>CM076854.1:82560320-82897820 GCA_039519185.1 Astragalus membranaceus | reverse complement strand
ACATGCTAGTGCCACGTGGCCTAGGTGACATAGATGCTGACGTGGCATGTCAGTGCCACATGTCACAGATGCCCAATAATATGGTGACACGTGGCACTAACGTCAGAGGGGTAACTGGATAAAGTTACATTTTACATTTTTTTAACAGAAAAGTTAACAGCAGGGGGTAACTGGATAACGTTATATTTTACAAGGTGTTTTTTAAACTTTTTTTTGCAGGGGGTAACTGGATAATGAGGATATTTGCAGGGGTAATAACTATTTAAGCCAAAAAATAATTGCGTTTCTAAAATTTACCCTTCATTGTTTCACTAGAAGTAGTAAAAACATTTTTTAAACGCTCAACTAGGCCAACCAAATATCAAAGAACATAAGTTCAAATAATTGTAAAAAACGTGTAAAATAAAAAACAATAAAGAAAGTGAATTCAATATCGCACAAGACTCCAAGAAAGTGAATTCAAATATAATAGGACCTTTTTTTATTTTTATTTTTTGAATATAATAGGGGCTCAAAGGCCCGAAACAAAAACCACGAGTCACACGAAAACTAATCTAGGAGTAGAAACTCCAATACAATCATCATGAAAAAATTGTAAAATGCGCTCCGAAGGGTGCTCCCAAAAGTGCATGCCTTCCCCACCTTCACACGCAATAGATGCCAGACCATCGGCCACCATGTTGGCCTCCCGATAAATATGCAGCATCTTAACTTGCCATTGACGATGTACCAGCCCCCTACCCATCATTGTCCCGGAACCATTGCCAGTCAATTGAGAAACCACCACCTTAGAATCCAATTGAAGCTCAACGTGCCTGTATCCTTTGGTCCAAGCCAACAGCAACCCTTCTAAGGCCCCCCAAAGCTCCGCAATATAGGCGTGAGTCTCGCCTATGAACCGCGTGAAACCCCCAAGCCACCTACCATGATGATCTCGCACAAGCCCCCCACAACCGTTAATACCACCACCCGCCTTTGACGCTCCATCTGTGTTAACAGTGACCCAGCCATCAACTGCAGGCTTCCAAGACACTAAAACCGTCTCTTAACTCCTCCTGAGCAGGATTTAACTGATTCTTCCCCACTAGGACTTTTTTTTAATCAGAACCAAAACTTGCCCAAATACAAAATTCAACTCCCGTTAATCACGTTGCCTGCTATGTATTCAGACTACTTTGAATTAAATATTGAAAATCTAAATCCTAGGAAAAGAAATTCTAAATAGATCACTACAAATTAATGAAAACATCAAGGAAGCCTCACCCATGTTGATCATCCCACTTGAACAAAGGTCCAAAAATCATAGTACAATGCTGACCTCTTTCTTCCCCCTATCTGTTCACCATTTAACATATTGGCAACCCTCTTAGCAACATTTTTATCGGGGAATTCAACCCATTCTTTGGAATACGCTTGGTCTCGCGAGGCATGCATGGGGTCGCTTCGATGTCATTGGGATAGTAGAACCTTGAGGAGGGAGAAAATTTCTCTGAATATTGCTGAATTGAGAGAGAAGGTTGAAGCTTGACGTGATCCATGTGAGGTCGAACGCGGCACGCCACGCTTATTGGCTTTCTCTGCTTCCTTCTTCAGCTTCTTCTTCATCATACTCTTCAATTCTGACTTGGATTTCGTTTGCGTGTTCGATGTTGTTGTTGTCGCATCAATCTCACTTTTTTCCTCTGAAACATTCATTCCTTTGTTCTTTGTTCTTCGTTCTTGGTTCTTCTTCTTATTATTTAGGCTAAATAGCATTTTTGGTCCTTTATGTTTGCTCTAGGTTTCACTTTGGCCCTTTATCTTTTTTTGGTCCGTTTTGGTCCCTTATGTTTCATTTTTGTTTCATTTTGGTCCCTGCCGTCAGTTTTGGCTAACGGATGCTACGCTGGCAGTTAACTGCTGACGTGGCGTCCTCAATTCATTAAATGACGTGGCAACAAATATATTATTTAATTGTAAATAAATTCGTCTATTAATTTAAATAAAACAAAACAATTAAAACATTGAAATGAATTGAGAAATTAACAACATCACCATGAAACCCAGAAACAACAACATCAAACAAACAAGCTCATCTTCCATTTCAAATCAAACAAAGAGCAACATCAAACACAAAAACGAAGATCTGAAACCTTTTAAAAATCGTTTCTAAGAGCAACATCAAACACAGAAACGAAGAAATTAACAACATCACTGTGAAACCCTCTCTTTTGTTCTTCATTTTGATTTGTTGTTTTTGTTCTTCGCTTTCTCTCTTTTGTTCTTCGTTAGTTTTTCCAGATCTGAGCTGTTCTTCATTTGTTCTTCATTTTAATTCGTTATTTTTTCCAGATCTGAAATGGACCAAAATGAAACAACACAAACAATGAGAGGGACCAAATTGAAACAACACAAACAATGAGAGGGACCAAAATGAAACCAAGGAAAAACAGAGGAATAAAATGAAACAAATGAGCATCAACAGAGAACCCAGATCTGCACAGAGAAGAAGAAATCAGAACCCAGATCTGTGCCAATATCCCAAACCCAGATTTGTTATTAGATGCTCATGAAGAACGAAAACAAAGACGAAACGCAAACGAAGAAAACCCTGAACGAAACCCAAATGAACAAAAACGAAGAACGAATACGGGTTGAATACGAAATCCAGAAATTGCTTTAATGTTTTAATGGAAGAAACCCAGATTTGGAAGAAACCCACTGATAATGGAAGAACAAAATTGCTTTAATGTTTTAATGGAAGAAACCCACTGATAATGGAAGAACAAAATGGAAGAGTGACGGTTGAATGAAACCCACCGATTCTCAGATTTTGTTTTTAAGTTTTGTTAATTTGTTGATTTTGATTTTTCGGTTTATGTTTTTATGTTTTATGCTTTATTTAAATTAAAAAATGAAATTGCTGATGTGGAAATGAGTATGCTTATTTCTGCCACGTCATTTAATGAATTGAGGACGCCACGTCAGCAATTAACTGTCAGCGTGGCGTCCGTTAGTCAAAACTAACGTTAGGGACCAAAATGAAACAAAAATAAAACATGAGGGACCAAAACGGACAAAAAAAAGATAAAGAACCAAAGTGAAACCCAGAGCAAACATAAAAGACCAAAAGTGCTATTTAGCCTATTATTTATAGGTCCTTACATAGATGAGAAAAAGAAAAAAAACAAGAATTACTTTATTACATCAAATTTATATTTATTTCAAAACTTTGTTACAGATAATGAATGAGTTTGTATTAATGTTCAATTTTTTTTTTGGTATAAAAATGTTCAATATTGGTTGAACGTGTTTGTGAGCACATCTCCTTTGTTACTTATGAGCCAACGGAGACTTAGAATGAGTATCAACTGATTTTTAAACAAATTGAGTGATCTTATTACCATGTTAAAAACTCAGTTATCTATGTATATATTAAGCATAAAAATGCTTTTGTAAATTAATATATATTTGATATTCTTGTTTCGATTTTGTTTACATCAATTCAAGTATATCCATGCTAATTTCGGAAGAGGGGATTATTTATCTCTCTACCTGAAAATGATCTTGGCATAGAATCTCTTCTAAATAGAACAACCCTTGTGGCAATGTTGTGGTACTGAGTTGTATTCATGGCATCATGGTTGAAACTAATTTCTTTATTTTTTCATTCTCTCACTCACTTCTTATAACAAACTCTCGCATAACCAATAAGCGTTGTCTGAGTGGTAACGGCTTGGATCCCACCCCAAGGTCCCGGGTTTGAATATTGGGTCTGGCAAAAACTCTGTTGGGAGGGGAGAACCACACAGGCCGACGAAGCCGGGTACTCGTGGCCAGCCCATTTATATTAATTCTTGGGCTTAGGCCCAAATCCAGTCTCCTATCATTCTACTTAGTAAGAACATCCAGCTATTTTGTAGTCTGTAGACGGAGTTTGATTAACTGTGGAGATTCTTAAAATCAATTTTCCTATATTGCTCGGGTCCTGGATATTCTTGTAACCCAATCTCGTTTCCACCAAGTAAAATAGCTGTTACAAAATAGCTAAGGACACTGGATATTCTTGTAACCTAGTCTCGGGTCCTTAAAGGAGCTAATTGAAACATGACATATAACATGAAAGGACCAAATTGAAACTAGAGGACATACTTAAAGGACCTAAATGAAATTGTAGCATAAATATAAGGGATCTAATTTAACACTAATATAAGGCACATAGATTTGTTCATAAACATAGATATTTGTTTCACCTCTGCAGCAATGGTGAAACCTAAAAAAAGAAATATGAATCAAGAAGCAATGTTACCACAAAAGACGTACACCCTCGAAATTTCTTTTCATAGTTTGACCTACATTTTTTCATTCTGCGAACAACAACTTTCACCTCACACCAACAATCCGAATTTGAGTTAGAGTTGCGGGATTGGGAGTTGGAGCTGTGAAAATAAGACTGGGATGCGTTGCTGTGAAATTACGCCATGGCTGCTACGAGATTTGAAGCATTCTTATGGATTAAGAGATGTAGGGTTTGATTTTGGGAAGAAATTGGGGAAGAAGATAATGACTAGATTATTTATTTAAAGAGAAATCCGAATCAAATATATTTTTGCCACATCAACTTGTTGTTATCTATGTCACAGAAGCACATAACACACAGACACGTTAGCATCGGTTAACTCAAATAGATAGAATGTCTAAAAAAATATATATGTGTGACGATGACGAATTTAAAAATAGAAAACTAAACTAGAAAAAGAAAAAGACTTAAAATACCAATGCAAAACATTAAAATAACTTAAAACGCATTTTAGCCCTAAGTTTTTTATAGGCAATGTTAGTGGGGGTGAGGGCAATGATGGATCCAAAAAAAATTATTAGTGGGGGCAAAAAAAATAGTCTATAGTCTTTTCTCAAAAAAATATCGTAATTTCTCACAAAATATATAATTTCATTACAAAAGAATCCTAAAATACTTAAATTCCTACGAATTACATAACAAAAAAAGTAAAATTAGTACCAACTTATTCTCTATTTTTTGTACCAAAACATATTCTCTATTTTATTTATCTATTGTGAAATTTCTACATTTAATTTAATTTTTTTTAAGTGTAGGCAAATACACCCAAAACTTCATTCTTGAACGACTTCCTTTTTGAACTCTTTTATGCACCCTTTTGATATGAGGTAATAGCCAATTAGGTCCCTGACATTTCAAAAATGTTTAATTTAGTCCCTGACTTTTCACCAGTATCAATTTAGTCCTCAACATTTTCAAATGAGTATCAATTTAGTCCTTGACTTTTCACCAGTATCGATTTAGTCCCCAACATTTTCAAATGAGTATCAATTTAGTCCTTCCGTTAACAACAGTTAGTAACGGAGCTGACAGAAGGACTAAATTGATACTCATTTGAAAATGTTGGGGACTAAATTGATACTGGTGAAATGTCAGGGACTAAATTGAATATTTTCGAAATGTCAGGGACCTAATTGGATAGTACCTTGATTTAACTATTATCATTAATGAAATAAGAAAATATTTTCTAACATAATCTCTGAATTATCTCAATTATTATCACTTTTAGAAATCTTATAAATATTATCCATTTAAAACATTCTAAATACTAATTTTAAACAAATATTTCTAATGTGAAAGAATCAATTAACTATTGCTGATACAAAAAAAAGAGCATAACAAGAACATTTTATCTTAGTATCACCCGTCTAATCAGTGTTATTAAAACCCTACCCTACCACCCGGTCGGACCAGATTCCAGTGGGGTTACCGGCACGGCTTGCATGTTAAAACGGAACTGCATGCAAACCAGTTGAGCCGCCCGGCTCAATTAAAAATCCGGTGAACCACCCGGTCCGACAGACCGGTAGGGTAGGGTTTTGGAAATTGAAGACTTGTGTTAATTTTGTGGTGAGATTTTTTTTTCATATTTTTAAGTTATAAATTTATACATATCATATCAATTTTTAGTACTTTTTAAAAGTGTTCGGCTCATGCGGCCCGAACAAAGACCGGCCGGCCCAACCAGAGAACCAGTGAACCAGTGCCTTGACCGGCACGATGACCGGTCCGGCTTTAATAACATTGCGTCTAATATTTCTAAAAAACAGTAACTTTTCTAGTCATTATAAATAGCCTTAGTTGCTCGATGTTTTTTGTTCATCTTCCAACACAACATGACTACCAACATCAACCATATTTGTTTTATCCTTGCAATTCTTGGCACTGCTTCAAGCGCAATGGCTTCAGGTAGCAAATTTATTAATTTCATACAACTCATTTGTTTGATGAGAGAGAGAAGAGAGAGTGATTTTGAGGTAATAGCCAATTAGGTCCCTGACATTTCGAAAATATTCAATTTAGTCCCTGACTTTTCAGCAGTATCAATTTAGTCCCCAACATTTTCAAATGAGTATCAATTTAGTCCTTCCGTCAACTCCGTTACTAACTGTTGTTAACGAAAGGACTAAATTGATACTCATTTGAAAATGTTGGGGACTAAATTGATACTGGTGAAAAATCAGGGACTAAATTGATACTCATTTGAAAATATTGGGGACTAAATTGATACTGGTGAAAAATCAGGGACTAAATGGAACATTTTCAAAATGTCAGGACCTAATTGGCTATTACCTCCTTTTGATATCCGTTACCTCGGCGAGAAGTACATTCATGTGATATTTTAGCCCGAAGTTAATTAGTGCTACAAGAAAACACACCGACAGGAAAGTCTTCACGAGGGTCCCATAAAAACAAATACAAAGGTAGAAAATTTTTCTTTCGTTTGCTGATTCTCGCAAAACCTTCCTTTCATCTCATCATATATTCTCCCAAATTGGGCACTCACACTCTCAGTCTCAGCTCAACACACAGCAAATAAACAACAGCAGCAACAACAAAAAAGAAACGAAACTCAAGGCAGGGATATCAGCGGTGGCTGTGTCCTCAATTCTCCGAGCAAACGATACAATACATCGGTAACCCATCTTTCCTTTCTGTTTATCTTGTTGTTTTTGCTGTTTGTGAGCTATACAGCCCGATAGTGAATTTTAAATTTTACTAAATATGCGTATAATAATATTAGAATTAAAACGCCAATTAGGCTAAGAAGAATGATCGAGCCATTTGGAGAAAATGTATTCGCTTGAAAATGCCTTTGCTTTTGCTTCTCGCATCCTACTTTTTTATTTGGGTAGGTCGAAGGGAAAACCTTGAAACTTTTTGTTGATTGACATTGCTTCAAAATGCCTTCACTTTCGCTTCTCGCATCCCACTTTTTGGGTAGGTCGAAAGGAAAATCTTGAATTTTTTTGTAGTTGATTGGCATTGCTTGAAAATGTCTTCGCTTTTGCTTCTCGTATGCCACTTTTTTATTTGGGTAGGTTGAAGTGAAAATCTGAAATTTTTGTTGTTTGTGGTTCATTGAACCAAGAATTGAGATATTTTTTTTTAATATGTTTGTAGAGAAGATGAAGGAAATATATATTCAAAAACATATAAAAGAATGAAGATTTTTTTTTTGGAAGACTTGAGAATAACCGTGAAGGGTTAGAATAGAATTTGCAAAATGATCAAAGATGTTGAATAAGGGAGGAAGAAAGATAAACATGATTTCCTTTTAGAAAATTTGGCGGAAGCATTACATCGCTCTGATACCGTATTAGAAGAATTGAAAAATGAAGAAATAAAGAAATTCTCATTGAATGGTAAAGAGAGATATTTTTACAATGAGTGTAGGATACACTTTATATAGTGATCTTAACTAAACTAACCAACTTATAACTAATCTAACTAATTACAACAACTTTAACTAACTTCAATATATTCTAACAAATAATGGGAACTAAACACAAAATGGATATTGATTTAAGTATTTAACGTGATTGATGGTAGTTGCGTACTCACTGTTTGATAAAATGCCAATGACATTGTGCATGTAATATGGGTGCTTGTTTGTGATGTGAATTTCTACAACTGGCCTGTAACAAAGATTTGTAGCGATTTTTGACGTTTGGGAGCTCTGGGCAGCTTGAGTCCTTCACCTTTAACTAGGGATTGCTTACTGATTTCTTAAAGTTAAGGAACTTTTTCTTAATAGATTTTACCATTCGACCATGCCTTGTTCAAGGACATTTGCTTATATAAGCAATGGTTGCTTAACATTAAAATATCATTTTTTTTTCTTGTTCAAAGTCGATGTAAATCAAGAGAAGATATAAAAAATTTGAAGTAACTTCTGGGACTCATACCGATTTCATCACTATTCGAGTAAAAAGTGGGCGGAAACTGATGTGGTATTGTTCCCACTTAATGGTGAGAATGAAAAGAACCCTATGTGATTTTTTATTATGACTAGCTATTAGTAAAAGTCTCCCTTAACAAAATTGTATAAAGTAGTGAACAATTCAAAATGGAAAACAGAAAAGCATAGCAGAATTAGTCAGGTGGCTACTCCAAATAACAGAAAATATGTAAAAGAAATGATAATTCTGTCTTCGTAGCAAAAAGTTTGTCGGGTCTGCTGGTTTGAAGCTGTGGTGGTTGCTTAAGGGTAGGATGAAGTCTTTGGTATTGACTTACTGCTAGCCTTTGTTTACTTTTTAGTGTTCTTGAGTTGATCTTAGTCTTAGACCATAGTAGTGCTTCCTTCTTTTGTTACTTTACTTGTTTGTTTTGCTATGCTTTTTCTATTTGAGATGCATGCTGGTTTGCTTAAGGTTTAGGTGGTATTTATGATATACATATTTTGAAGCCAGAGTTAGTGAGCTGTCAAATTAGCCCATCAAATATTTTAATGTCATCGTATGTGTTCTTGTGAAAAATTAAAGTGGTAACACAAAAACACTGGTTTGAATTGGTAGTACAAAAATAGAAATTTGGCAGATGAGAAAACCTCGTCCAGTTAAAACCCGAAACTCGTGTTATTTAGTCTTAATAGCCTAATTAGGCATTGATAAGAAACACAGAAAGGGTCAGTACTGAAGTCTCCACTGTCCCCTGTCTCGACTGAATCTAGCATAATACATACATACATACATAACAAGCAAAACAGGAAAAGTAATGGGAGATAGAAAGACATTGACAACCAAAAATTGGAAAAGATCAATTATTGAATAGCACAAACACATGCAATACACATACATCCATCTCCCTTAGATAATCGTACTGATCACTCCTAATTCTAAGCTTCATACTCACCCTCATGCAGCTATGACTACTACATGAGAAGCAGTGAGACAGTGAGACAAAAAATGGCAAATCCTGCTCAACTCATCTAGGTCGATGGGTTACCTACAATAAAAACAAAACAAGAAAATGAAAGAGAAAATCAGAGGACATGTTTCTATGTTTGAACTAATGCAAACTTCTTCATCAAGAACTGATGAGAGATTCAAGGTTCCAGAATAAGTGTGGGTGCTGCTGTTGTCATGTCACAGTGCTATGTAGCCACTTGCATGGGTAGTTGCACTTGCTATGACAAAACGGGGTGGCAGGGCAGGGAATTCGAGTTTCTCAAACTAAAAGGGGGTGTGGGAGCCAGTGGGGTTAGGACTCACTGCTCACACTCAGTAATGTAGAGGCATGAGTTGTCATCTTTATGTTTATGTGAAAGAATGTATGGCTGTGTGCGCATATGTAAGGTTTGCACATATGTAAGGTTTTGCGCATATGCTGGACTAGAATGCTTTTCTATTTTAGATATGTTCTGGAAGTCTTCCAGTACTCAATGCGTTGATTCTTACTTATAAAGAGTTACATTAGAGCTTCTATGGCTTGTCAGTACTTTTTACATCAAATGACTGATTAGGTGTTTAGAGATGCCTCTAGGTTCAAAGTCATTACTGTCAACGATTCTATTTGATGTGTATACGAATTGCAATTTATTAGTGCACAGGTACTATGTACATATGCAACTAAAATCTAAAACCTATCTGAACTATATCTTTGTTAGAAAGTTGGTTCTGAAATTCAAAATCAGGTATGCCCCCGCTATAAATCTAGTCAATGTGCAGATTAGGATCATTTTGACAGTTAAAAATTAACCACATGGGACATGAACCATTAATATATTTATCTTTAAAAAAATAGAAGTAGAAATGCAATTCTATAAACTTAAACTGCTGTTAGGACAGAAAAATATTTCTTTTCTTGTGCTTATAAATTTTAAAAATTTATTACTCATCCCACTGTTGGATGAATCACTGTTAGACAATTAGTTTATCAGTTACAGATATGCCTAAGTTTTATTTTATACTCTAATTTGCTTTGGATTCACAGTGCATAAAGCATAACATTTGAATGGCTGATACTAGTATCATTGACTCGGAAAGCACGACCAAACCTCAACTTATATACCGGTGTAAGAAATGCAGAAGAATTGTTGCTTCAGAGGAGAACATAGTTTCCCATGAGCGTGGAAAAGGAGAATCGAGCTTCAAGTGGAAAAAGAGAAGCAGTGAAATGGAAAAAGAACCATCTGACTGCACTTCAGTGTTTGTTCAACCCATGAAGTGGATGCAAGCAGGTACTTCTAGATTTCCCGCATATAATTGTCGATAAAAGCTTGTTTGTTTATGCTCTTTTTTTTAAGTAGTATAAAAACATGATTTATTATTTAAAACTCTTTATGAAGTTGAAACTATTTTTTACTATTTAGTTGTGGTTATGAAGATAATTTTTTAATCAACTAAAGAAGTTTCTCAAAGTACCTAGTTTTTTTATTTTTTATTTTAGTTTGTTTAAAAGTATAAGTAAACTCCTTAAATTTTATAAAAATGATTTGTTTAAAAAAAAAATCCTTAAAAACTGAAACAATTGGGTTTTAAGACTACTTTTTAAACTTGGTGCTAATACTATGAATACGTATTGACTTGGAAGTGCAAGAAGGTCATGTGGAGGAGAAGCTTCTGTGTATTGGCTGTAATGCTCGTTTGGGTAACTTCAACTGGGCTGGCATGCAGTGCAGCTGTGGAGCCTGGATTAACCCTGCATTTCAGCTCCATAAAAGCAGATTAGATGAATGCTCTATGTAAATTAATCATTCCCAAAAAAAAAAGACCAGAGCTTGAAAATTGAAGTTAAAATATGGCAGCTCAGCTTAGAAGATTGTCTTGTACTTGTTTTACTTTTTCATTTAGAACTAGGTTACTATATGCAAGTTGTTGAAGGAAAGATGGTAAAGAGAATTGCTAGCAACATACTAAACACTGTGTTTTGAACACACTCTCAATCAAGTTTCATGGAATTCATTCTCTGAAATAGTGGAATTCACTTGAATTTCATCTAAAAAGAGTGTGTATAAAAGAGTGTTATAGAGTGTGTTGATATCATTTCTCTAGTGTAGATGGTTCTTATCACACTATGAAATGTAAGTCCCTTTATCTTCTGATATTATTTTTCTTCCTTCTAGATCATTGGAATTTTCCTTTACCCATCTGGCATTGTGTGTCATGAACTCATGACAAAGATATTTTTTACACCGTGAACTATTTGGAGATTACCTTAGCACGCCATTCACAATTGTGTGGTCATAACATTTTTAGGCACACACACATAAATAAGAAAACAGGAGAAGAAGAGAGAATTAAATAATATATAGTTTAATGATGTGTACCTTTTTTTGTGGTTTTTTTTTTCCGTACCCCCCTCTTCCCCCTTGTACCCCCTACTTTGACCAAAATGATCAATTCCCCCACTCTAAAAAAATGGCTTCCGGAATTATTCTCCTATGAGATAATTTCGGAAGCCATTTTGATGAAATTTTTCGAAATTATCTCATAGGAGGATAATCTCAAGCCATTTTGATGAATTTGGCTTATGGAATTATCCTCCTATGAGATAATTCTGGTTCCGGAAGCCATTTTGATGAAGTTTTCCGAAAACACCTCAAAGGAGGATAATTCTGGAAGTCATTTTGGCTTTCGGAATTATTCTCCTTTGAGGTGTTTCCGGAAATTTTTTTAAAAAATCTGTTACAACTTAAATTTTTGTAAAAAAATAAAGGGTATTTTGGGAATAAAACGTAAAATAGGGGGAAGAGGTATGTGTCTAAAAGTGTTGCGACCGTACAAATATTTTTCATTCACAAATTGCCAATCTCTAGCTTGATTATTGTAATAACCAAGTCATTACGTATTTTTCAATGAAAAGCTAGGCAAAACTAAACAAGATTTGAACTCATGACTTGGTTAAGATGTGGAAGGAACCAAAATCATCTCATTCAAGCGCTCTCAGGTATTGAACAAAATTGAATAAAGATAAATATGATAGATTATAATTTATGATCGATGCCATAATAAAGATAACGATGATAGATTATAATGGGATATAATGATTTTGTTGGATGAGCAAATACTTTAGGATTCTCAAACTAAATAGGTGGGAACATCACCTTCCCTTTTCTCTAGAATGTGATTTGCTGCGGTCACAAATTTTGTAATTTTCTTGCATTTATTATTATTTGAGGGACTTTTTTGTCATTTCAGTATTTATATTATTCTAAAATTTTTCTCCTAATTTTTTTAACTAAATGCAAGATCATGCGGTCTAATTTGATTGTAGGGAATCGACATCTTCCTTACATCTTTAATTTTTTTCATTCTCTAAGCCTAAAGTCACAGTAACTTTAGAATTCTCAAAATTAGAGAATTCAAATCTATTATTACATGTGTGGCAAGATTTTGTAAGTGCGGTCCAATTTATTTGACGTGATTTACTTGTAATAAAGGTTACACAAGACCAAATATGTCAATCTTGGGTGGGGTCACTTTAGATATTTTCCTTAGGCCCAAGCAAAATATTAGTAGTTTAAAGCCTCAAAGTTTTTGATTAATAAAAAGGTTCCAATGTCTCGACAAAAAAGCTTTAAGGCTTTGTTTGGAAACACCTAACACATAAGTCGGCTTATAGAAAATGAGTTGATAGCGAATAAGTTAATAGGTTGAATTTAAAGTTTTTGTTAAAATTAGTGGTTGATGGTTACCGAACACGAGAAATTCAATTAAACCGTGAAATATATAAACTAGAGGAAAAAATGAAACACTATAAGTCAATAGTTACCAAAACTTAGTATGAACTTATATGCTATACGATGATAGTTTGGTCTTATCAAACATAGCATAATTAGCTTATCCAAAAAAAAAACATAGCATAATTATTATACAACATTTGTATATTTGTATTTCTTTAGGATGGTAACAAAAAACAATAGGATAATGATAATATGTATGCACTTAGTGGCAAACATGGGTGCATGATTGAATGAATATGTTCTGTATCGTATCTCCGAACTTGTGTCTGATTCGAGATAGTTGATAGATGTAGTCCTTGATCGATCGTTGTCCGATCGGAGGTGGGGTGTGGTACCTGCAAAGATACTCCCGACGCTCAAGTCAGGGAGGTAGTTAATTGCAGATAGAGATTAGGGTTGATATGTCTACCTTTAATGAAGCATTGAATGCTTATTTATAGAGTTTGGTGGTGTTAGACCTGATGGATCAGGACCGTCCGATCTTTGCGCCGCGATCTTGGCCATTGATGAGTGGATCTTGCATTCTTGAATGGGCCTTTGTAAATGGGTCTTTGGGGGTGTAGTTAGCAAATGCCCTATCCATAATAGTTGCCCCCTAAGTATGGTCGCCAGAAGGGCGATCTTTACTTATAAGCCGGACCGGTGTTGCGTTGATGACGAGCTTTACATTGTAGATTTTTGCCCCCAAATCCGATTTTTGCTGTTTCGGGTTTTGTTTTTGTGAATTTTATTCTTGGAGCCGAGCTTTGGCAGGTCCGGGGTCGTCCTTTTGTGATGAGGTTCGAGTCACTGTTTTGAGCGACTCAAAGTGACCGTTTTGAAATGATGGAGGGCTTCGTTTTCCGTGTACGGTTTATTAAATGGATCTTGATTGGGCACATTCTTCGAGGGCCACTTGGAAATGATGGTGCCTCATTTTTCGGGCACGTGTTTAAGGCTAGTGATTGGACGCGTCGATTTGACAGGCCCAATTAGTGACCTTTGGCCCACTATAAATAGGGGTTCAGACCCCCTCCCCTTCTGTTGTTTTTCTAGATTTGCTCTGCTTGCCGATCCGACGATCTAAGCTCCGATTTTAGACGTTCCCAGTTGGAAGAACGTGGCGAGAGTAGGTCCGTTTCAGTGGATTGAAGTTGTGAAAGCTCAGAAGGCGAGGCTTCTTTGTTTTTCTTCTGAAAACCGAGGTTAGAATCTCTTGACCTTTCCCTTTTTATATTATCTCGGGCTTCCCCCTGTCTTTTAATATTAACACGGGGTGGGGGTCGTCAGATCGGGTTCCGGCTTTGTCGAGGACCCATTGAGTTGCTTAATCCTGACATCTCATACCCCTACCCTGCAGGGCCGGTTCTGGCGAGAACAAAACAAACCCGGAGAGTTTATATCGAAAGTCGTCCTCAGCTTGCGAAGTTGATGGCTTCCGAAACCGAAACTCCGGAAGGAAATACCGTGCCTGTCGTTCCCGAGGTTCAAGATCAACCAGGTTCGGCTCCCACGAGTGAACAAGTGGATGACGATGTTGAAGTCGACGATAATTCTCCAGAGGATGATAACGATGAACCTGAAGGGGACAATCTTGAGTTTGATGATAACTCTTCTGGCGGTAGGTCGGAAGCTGCGGACGTGGTGGAAGTAGTGTCGGGGGGATCAGACTCTTCTGAGGAAGTAGGACAAAAAAGCTCTTCCACACAATGCTCCGAGAATACCGATGCCGAAGGTCGTATGGATGAATTTGAAGGTGATGATGAAGGTGATGAAGGTGAAGAACGTCATGGTGACGATGCTGAAGTTCGTATTGACGACGATTGCTGAGGGTCGTATGGACGACGGTGCTGAAGAACGTTATGGTGACGATGCTGAAGGTCGTATGGACGACGGTGCTGAGGGTTGTATGGACGACGAGGCTGAGGGTGAATATCAATCTTCTCAGCATGGTGAAACGGTGTCGGATGAGTATTCTAGCACCGGCCCTAGAGCCGTCGATGTCCCCCTATTATATCCTTTGGCGATCCCTCGGGTATATTCGTGGGTTTCGAGCGCTTTGCTGCAGATTCGGTCTCTGTACCAGTCCGGGTATGATTTGAGTCGAGTAGCTCGAAAAATTATGAGCCGGTCGGAGCAGTTGTGGAGCGTTGAAGGGATGAAGGAGAATGAGCATGTAGCTGTTTGGGCTTCCGCCCTAAAGTTCGTTATGTACGATATTGTTATCATGGATATGAACATTCGTCCCCCTTTTACCTGTCTTCAACAAATAGTGCTGGGTCGGTTGGATTTGGCTCCTTCTCAAATTCATCCCAATGCGTGGGCATTTCAGCGGGCGTTTGAGCTGGTGTGTCGCACCTTGGATAGACCGGTGTCGGCTAGTCTTTTCTTCCATTTGTTTGAAGTTAATCGGAACAAAAACTTGGTGGAAGGATCAGATAGTCGCGAGCAGTGAGTCTTGGCTCCAGGAGGAACACTAAAATTTTCCGACCTTATACCGACTCCCTGAAAAAGAGATGGAAGGAGTTTTTCTTCTTTGTTGAGCCTGTTAATGATAAGGCAATAGACTGCATGGGCAAGTTCGGTGAAGACGGGCAATCTTTGGAGTCCACAACGTTTCCCATTGGTTGGAGCCTCGGCCATTATAATCTTCCGCCCGGAGCCTACTCTGTTGGTGAGTCACAGCTGAGTGATGAAGACAAAGTAACCAAAAAGATTCTGATCTTTACTGCAGCTCGGGTGCCGTATACCAAAGAGAAATTCCGAGATTTTCCTACCGACCGTTTGGTCAAAGCCGGGAAAAGATCGGCTGTTTTGAGGGTTTTAGGTAGGTTATCGAATATTTGGGTATTTTATGTTTTTGCTCGTTTTAACTGTTCTGAAAGTGTTTTGTTTTCTTCTTTCTTTGCAGATACCATGGCTGACGAGAAGTTCGTTTTTTTGAAGTCCCTTGCTGAAGAGGATGCTGGGGTTGTTAATCTTGTGGACGAGGCTGAAAGGATCCCTCAGACCTCTCCTCTTCGTGAAACAGCTGTTCATGCCACCCCGATCAACACTATTTTTCAGGAGGATCTGGAGGCTCAAAATACCGATCTTCAGCTTCGGTCGCGGCATAGGCGGGCTAGTCAAATGGATCACCCCCCCTGAATGTCACGTCGTCCCCTCAGAATCTTGGAAAAAGGGGCCGACCCGATCATGGGGGTAACACAAAAACTAGCAGAAAAAGTCGGGAGCATTCAAAAAAGTATAAGGCCAGCGATATTCCTTTGGATGCCGAGATTTTGAAGAAGAACTTCGAAGAGTACCGGGCCGACCCTGTTATGGCCTCGGCGCAAGTGGTTTTGCATTTGGCCGGGATTGCAAAATCCGAATGGGAGGAAATGGAATGTCGGGCGAAAGGTACTTTTGCTATTTCGATTATACCGACTCTTTCCTCTCTTTTTAGATTGTCTTGTTTGATTTATGCAATATTTGTCTGTGTATAGAGGAATTGAACGTCGAGAAAGCTCAATTGGAGAAAGTTCTGAAGATTTTGGAGGAGAAGTCCGCTGCTTTGATCAAAACGAAAGCCGACCTTACCAAACTACAACATGAGAGGGATGAGCTAAAAATTGCTAGCGATGGTGCTGAGAAGCGAGCTGAAGACCTGGCCCTTCGGGTCAAGGAGTTAGAAAATTTGGAAGGCGAAGCTAAAGAGAGGATTCTGGGTCTTTTTTTTATTTTTTTTTTTTGTGGGTCTTGAAAAGCGGGTGACCGAGTTTGAAGAAGCTTTGAAGAAGACTGAGGAAGAAAGGGTGGCTTCAAGCTCTGGCCCTCAAGGCCAGATTGCCGCCCTTGAAGTTGAGCTGAAGAAAACCAAAGCCGCAGCGGCCAGAGCAGCCAAACTCGCTCTTGAAATGGCCGGGGAAGGTTATGACAAAGCTCTTCAGCATGTGGCTTTGGTCCATACCCCAGTTCCCCTTGGTAGGGAGGTTTTTCATGTGGAAATTGAAGTGGAAGAGGGTCGGATTGTGAAGATCGACCGAAAAACTAAAGAGAGGATCGTTGTTTATCCTTGATTTGATGCTTGACGTAGTTGGTCCGTGGCCTAACAGACTTCAAATTTTTGCAAGAGTTATGGGTTTATACATAGAAGATCGTGCATAAGCCCGGAACTTTGAAGTAATACCAATTTTGTATTCTTATATTTAGTACTTTGAAACTTGTATGATCCGGCCGTGTCCGGGGTTGTTCTGTAATGATCTGCAACTTTCTAGCCTTTTGTTTTGAGCGTTTTTTAAGATTGTATTTACTTTACAAGTTATATATGTCGTTTTGAGGATTGAATCCTAAAAGACCTTGATGTCCTTTGGGACAGTTTACAGGATTGAATCCTAAAAGACCTTGATGTCCTTTGGGACAGTTTACCGGGACTCATCCCAGATTGAACTCGTCCTTAAGGGGTTTCGGCAACGTCGGCTGAGGGTCGTTTTGAGGATTGAATCCCAAAAGACCTTGATGTCCTTTGGGACAGTTTACCGGGACTCAGTCCGGATTGAACTCGTCCCTAAGGGGTTTCGGCAGCGTCGGCCGAGGGTCGTTTTGAGGATTGATTCCTAAAAGACCTTTATGTCCTTTGGGACAGTTTACCGGGGCTCAGCCCGTATTGAACTCGTCCCTAAGGGCTTTCGTTAGCACTGTTGCTTTAGGGAGATCCATCTCATAATCTTGGATCGTCCCCTTGATTTGCCAAGGAAAAAGAACTTTTTGCAGAGTAGTTTGAAAGTAAGCAAAAATCGCCTATTTGATTTATATTTGGAATAAAGAACCTTTCACAGGGTCGGCGTATATGATTCCTTTACAAGAATTTTAAACAAAGTAACTCCTGAGCTTCGTGGCATTCCATGTTCGGGGAATCCCCTTTCCTTTCAAAGTTTCCAATTGGAAAGCACCCTTACCGGTCTTAGGTATAACAAGGTAAGGTCCTTCCCAATTTGGCGTGAGCTTCCCTTGGGCTGCGTTCTTCAAGCTGACGTCGGCCCTGTGGAGCACCAGATTACCGACTTCAAAATCTCTGGGGACGACTTTAGAGTTGTATCGGATTGCCACTCTTTGCTTAAGGACGGTTTCTCTGAATGAAGCTTTACTTCTGATTTCGTCGATGAGATCGAGCTCTTCTCTTAAAGCATGGTTATTGTCTTGCTGGGACTTTGGATTTGCCGTTCTCCAGCTTAGTTCCCCGATTTCCACCGGGATGACTGCCTCGCTGCCGTAGGAGAGCCGGAACGGCGTTTCTCCTGTAGAGCTTTGAGGGGTGGTCCTGTAATCCCATAAGACGTAAGGTAGTTCCTCTGCCCAGTTTCCTTTAGCATCGTCAAGCCATTTTTTTAAGCCATTGAGAAGCACTTTGTTAGCCGCCTCGACCTGTCCGTTGGTTTGTGGATGCTCTACCGAGGTAAAGCGATGTTTGATTTTAAGACCGGACATTAGTTTTCCAAAAATCTTGTTTGCGAATTGAGTACCGTTGTCAGTTATAACAACCTCGGGAATCCCGAATCTGCTCATGATGTTCTTTTTGAAGAATTTTGTGCAGTTTCTTGCATTGATGGTGGCCAATGGTTCGGCTTCGATCCATTTGCTGAAATAGTCTATTGCTACAATTAAGAATTTGATCTGGCCTGGTGCGGTGGAGAACGGGCCTAGAAGATCTATCCCCCAACATGCGAATGGCCAAGTGGAGGACACTCTGGTAAGCTCGGTAGGTGGGGTGATATGGATATTGGCATGGATTTGACATTTTTTTGCATCTTTTAACATAATTTTTAGCATCATTCTCCATGGTAGGCCAATAATAACCTGCTCGCTGGGCCTTCCGATATAAAGATCGAGCTCCGAGGTGTTGTCCACAAATGCCTTCATGGATTTCAGATAAGACGTAGTCTGTTTCTTCCCCTTCGATGCATTTTAACAACGGGGAGGAGAGGCTCCTCCTGTAGAGGGTTCCATCAATCACGGAGAAAGCATATGCTCTTTTTCTGATGATCTTAGCTTTTTGGGAATCCGGAGGCTCGACTCCCGACTCAATATACTCTAATATCGGAGTGATCTAGCTATGGCTTTCTTTAATTGCACATATGGCCGAGTTGAATTCCGAATCGATGTGGACAGTGGCCTTGTGGAGTACTTCTTGGATGACAGATCAGTGATTACCAGGGACTTTAGTGCTAGCAAGTTTGGATAAAACATCCGCCCTTTGGTTTCCGGTCCTAGACACGTGTTTTACCTCGACCGTTTCGAAATGACCTAGAAGCTCGCGGACCTGGGTTAAATATTTCTGTAAGATCGGATCTTTTGTCGTATAGGATTTCCCGATCTGAGAAACAACTAATAAGGAGTCAGTATATAAATTGACCTGAGTAACTCGGAGGTCAATCGCTAAGCGTAATCCTGCAATGCAAGCTTCGTATTCTGCTTGATTGTTTGAAGTTTGAAAACTGAATGTGAAGGAAACCTCTATGACAACACCATCGGGGCTTTCAAGCATCAGCCCGGCTCCGCTGCCATTTGGGTTAGAGGAGCCATCCACGTGTAGGATCCATACATTGTTTTCAGGATCAGCGGGGGTCATTTCTGCTACAAAATCCGCGATGACTTGGCCCTTCATGGTCGTCCGGGTTTCATATTTGATCCCGAACTCGGATAGCTCGACCGCCTATTTGATCATTCTTCCGGCGAGGTCAGGTCTGTGTAAGATTTGTCGTTTGGGACAGTTAGTTTTTACAACCACCTGATGAGCCACGAAATAAGGTCGGAGGCGACGAGCTGCGATGATCAAGGCAAGAGCGATTTTCTCAATTCTCTGATAACGACTTTCAGGGTCTTGCAGTGCTTTACTTGAAAAGTAGACCGGGCTCTGTCTGGCCTCAGTGTCCCGGATCAGAACATCGCCTAAAGCTTCCTCTGAGACTGTCAAGTATAAGTATAAGGTTTTCCCCTTATTTGGCCGAGTGAGGATCGGAGGCTCGGAGAGTGCTTTTTTGAGCTGGTCGAGGGCCTCATCCTGTTCAAGAGTCCATTTGAATTTTTCCTCTTCCTTTTTGAGTAATTTGAACAAAAGGAACGACTTGAACGCCGCGTTTGAAATAAAACGGGATAAAGCGACAATCATGCCATTGAGCTTTTGGACTTCCTTCTTCGAGGTTGGTGTCCGCATCTCGGTCACAGATCGGCATTTGTCCGGGTTAGCCTCAATTCTTCATTCAGTCAAATAGAACCCAAGGAATTTTCCAGCTCGGACTCCAAAGGTGCATTTTTCCGGGTTTAACCTCATGTTATTCTTCCTTATCTCGGTAAAGATTTCTTTGAGGTCGCAAACATGGGTGCTCTCCTTATCGCTTTTTGCGATCATATCGTCGAGATAGACCTCAATGATGCGGCCGATTTGTTTCTGAAAGACCTTGTTCATCATTCTCTGGTATGTGGCTCCGGCGTTTTTCAAACCGAAAGGCATCACCCGGTATGCGAAATTACCTCTGTCGGTCATGAAGGCAGTTTTTTCCTGATCGGGAGGGAACATCGCGATTTGATTATAATCGGAGTTTGCATCCATGAAAGATAGTAAATGAAAACCTGAGGCGTTGTCGACGAGGCGATCTATGCTCGGGACAGGAAAAGCGTCTTTAGGACACGCTTTGTTAAGAGCGGTATAGTCAACGCACATTCGCCATTTTCCACTACTTTTCTTAACAAGTACAAGGTTGGAGAGCCACGTCGTGTACTTAATTTTGGACACAAAATTTGCTTTAATTAAATCCTCCACCGCTTTGGCAGTAGCGACTGCTTTCTCTCCGCCCTGGGCTCTCTTTCTTTGTGCGACCCACATAACATCGGGATGAACGGTGAGCTGGTGGCAAGCGACTTCGGGAGGAATCCCGGGCATGTCTTCGGCTGACCATGCGAAAAGGTCGGCATGGTCCTTTAAGCACTGTGTCAACTCGGTTTTCACAACTTCAGAAAGGTCGGATCCGATCCTGATTTTTCTGGATGAATCCTCCCCGAGCTGAATTTCTTCGAATTCCCCGTCAAGCTGGGGCCTTTTCATTTTTCTCTTCAGCTCTTTGGCAAGGTCGTCATCATCCTCGTCTTTCGAGCTGTTGGGGTCATATCTTGCATCCAAATCGGTTACATTTACATCGGCGGATTGGTCGCGCCCTAAAGGACCTTTCCTAGTTTTCCGATCTGGCGCAAAAGGAGAGCCTTTTTCTTCGATGGCCTTTTTTCGGTTTTCATGTACAGGAAGAAACACCTTTGTGCAGATTCTAAGTCGGCATCCAAGGTGATGACTTTATTGCAAAGAGAGTAGAACTTCATTTTGAGATGGGTGGTGGAATGTACTGCTCCGAGCCTACCCAAAGTCGGTCGTCCGATAATACAGTTATAGATCGATTGACAAGGCAAAATGAGGAATCTTGTCTTGACAATTCTTACCGTAGGCTCTACTCCATAAGTAACCATCAACTCTAAATGGCCAAGTGGTTTGGTTCGGGATCCGTTAAATCCGGATAGGGCCGAACCTCTGTAAGGAATGAGGTCTTCCTTGTCAATCTCCATTATGTCAAAAAGGTCAACGAAGATGATATCGGATGAGATTCCTTGGTCTACCAGAATCCTTCTAACCTCATGATTGGCTATTATAGCGGTGATTAGGAGTGGTACGTGTTTGTTGGGTTTGTCGTTCAGTAGATCTTCGTCGTCAAAAGCTATAGGGGGACGAACTGGAGAAACCAGCGTTGGCAAGGTAGGGGCCACGCTCATAAGTTCTTTCCACTTGCGTTTCATTGTTTTGCCCGATGCTTCTTCGGGGAATCCCCCCGAAATCATCATCATCACGGATCTTCCCTTTGATTTTCAAAAGTCAGCTTTGTTCTCTGAGTCTTCGGGTTTTCGCTTTACCCTGGGATTTTCGTTCTCTTGTTTAACTACTGGTCCCTGCTGTCCGGGCTTATTTACATAGCCTGCAAGCTTTCCTCTTTTGATCATGTCTTCTATGTCATTTTTCAAAGCATTGCAGTGATTGGTATCATGTCCGTTGTTGCGGTGGTACCTGCAGTATTTATTGGAACGTTGTCCCGGCCTATGGGGGATAGGGTCGGGAAATTTCACATCCCTGAACTCCGTGTTCAGGCATTCGTCTAATATCATCGCCCGGGTTTCGTTAAGATCGGTGTATACTTGATGACAATTTCGATGGCGGGCATCCCGACTACCTCGGTTATCAATACGATAGTCCTTCTCGCCGCATGGTTTTGAGGATCCGGCTCGGGCTACCGTTCTGCTGGTTTTGAGTCATTCTTCGTGATTAATGAAACATTGGGACTTCTGGAGGAGCTCATGCAGGGTGGTTGGTTCGAAAGTCCCGATATGAGTCTGGAACAAACTTCCTTCCCGGAGACCGGCAGTTATGAAGTAAAGTCGAAACTCGTCATTCAAGTTCCGAACTTGGGAAGCTTCTTTGTCAAATCTCTATGTAATCCCTTAGGGGTTCGTCCCCCCTTGAACGATGGATGCTAATAGTTTCTTGTGTTTGGGTTTACTTCTCGAGTGGGCGAACTGAGCCGAGAATAGCTTTGCCAATCGGTCCCAAGAAGAGATGGAGTTTTGTTTGAGAGATCTCAACCAATCGGAAGCTACCTTCTCCAAGGTCAGAGGGAAAATTCGGCATTTCATTTCCATAAGAACATTCCGATATTGCATCATGGTGTCGAAATAGTCTAGGTGTCTGTCTGGGTCGCCCGTTCCGTCGTATGGCTTCAGTCCATCCAGAGGTTTTGCGAGGTGCCTAAGTACTGGAAAATAGTCGATTTTCTTTGTGAAAGGAACTTTGCGCTTAGTGATCATTCCCGAGGGGGGGGGATCGGCGATAATTGCACGGGTCGGGAGTTCTTCTTGGTCGGTGACGATGTTGCTGTCTCGGCGACCTTTCTTGGCTTCTGGAACGTCGTCTTGGGGAGGACGAAGCCAAGGAAGAACGAATTTGAGATGAATAAACAGAGTTGTCTTCGTCTTCAACCTGGATGGGGGGAGAATGGGATACATTCCCCCTCAGTCGGCGGGGTGGAGATCGATGATAATGCCTTCTTCGAGCGGGAGATCAGTGTTGCCTTCGCGCGGGATTCTTTCTCTCTGGAGGATTATGCTGAGGTGAGATCTGATCCGGGATATGTCTAGCCCAAAGCTCAGCTACCTCGGCTTCAAGCTCGGTAAATCGGTAACTCCGTTGTTGGTTTGCTTCCGTTTGATGGTTCAGAAAATGGACGAGCTGTTGAACAGCATCGACGGGAACCGAGATTGCTTGAGGAGGAGGGGGCAGACGATTTATCCCCGAGCTCCCACTTACCATAGCCCCATCTGGGGTCCGGGCTTGGGATGAATTTGGAAAGTCTTCTACATGCCCTTCTGGGGTGCCCTGTGGTGGGACCTGTTGCGAGACGAGTTCTAGGATCGGTCTCATAGCAGATCCGACGATGAGATTTTGGGTCCTCGGGCTGAGTTGAGGAGGCATTGCCGATCAAGGTAAAGAAAGGAAAATATAGGAAAACGACTCTCCCACTGGGGTCGCCAATGTTCTGTATCGTATCTCCGAATTTGTGTCCGATCTTGAGTACAGAGTCCGATCTGAGATAGTTGATAGATGTAGTCCTTGATCGATCGTTGTCCGATCCGAGGTGGGGTGTGGTACCTGCAAAGATACTCCGACGCTCAAGTCAATGAGGTAGTTAATTGCAGATAGAGATTAGGGTTGATGTGTCTACCTTTAATGAAGCATTGAATGCTTATTTATTGAGTTTGATGGTGTTAGACCTGATGGATCAGGACCGTCCGATATTTGCGCTGCGATCTTGGCCATTGATGAGTGGATCTTGTATTCTTGAATGGGCCTTTGTAAATGGGCCTTTGGGGTGTAGTTAGCAAAGGCTCTAATTTTAAAATGGAAACGTCTTTGTAACTTTTTTTAGTTAATTTCTTTTGCCCTTCTTGAAAATGTGAAGACATTTTGAAAGTCAAAACCCACTTTCCGGCTTCCGCAAGATACATACATAAGTATTTACAAAACAAAAATCACTATTCGCAATAAGTAAATTGGGAACATGAACATAGCGCAGCTAACTTAATTGTATATTAATATATAAAAGAATTAAAATTTTCATATTTAAAATTATCCTCTTTAAAACTTGAAAATTTGTTACTCTTCTAGCGAACTTGAAAGTAAATTAAGGTAATCGGCTGAAGCTCTCAACATGGATTTCCTTTCTTCGAGTGATAATGCTTAGATAGGAACTTTGTCCAAAGACTATTGGGCTAGGAATTAATAGTATTCGGCTCACATGGGAAATTGACTACTTGTCGTAATCAACCGACGTATACTCTCTAAAATTTTAGAGAGACAAGGTCCGTTAGGTTTTGAATTAAACATAGTGGTTGAGGTAGTTATTAACCATTGGGTTTTTAACTAGTTTAGAGTATTACCTTTCGGGTTTATGTGCTGTCTAATTTTGAGAGGGTGTTTTAGATAGAGTTGGACTTTTATTTTATGGACAAAGCATATGCATAGAAGAGTGTTTGGTATGCTTATCCTGAAATTAATTCTCACGGCTGCTATATCTTTCTCAAATCTCTTGAGAAAGCATTAATTTCAAGATCTAAGCTAATACAGATTCATTCTCCAGTATCTTATTTCAACTCCTTGAAAGGAAGACAAGAAATAGAAAGAGCAAAAGTGCAAAAAAGAGCAAAAGAGCAAAAACAAAAGAGCAAAAGTGCATTAAAAGAGCTAAAGAGCATCAAATTTCTGTCTTCTTTTCATCAGAAAATCTCTGTTAACAGCCTTTTCATTATGGCTGATATGAATACAGCCTGTATTCCTGAGGATGAGAGGGATCCAGTTCTGGTGAAGCTGGCTCCAGCTTCAAAGAGCAATGTTGAATATGCTCTTAGGGCTCTTGTAGCTCAGGTTATTGTAAGATAATGGAATGCGTGACTATTCTCATTAATCTGAATAGAATATATACAAGGATTTTGTAACGGTCAGTCAACTATACAATTATGACTAAATATATGCAATAATGACAGAATATATATAATTATTACTAATTATATGCAATAATGACAGAATATGCTATTCCTAATATTCTATTCTATCACACCCCCGCAGTCGAAGCGGGAGGTTCACGGACGCTGAGACTGGTCCGGAAATCATCGAAGAGGATGCGAGGAAGGCCTTTGGTGAAGATATCTGCAATCTGATGTCGAGATGGAACATGAAGTACGCGTGCCTGACCACGAGCTACCTTTTCCCGTACAAAGTGAATGTCCATTTCAATGTGCTTGGTGCGCTGATGTTGTACAGGATTGCCAGAGAGATAAATGGCACTGACATTGTCGCAATACACCAAAGTGGCCTGAGGAATAGGAAAATGGAGTTCCAGTAAGAGATTACGAAGCCAACATGACTCGGATACAACATTAGCAACACCTCTGTATTCGGCTTCTGCACTGGAACGAGAGAGAGTGGGCTGTCTTTTGGAAGACCACGATATAAGGTTGTCACCTAGAAAAACACAGTACCCAGATGTGGAGCGTCGGGTGTCAGGGCATCCACCCCAATCAGCGTCAGTGTAGGAGATGAGTTTCGTGATGGGGGATGGAGATATATGAAGACCAAAGTGCATGGTGCCCTGGACATACCGAAGGATGCGTTTGAGAGCCAGCATATGTTCTGTCTTGGGTGCATGCATGTGGAGACAGACTTGCTGAACTGCATATGAGATGTCAGGTCTAGTGAAAGTGAGATACTGTAAAGCTCCTGCAAGACTGCGATAGAGAGAGGGATCCTCATAAGCAGTGCCTGATGACGTGCTGAGTTTCTGTTTGGTGTCGACAGGTGTGGCAGTCGGTTTGCAGGACGTCATGCCGGCACGTTCAAGGATTTCGGAAGCATAAGTTCTTTGACTGAGAAATAGGCCGCCCGGGTGGCGAGAGACGGCGATACCCAGAAAGTAACTCAACGGACCAAGATCTTTCATTGCAAACTCAGTAGCCAATAATGACATAATTGATTTGCGAAGCACATGAGTAGAAGTAATGAGGATGATGTCGTCCACATAGAGGAGAATGTATGCCATGTCAGATTGTTGTCGATATATGAAGAGAGAATGGTCTGATGTGCTATGTCGAAACCCAATGGTAGTAACATAGTCAGCAAAGCGTTGGTACCATGCTCTGGGTGCTTGCTTGAGACCATAGAGAGATTTCTTCAGGCGACAAACATAATCTGGATGAAGAGGATCACGGAAACCCAATGGTTGATGCATATAAACAGTCTCATGAAGGTCACCATGTAGAAATGCGTTATGGACATCCAGTTGGTGAATGGGCCAGGATTTAGAAAGAGCAATGGTGAGTACTGTTCTAATAGTAGCTGGTTTGACCACCGGGCTGAAAGTCTCATCACAATCCACACCTGCAACCTGTGACCTGCCATCACAAACAAGGCGAGCCTTATAGCGCTCAAAAGAGCCGTCAAAATTTTTCTTATGTTTGAAAATCCACATGCATCGAATAAGATTGGCATCACAAGGACGAGGAACTAAATCCCACGTCTTATTTCTAATAAGAGCATCAAATTCAGATTTCATTGCGGATGTCCAATTGGGGTCTGATAGGGCTAGTTTGTGATTTTTGGGTAAGGGAGAGATGGGGTGGTTTGAGTGAGAAATTGATAAGTTGAATAGTTTACGGGGTTTGGTAATGCCTTTCATACTACGGGTGGTGATAGTACGTGTGGGTGGTGGATGTATTGGTGGGGGTGAGTTAGTCGGGATTGTAGTGGGTGGATTGACTGGAGAGGTAGGTGGCGCTGATTGTTGGTTTGTTGATGAGGATGGCTGGTCCGTGATGGTTGGTGGTGGTGATTGATTTTGCCACTGGTGTATAAGATAGGGGTGTGGGTCATCGTTGAGGAAGTGATAAGAGTGGGGTGAGGGTGAGTGTATCTTGGTGAAGGGAAATTGGGTTTCATCAAAGATAACATGCCTCGAAATTATTAGTTTTCTGTTTGACAAATCAAAACATTTGTATCCTCTATGATTAGAAGGATAACCCAAAAAGACACATGGTGTAGAGCGTGGTTGTAATTTGTGGATTGTAGGCGACGGGAACAACGGATAACACAAGCAACCAAAAACTCGTAAGTGTGTGTAGGTGGGGTCACGATGGTATAGGAGTTGTGTAGGTGACTTATCTTGAAGTGTTTTGCAGGGAAGAATATTTAGCAAGTAAGTTGCCATGTGAAGAGCATGATGCCAAAAAGAATGGGGAACAGAAGAATGAGCTAGCATGGCGCGCATCATATTATTAATGGTTCTTATTTTTCGTTCTGCTTTCCCATTTTGTGAGGATGTGTGAGGACAAGAGAAGCGAAAAACAAGACCATGGTTTGCGCAATATTGTTGGAATAGCTCATTATTATATTCACCGCCATTGTCACATTGAAAGGATTTGACGCTTAGTGAGAATTGTGTTTGAATAAGATTAGTAAGTGACTGGAACATTTCAAAAACTTGAGATTTTCTGCTAATAGGAAAAGTCCACAAGAAATTTGTAAAATCATCCAAGAAAAGAACATAATATTTATGACCAGCAGAACTCAAAACGGGAGAAGTCCACAAATCACTATGTAAAATATCGAAAGGCATCAAAGTTATTGTTTGAGAATTAAGAAATGGCAATTTAACTTGCTTGCCTAAAACACAAGAGTCACAAATAACAGAAGGATTAAAAGGTTCACAACAGATGAATTTATTATTGCGAAGAGAATTGAAAACATGGGCGCCAGGGTGACCAAGGCGACCGTGCCAGAGACTAGACGTAAGACCAACAAAACTTGGGGAAGTGGTGACTGGATATAGATCGCCAAGACTGTCACATCTCATGAGAGGCATCCCCGTCTGAAAATCAGATACAGTAAAACCAAAAGGGTCAAAGGAAACAGAAACATTGTTGTCAGTGGTGAGTCGCCTAACAGAAATCAAATTTTTAATAATATTCGGGGCATGTAGGACATTGTTTAAGTGTAACGGTTTGTAAGGGGTGGCTATTTGTGTGTGTCCGGTGCCGTGAATTGGGATACCATGGCCATTACCAACAATGATTTTCTGATTTGAATTACTTAAAGGAAAATAAGACGAGAGATTACCTTGTGATGCTGAAGTGTGAGTGGATGCGCCAGTGTCCATGTTCCACGGGTCCTCAGGAGTGTTGAGAGACATGGTGTGCATAGCTGCCTCGATGTCTGTCGGTGTCTGAGAGGTAGTAGCAGTATATGCCTGAGGACGCTGTCCTAGGATGCCTGACTGCTTGGGAGGACCAGTTGGGCGTGTCCACTGAGATGTGGGATACGGGCACGGAGGCATGGTCCATGGTGGTGGGGCCCAACCCCATTGTTGCCAGGGTGGATACTGCTGTTGTTGCTGCCAAGGAGGAGATGACCATGATGGAGGAGCATTGGAAGCTCCAGACCGAGGTGCACTGCGTTGACCACGCCCACCTCCGCGGCCTTGGTTTCCACGAGGGCGAGAGCGGTTGCCAGAGCGACGATTGTTCTGCTGAGAAGTGTCGGTAGAAGGTTGCTGCTGAGCGGTGTGCAAGACAGTATGAGAGCCAGTGCTGGTCATTTTAGCCATACCTTCTTCTTCCAAAGTGAGCATAGAGCGAGCCTGATAGAAGGCCGGAAGAGGATTACTCTGTCGAATCAAGGTAGCAACGCTGCGGTAAGCTTCTGGAAGACCAGAGATCAGTTGAAGTACCAGACGGTGGTTGTTGACAGGAGAGCCGACATTTCTCAACTGGTCCGAGAGCATCTTGAGGCGCTGACAGTAGGCAGAAACATTGGGAAAATCCTCCATACGAGTGGTGGAGAATTCTTGCTCAAGAGTGATAGCACGAGCGTTCTGGTTGTCCTGAAATATGTCTGCCAGGCGGTTCCAGGCTGCTGCGGCAGTGGAGTCAGGTTCCAGAATGGTCGACAATAGATCAGTGGAGATGGTGGAATAGATCCACTGAAGAACAGTGGCATCAAGAGTGACCCATTGTTCGTAGTCGGCGCTAGTAGGAGCTGGCGGTGGTTTTTCATTGGAGGGAACGATGTGATGCAAGACACGATGAGAGCGAGCATGGATGCGGAAAAGCTCGGCCCAGGTTCCGTATTGATCTTTTTCCATTTCAAGGATGATAGGAATGTTGTTCTTGATGTTGGAGACAGCAAGGGCGGGATGAAACTCGGTTTTCTTGGAAGAGGAAGAAACCGAGGGAGGGGAGGGGGGGTCGCGAGTCTGACATGATGGCGGAAGGGGAGAAGGCGAGGAGGAGAAGGGTTGCGGCGCTTGGAGGGGCGCGGCGCAAGGAAACACCGGAGAGGGTTCAACGATCGGAGGGGAAGAGCGATCGGAACTGCGCGGGCAAATACGGCAAGGGTTCGTGTGTGGCGCTGGGTTCGGTGTTTAGAGAGGGATCGTGTTTAGGTTTGATACCATGTAAGATAATGGAATGCGTGACTATTCTCATTAATCTGAATAGAATATATACAAGGATTTTGTAACGGTCAGTCAACTATACAATTATGACTAAATATATGCAATAATGACAGAATATATATAATTATGACTAATTATATGCAATAATGACAGAATATGCTATTCCTAATATTCTATTCTATCAGTTATCTCCCACAAAGTCCTAAACAAGAAAATCACAAGATCCATCATGTTCAAAACGTGGGAACAATACAAAGAGCTAAAAATAACTGATATGGGAGACAACAAATACCTTTTCACTTTTCCTTCGATGGAAATTGCTGCTGAAGTGCTGGAGAGAGGCCCTTGGTTTGTGATGAACCAACTTATCAGCTTGCAACGATGGGGTGAAGGTATAGCTTTTAAAGATATTAACTTTGATTTGGTTCCTTTTTGGATCCAAATACATGGCCTGTCAATACATGAAATCAATCCTTCAAATGTCTATATAGTTTTAGAGAAAGTTGGTACTATTATTGAGGTTGATGATAATTTCAATTCGGGATCTGCTTCTACTCATTTCCTAAGGGCTAGAGTATTAATAAATGTGAAAAAGACATTATGGTCTGGGTGTTGGTTGCAAAGATCTGTACATGAAAGGATTTGGATTGGATTTAAATATGAAAGACTACAAGGGGTATGTTTTGGCTGTGGTTGGTTTGGCCATGAGTTGAAACATTGTAAAGTTCCTAGGATTATAGCAGCTTTTGATAAAAGTTTTCCTAAGTATGGTGATTTCTTGATTGGTGCTAAACCTAAAGCCTTTCATAGGACTACAGCTAGAAGTAACTACTATGAGGGTAGTCAATCACAAACCAATCAGCCCTCCCAATCTAATCCTGAGTCTAATCATGATACTAATGAAAGAAGTGAGAATGATTCAAACTTTATACCTGAGAACAAAGTTCAAATAGTTAACTCCAGCTATGTTCAGCCAGAAAATATCCCTGCTCCAAATATTCCTCTCCCTAATCATAGAATCATCCGTAGGTTTGTAGGTAATGACTTCAAACTGCCTTCTCACTCATCTCCACCTTACTTTGTTGAATTCCCTCCAAATGATGAAGGCTGATCTGAACCAAGTGAGAATATTATACCTGCACAAGTAGAAGATGCACTGAGTTATAAATTAGCTCAAGGTCTTAATATCAAGAGGAGTAGAGAGAATAGAAATTTGATTTTTGCTAGTGGGGAGTTTCTGGTTCTGTGCAGGAAGGAGCTAAAAAAGCTAGAGTGATTGCTATTATTGATGGCCAAATGATAATGGATACTACTGATATGACTGAGGAGGCGGGTCTTTCCATGCCCCCAACGTTTCAATGACTGCTATCTCTTGGAATTGTCGTGGGTTGGCAGCCCCCACGACAAATAGAGAGCTTGTTGACCTTGTAAAGGGTTACAAGCCCGCCATTCTCTTTCTTATGGAAACTAGAGCCCATAAGAAGAGAGTTGATAGAGTTAGAAGGAAATTTCGTTTCTAAAACTCTTTCTGTGTTGAATCAATTGGTACTTCTGGTGGAATTTGTTTATTTTGGAATGATTATTATGAGATACAGGTTCTTGAATCATGTTCTAACTATATCCATACTGTTGCTAAAGAAAGAAGAAGTGGTTTTATGTTTCAGTTCACTTTTGTTTATGGAAATCCTACATTTGCTGCTAGGAGGAATTTGTGGTCTAAAATTTCAAATCTCAAACCATTTCGTGATGATCCTTGGTGTTGTGCTGGTGATTTTAATGAAATGACTTCTGACCTTGATAAAGATGGTGCTCATGATGTAGAACCTATTAGAATGAGGTTATTTAAGGATTTCTTGAGTGATTCTGATCTTATGGATATGAATTTGCAAGGTAATAGATTCACTTGGATGAGTAATCCTAGAGATGGAGTAGTTACTAGACAGAAAATTGATAGAGTCCTAGCTAACTGGGCCTGAAGAGATTTTTCCCTCATGCTGTAGCTACTGCTCTCCCAATTATTAATTCTGATCACTCTCCTATTATTATCAAGCCTAAACCCCCTATGACTAGTGGCCACTCTTTTAGATATGAGTCCTTTTGGGAGGACCATGTTGACTGTAGAGGTGTCATTCAGTCTGCTTGGGATAATTCTGGTTCTACTAATCATTGGGATAATTGGAGTAAGAAGGTAAAGCATTGCAAGAGAGAGCTTCAAAGTTGGCATAATAATACTTTTCAAAATGCTGCTAAAGGGATTCATATTCTTAAGCAGCATCTGCAACTTGCTCTTAACTCTCCTCCTAATATGGTAAACTGGGCTGATGTTGCTGGGATTAGGAGTAAAATTGATAAGCTTTGGCAACAGGAAGAACATTATTGGGGTCAAAGATCTAGAATTAAGTGGCTCAACTATGGAGATAAAAACACCAAGTTTTTTCATGCATCTACGGTTCAAAGGAGGGATAGAAACAAGCTGCTGAGGATCAAGAATGCTGATGGTTTATGGTTAGAGGGTCAATCTGAGGTGATGAATGGTATTGTCTGCTTCTACAAAGATCTATACACTGATGAACCTACTTCTTGTATTGACTCATGTCTAGAAGTGGTTCCTAAGTGTGTAGATAATTCTATCAATCTTAGCTTGGAGAGTCCTATTAGCTTCAGTGAGGTTAAAAATGCGGTTTTTGACCTTGGTGCTTACAAATCCCCAGGTCCTGATGGGCTTAATGGTTTGTTCTTTCAAAAGAACTGGGAGATTATTAAAGAAGATGTTTTCAACTCTGTTAATCAATTCTTCACTGAAGGTAATCTAGGTGAGGATGTTAATTTCACTAATGTTTCTCTTATTCCTAAAGTTCCTCATCCTGAATCAATTTCCCAGCTTAGGCCTATAAATTGCTGTACCTTTATCTATAAAGTTATTGCTAAAATATTTGTTGCAAGGCTTAAACCTTTTCTTTCTGCTATTATTTCCCCTCAACAAAGTGCCTTTGTTGGGGGAAGATTGATTCAGGATAATCTTATTATTGCTCATGAGGCTTTTCATTTCCTCAAAAGTAAGAATGGGAAGAAGGGTAAAGGGATAGCTCTTAAGCTTGACATGAATAAAGCATATGATAGAGTGAATTGGGACTTTCTTAAAAGTGCTCTTTTGGCTTATGGCTTTTCAGTTTCTTGGGTCAGTTCTGTTATGTCCTTAGTGTCCTCAGTTTCTTATTCTTATCAAATCAATGGTTTTTCTTCTAAAAGAGTCATTCCTAAAAGAGGTGTAAGGCAGGGAGATCCTCTCTCTCCTTATTTGTTTATTCTAGTGTTTGATGTTCTTTCTAGAATGATTACTAAGGCTTGCACTAATGGCTCTATTCAAGGTATTAGGTTCGCAAGCTCTGCCCCTATTCTTTCTCACCTTTTCTTTGCAGATGATGCTATTTTGTTTTCTAGAGATACTCAAGAGGATATTTATCAAGTTATCAATATCCTCAATACCTTTACTAAAGCATCTGGTCAAAAAGTTAACTTGAGTAAATCTGGTATTATTTTTGGATGTAAGGTGAATCATGATACTAAGCTTGCAATTGCTAGAATTACTAATATCCCTCTTTGGGATCATCCTGGGAAGTATCTTGGTATCCCTGCTGAGTGGGGAGGCTCTAAGGTTCAAGGTTTGGCTTGGATTAAAGATAGAGTTCTAACTAAGATGGAAGGTTGGAAAGGTAATATGCTTAACCAAGCAGGGAAGGAGATTTTGATAAAAGCTGTTGTTCAAGCTATTCCTACTTACATCATGTCTATTCTGCAACTTCCTAAAACCTTCTGTGCTTCTCTCACTTCCTCTGTGGCTAGGTTTTGGTGGAAATCTTCATCTAATAATAGAGGTATTCATTGGAGGAAGTTTGATGAATTGTGTTCTCCTAAGCTTCTTGGAGGGCTGGGGTTTAAAGACTTTCAAAAGATGAATTCGGCTATGTTATCTAAGCAAGTTTGGAGAATAATCAAGGAGCCCAATTCTTACTGGGCTACCACTTTGAAAGCTATTTATTTTCCTAAGTGTGAATTTGGGCAGGCCTCTATTGGTAGAAATGTCTCTTGGGTGTGGAGGAGCTTAATTCATGGGAGATGTTTGATTGCTAATGAAGCGAAGTGGGATATTGGTTCTGGCCTTAACATTAGTATTGCTAATGATAAGTGGACTGCTTCGGGTGATAAAGTTTTTCTATTGGCTTCTGCTAATATCTCAAAGGTTGGAGAGCTAATAGATAACTCTCATAATTGGGACTTAACTAAACTTAGGGTTAACCTTCTTCCTCATTCTGCCATTGAGGTTATTAAAACTCCCATTTCTTGGTCTTCTTCTTCTGATCAATTAGTCTGGCCTCACACTTATGATGGAAACTATTCTGTAAGGTCTGGGTATAGAATGCTTATGAATCCTTCTCAGAATAATTTGAATGCCTCTTCTTCTAATGGTATTCCTATTGATGTTTGGAACATTATTTGGAGTGCTAATGTCCCCTCTAAGATGAAACACTTCCTTTGGAAGGCTCTCCACAATTATCTTCCTACTAAAGATGCTCTTTTCAAAAAGAAGATTTCTATTAATCCTAAATGCCCCTTTTGTAGGTCTGAACATGAAACTGTTGAGCATCTGCTCTTGTTATGTCCTTGGACTCAACCACTATGGTTTGGTCTTCAGGTTGTTCACCCTCCTAATCCTATAGGCTTATCCTCCTTTCACAACTGGTTTCTGAGTAGGGTTGTAAGTTTATCCCAGGATTCTAATCATAATTTAACTAAGCTTATTTTCACCCTTTGGAATATTTGGAATGCTAGAAATGAAGCTATGTTTAATGATAAAGTTCCTAACCCTTTGGAGTCTCTTTTTAGGATTAAGTCTCTTTGGCATGAATTTATAATAGCTACTAGTCCCTCCCCTTCATCTAATCCTAGACCTGCTATTGGCTGTGTCAAAAAGGTCCCAAGCAGATGGAAACCTCCTATTGGGAATGCAACAAAGATTAATTGTGATGCTGCTTTTAACAAAGTAGCATGCACAGGGGTTATTGCTACTGTTTGTAGAGATAGTAGACGAAGTATTCTTACATCTAGTCACAAGAAGATTTTTGCTAGATCCTCCCTTGTAGCTGAGGCTCTTGGGTTGCGTGAAGCTATCTCTACTGCTGTGTCTCTTCACCTCAGGCATCCGATGATTGAATCAGATAATCAACAATTTGTCAACATGTGTAAAACAAAGAAATACTCATCAGAAAATAGTGTTATTCTCAAAGATGTTGAAGATTTCAGGAAGGATTTAGGTGGATGTGACATTACCTGGATGAATCGTGATGGTAATAAACTTGCTCATGAGGTGGCTTCGTTGTTTTCAAAAGGGACTCTTCAAACCAATTGGTCGTTAAGACCACCTGATTCGATTCGTAAAATCATAGCTTAAGATTGCAAAGCTTGTTATGCTCCTGATTCGCTGAGATTTGGTACCGTTCCTTGATAATCTTGATCTCGCTTTTCGTTTACGATTGCTCTGCTCTCGTTTAGGGTTTTGTTCTAGCTCCTTTTGCATGCCTCTCATTCCTTGTTGAAATCGGTTGGAAGTTTCTGTGTTGAGATCGGTTTGTTGAAGTTCAATCTCGTTGTGATCATCGTGATTTGGGTGTGGTTGACTTTGCGATGGAGAATGAATTGGGGACAGCTTTCGTTGCTGGAAATGGTTTGGTCCGTCTTTGTTCTTTTTAGTTGTTTTTTTCTGTTGCTCCGGTTGCACTTGTTGTGCTTATTGGGCTCCTTTATGGCCTGCTCTTGTTGGGCCATTGGAGTTCTAATTAAACCGGTTTTTCCTTCCTGTGTCCCCTCCTGATCCTATAGCTTGTGTAGGACTTTTGGGGCTTCGTTGCAATGTTTGTTGTATTTGGTTGTGGCCTTGCCCATTTCTATAGAAATCAGTACAACTTGACCAAAAAAAAAACCGACGTACAAATATTGTAGTGTAACATATTTGGGATTTTTTTTACCCCACATAAAAGTGAAACCCGAAAATACCTCTCACTTAAAAAATTTGCTCGAATTTACCTATTAAAAGATAAATCCGATTTTGGTTTTTTCCCAAAATCGGATTTATCTTTTAGTAGGTAAATCTGATTTCCCTTAAGAAAAGAAAATCGGATTTACCCCCACCTAAGGTAAATTCGCTTTTGTTAATTTTAAAAGCGGATTTACCTTAGGTGGGGGTTAAATCCGCTTTGTGCATTCACCCGACGTACAACATCGTCACATGTTAACGAATAATTCACTAAACAGAACCAAAAGACGACCGATATTCATATCTATTTTATATTTCTAAAAAAAAAATTTAATTTTAATTTCAAAATCGGATTTACCCCCGCATTAGGTAAATCCGCTTTTGTTAATTTTAAAAGCAGATGTACCCCCACATAAGGTAACTTCGCTTTGTTATTTGAAAGTCGGATTTACCTATTGGGTAGATAAAGCCGCTTTGGAAAATAACAAAGCGGATTTACCTAAAAAAGATAAATCCGATTTCCCTAGGAAAAAAAAGAAAATCGGATTTACCCCCACATTAGGTAAATCCGCTTTTGTTAATTTTAAAAGCGGATGTACCCCCACATAAGGTAAATCCGCTTTGTTATTTAAAAGTCGGATTTACCTATTGGGTAGATGAATCCGCTTTGGAAAATAACAAAGCGAATTTACCTTGAGTGGGGGTAAATCCGAGCGAGTTTTAGTTTGACAGGGTATTTTCGGTTTATCAAATTATGATGGGGGATATGGTGATATGATGGGGGTACAAAAAAAATCCCTAAATATTTCCCCTAAGTCATTTTAGCCCACCTTCATTTTTGCTAAAGTGATGTAAAGAACGGACGTGATGAAAACACCGTGTTTGCTTCAATATTTCCTAAATCATCTCCAACGATTAATCTCATTATAAACCTAATTTCCTACATCTTCTCCAATGGCTCTTCTTCCATTTCAATCCTCAAACATTATAAATAGCCACAGTCAAAGTTTAACCATGAAATTCCATTGAACAAAGAGCTCCTTTATGACTTTTTTGGCTCATGGTTCGTCGCCACTAACACCTTTATCTTCCTTTAGGGTATGATCACCCTGCTAGATGTGGCAACCATTATAGGTCTTCCCACTCATTGGGGGAAGAGGTACAAGTTGTATACTCCATTTCCGTGCTTGACTTAAGAATGAAGGCAAGTACGGTCTTTTGAAAAAGTGTTATATCATTTCAACCAACTCATCAACTATTTCATTACAATTAAGCTAATAGCAAAACTTTAAGATTGCAAAAACCATCGGTTAGAATAAAATAATTGATTCACAAGGCAAGACCATGAAATTCACAAAATTTATGTTTATGTGAGAGAACAAGATATCTGACATATATATATATATATATATATATATATAGTTCTGGACTAGGTCAAGAGACCCATTCCAGTAATTATACCTGGATAAGCCTAATGGCTTGGACCCATATCCACCATAAATCAGCCCACTCATGTCTGCTATGCCTCAACGGCTCAGATTCACCCGATCGATCCAACGACTCAGAGCTAGTACGGATCTCTATAAATATTGACACACATTGCCAAAAATAGGTACATTATCATTCCTTGATATACTACTCTACAATTCTCAATACTGACTTAAGCGTCAGAGTGGCATCGCAGGTAGCCCCATCCGGGATCACTTTGGCATACTACTTGGACGGCAGCAAACCTACCAGCAGCAATCATCAGACGACTGCTAGGTACAGAAAATTGGCGACCACAGTGGGAGCTGTCTAGCTTTTACCTCATCTCTACCTCTTAAGAATTCTCCCCCGCATTCCGATGGCACCCCGAGGCAGACTGTTGTGTGAAAACAATATGTGCAAGTATACACAATCGCAACAAGTAATAAAGAGTAAGTAGAGATCGTTTCCACAAGGATTGTTGAGTTCTTTTCTATATTTAATTAGCAAGAAAGCTAGTGAGTAAAAGAAAAGTAAAATAACAAGTTGTAGAACCCAATTTTATCAACAAACAGCAAGTAAAATAAAGGATTAGTAGAAATTCAGAATAAGAGTAAGTTGGGAATGCCTTCACTATGCAAATTCATAATAATGGTCTAATGTTGTATGTGATGTTGCAGCACTAGGTGCTATAGCATATAGTATGTACTTTTCAGTCACTTTTCTACAGGGCTTCATTACAAGCACTTATGTCTAAGCTCTAAATAGGCCCACCCTTGGCTATTACGCACCCACAATATTCACCCAAGGATTATTAAAGTGTCCTTTAATAACCACTATCCATATTATCCTTTGAGAACAATTTATAAACCATGCCTGAATATATAAATGGTACTTATATTTAGGTGATCAGTTCTAAAGTAAGTTTGGAAATAGTATCACGCAAAGGATACAAATGCTAAACATCAAATACATGCATTAAACACACTAAAACTTCATTACATAAATCAAAGCATCCCAACTAAGAGTATTTAGCTCATGATGAGCAAACAACACAAGAAATACAACTTAAACATAATGTTTAAAGCCATAAATGCAAAAATACAAAGAATACAAAGAAGAAATATAGTAAGAAGTGATATACTGAAGATTGACTCCAAGAACAGTAGCATGGAGGTTCATATCAGATCCCAAATCCACAAAAATCTTCAAGTAATTAAGCTTTTGCATTGCTGCAGCATCACTCCCAGCATCAGAATTTCCACTTTGGTATTTTAAAGGTAGTTTGGTACAAAAATGGAGGAAAAACTATTTCTATACTTTTCCTCCTTTGAACCAGTCTCTCAAATGAACAAGATGAGCTGCCTTTTATAGTGCTAGGGTTGAGAAAGGCATGGAAAACCCTTTAATATCCATATTTTTGTCTTCTGGTGTGCCCAAAAGTACTATGTGCTCAACCAAAAGGAAAATATTCTGGATAAAGATGTTGGTCCCCATTCAGGACGTGTCCGTCCTTTTCTGACACCTGTCAGGCGCTGAAATCAGTGCCTCATCATTTTCTTTCTCATATGTCGCAGGAACTGATGCTGCAACATTAATTGGTAGTGGGAGGTGTGTTTAACTTGCACTTATGCCTCAGGTGCAAGGTTCGATTCCCACGGAAGACAAAAATTCTACAAGGGGGGTAGAGAAGACCGTGATGTAATAGTGCTGGGGTGGCCAATGCGTTGGACCTGGGCTATTACATGCCACAAGGTGTTGCTGTCAATCTTCCGGACGACACCATCCAAGTCCTGGCTCCACAGCCGACCCAGGACCCTATCCACCCAAAGGATGCTGTGACCATCCATCAACTCCTGGACCTTTTCAGCAACCGCACCCAAGCTATGGCACAGCAAGAGGCGCGCCTCAGGCAGATTGAGAGGCGTGTGGCATCCATGCCTGAGTTGCCTCGCCCCCATTGGAGCATTCCTCCCCCAGGGGCTAGAACTCAATGTGCCATAGGTCCCCACCTAGGCGACATCTCAACCATCGCTCTCTCCCAAGGCGAAAACAGGCTCGTCGCTCTCCTCTCCGACGCCACAGGCACCGAGGATCAGGCTCTCCTCCAACTTCGCCTGATAGCACCTGCTGGCCTGAGGACTCTCCTTCTAGAAGCTTATTGCTAGCGTCCTCTAATTCTCACGAGAGGTCTCGAAGCCGAGCTGAGTCCCACAAGACATATATCCGCCTCGAGGAGATCTCCAGCCCCACGTGACCGCAGAGGCTTAGATCTCGGGGATGGGTCACCTCGCTACTCTCCATGGATCTCCCATGAGGGACCTTTCACTAGGAAGATCTAGGGTTGCCCAATCCCAAAGGCCCTGGAGAAGCTTCCAGTCCTCAACATGTACGATGGAACCGGGGACCCTGACAGCAACGTGGCCTACTTCTCTCTCATGATGCACTATCGGGGGGCAAGGGAACCCGTCCACGGCAAGATCTTCCCCCTCACTCTTGAGAAGTCATCACTAGCTTGGTTCCAGGAGTTGAAACCAAACTCGGTCTCATCCTGGGGACAACTAGCTAAGATGTTCACCGCTCGTTTTGCCGCCTCCCATTTAAAGCCCAAGTTTGAAGAGGTTCTTAGGGCGATCAGGCAGGGAGAGAAAGAAACAGTTAGAGAATATCTTGAAAGGTTCAACAAAGAAGCTGCGAATGTTAGGAATCTTGAAGACAAGAGAAGGCTTTTTTGGATAATGGATGGCCTCCAGAAAGGAAGCTTGTTCCAAATAGAAATCGGGGTCAACAAGCCCCACGACTTGGGGGATTTCCTTCGAAGATCCCAGAAACACATGGACTACGAAGAGGACGAGCTCACTTACAAGGCCATTGAAAAGCCAATGACAGAAAGGGAGCCCGAGCAGAGAGAACCATGGCAGGAGCGAGCACAAGCTGAGGGAGCGCCTCGTGAGTCCCGACCCCGACAAAGCCGTGTCTCAGAGTACACATTGCTGAACACATCTCAAGCGGAGATCCTCACCGAATGCGCCAACGCGGATTTTCGGGACATCAAACAACCCGAACCTCTCGTGCAAAGGAAAGGCCGAACCTCTAAGAAGTAATGTCGTTATCACAAAAGTTATGGACACGACACCAACAAGTGCAACACCCTTAGAGACAACATTGAAGAGCTAATTCGCGAAGGGAAGCTCGCCCAGTACGTGAAAGAAGAAGAAGACGGGACTCCTGATTCTGAATAGGGAGCCAATCACCAGGACCTGAACCTAAAGCTAGGCCTAGTTGAGAAAATTTGTTGTATGGACACACGTGCAGAATGTAAAAGCTCGATATGAATGATTAACTGAAATTCATTTTGCAATATAGTATTTTTGCTCTAGTTCATTAGCATTGACATTTGTTCCAAAGAAAATTCCTAAAGAGTAAGAAAGAAAAAGGGTCCATAGTTAGGGGTAGGGCGAGACAAGTCTGAGGCCCAGTCTGGCCTGCAGGGAGGGATTGTCTAGCCTGCAGGAGCTACCTCAACATTAGCTTCAAGCCAAGACCATCATCCTAAGATGATGGTTTTGCAAATACATCCCCTAGATACACGATCGCACGAAGTAGGTGGACGCTGACGTGTACCTTGAATCCTGGTAAAGGAATCAAGTGTGCCATGGCGCACCGATACAAATAAAGACTGTCGGTAAAAAGGGTGGTAGGAGGATGACACCACGATCGTCTGCGTTTTTCCTATGTACCGAGGCGGGAATCTCATGACTCTCTCCACTAAGTGACCATGGCGGTCACAACCCCTTGGGCGAGTTCTATCTGGGCCGAGTCCTAGTAAACTGTGCCAAGGGTATACTTTAAGTTGACTTTGGTGGTCATAACCCCATTGGACGAGTCCTGGTAAACTGTGCCAAGGGTATACTTTAAGCTGACCTTGGTGGTCACAACCCCGTTGGACGAGTTCTATCTGGGCCGAGTCTCGGTAAACTGTGCCAAGGGTATACTTTAAGCTGACCTTGGTAGTCACAACCTCGTTGGACGAGTTCTACCCGGGCCGAGTCTCGGTAAACTATGACAAGGGCGTACCTCATTATAAACTGTCCCGGCAGACGCCAGTACCTCTCTGTTAAAAGCGAGCCAAACCTGACGACTATCTACTCGAAAAAATTCCTAAATCCAAATTCCAAAACATAAGGTAACATGAGAATATTGAAAGATTGGAGGATAAGGATAGTACCTTAACAAACGAGTGTGGGCGAGATCCGCCAAGGCAGGCGCCAGCACAAGAGGTGGGGCGAGATGGGGATCTCGGGTCCCAGGCGTAAGTTATTGGCGAACGTGGAGGATCTCGGGTCCCTGGTACAAGGCGCCAAGGCACTGGGCGAGATGGGGATCTCGGGTCCCAGGAGAAAGTTGCTGGCGAACGTGGAGGATCTTGTAACACCCCTTTTCTACCCTTATATTACACGTCATTTATCAGAGTAATCCCTTTCAAAATATTATTTTCATTGATAGAAAAGAAATGCTACAATTTCGTTAAAAACAAACTCATCAATTTCAGTCTTCAAATTTTCGCAACAAAACATCCTTCATGGAGAATCAAATCCTCAAAATTCACATCACAGCGGAATAAACAACAATTCACCAATAACTCTCAAACACGTCTCAAATATATCAATAAGATCATTAAAACAACTAATTAAATCGTTTATCAAAATTCACCCACGCCCCCTAGGTGTTACAGTATCAGAGAGCGACACAAAATACATCCCAAGGCTAAAAGGAAGACAGCAGATCCTTCACTCGCGATTACCTGCAGCGTTGCCACAATAGAGCAACATTCCAAGCGGAAGGGGTGAGAATTTTAACAAAACATAATCAAGCATATGATAGAGAAAAGGGAGACAAACAATTCTACAACATCATTATTAACATCACATCATCATCATCACCAAACACCAATTCACAACACAGTTTGGCAACAAGCCACAATCATGATCATGTATGTAAATGCAACCCCCACCAGGGCATATGCATGACGGTACCATATTCATCACAATTTAAGAGGCCGAAACCTATTCTTCACAAAAGGCCGAAGCCTATTCTTCACATTATGCACATGCCATGAGACTCTATATACACATGTGCATTTCATCAAAACACTCACCTGGAGTACTCATCATCATCATCATCAAACACTCATAGAGTGTATTCGTCGCGATCATCGAAATCATATATATCACATCATCATAATCACTCATAGAGTGAACTCGTCATGTTCATCAATTATTTTGCAACCTCATCATAGTTTTAATTGGAAAAACTTCACATTTTAAATGAGGGAATATCACTTTTAATTTAGAAAAGCTCCACATTTTTAATTTGGAAAACTTCACATTTATAGGGAAACATCACATTTAAAATTTGAGATAGACCCCACATTTTAATAGTGAAAACATCATATTTTCATTGGGAAAGTATCACATTTTAATTGGAGAAAACAGTGTGAAAAACAGCAAGAAAAACAGTGGAGAAACAGTGAGAAACAGTGAAAAACAATGGCTCGCGCTTGGGGCGCGAGCGGGGCGCGAGCGAGGCGCGAAACAACAGCAACAGCACGCCCAGCGCAGTACGCCTTGCGCCTGGGGCGCGACCCGAGCGCGAGTGAGGCGCGGAACAGCAGCAACAACACGCCCAGCGCAGCACGCCTTGCGCCTGGGGCGCGACCTGAGCGCGAGTGAGGCGCGGTTGGCCAGAAAACAGTTCACTTGCAGAATCATTCAGATTTTCAAAGTTTTTATCCAGACATCATCCAATCATCAAAACACAATTTCATCACACATCGTTCATTTCCCAATTCAACACACTTTCATCAAGACATCATCAAAATTCATCAAAGAACAATCATCAAGAATTCATCAAGCAATCCCTCAAAATGTTCATCAAAGTAAACATCGAAATTCCCCGAAGGGAAACGTCAACAACTCATCAAACAAAACCCCAACATTTCAATTACACTACTACACCCAAAAATCCCACGAAACCCCAATCACATACTCGATTTTGTTGAATTAAAACGCTCACCCTTACCTCGTATTTTGCGTGTTCCGGAAGACAATGACGACGAGTCACGAACAAAACTCAGCCACGCCCCAAGCCACCAAAAACGCAGCAGCCCTTCCTCCTCTCTTGCGCAAACCGTAGACTACTCTATGGCCATGGAGAAATAAAAACAATGGAAAATGAGGATTGAAACTACAACACTTGAAAGAGGAAGAAAAATGGAAGGGAAGGATCAAAGAAACACATTACCTAAAGCCAAGATGAACAAACCCCTTCTTTCTCTCCTTGCTAGCCGTCGCAAGTTTCTTTCTTCTCTCCCTCTCTGATCAGTTTCTTTTCTTTCTTTGTGGAAGGCGCAAATGAGACTCTTCCATAGGGTTTTGGGGTTTTAGGAATGGGCTTGGGTCACTAATTGACTTGGGCCCTAATCGCACCACTCTTCTTAATTCATTTCACCTCCTGAAATAAAACAAATTCTAATTTAATTATTCCACTCAAATAATATTGTAATCCTTCAAACAACTTAATTAAGTTAATTAATTAAATTATTTTAAGGCGTTACAACTCTCCCCCACTTAGAGGATTTCGTCCTCGAAATTACCTGAATCAAACAGCTCCGGATATGCCTCTTTCATCTTACTTTCCAATTCCCACGTCATGCTCTCGCCCACGGCTCCCAACCAAACCACTTTCACTAAATTGATCTCTTTGCCTCTTAACACCTTTACCTCACGGTCTTCAATTCTAACTGGCATAGTCTCCACGGTGAGATTGTCTCGCACCTCCACATCATCTAGTTGAATCACATGAGACTGATCCCCAACATACTTTCGAAGCTGCAACATGTGAAACACGTCGTGCAAGTTCGAAAGGTTAGGTGGTAAGGCCACCCGATATGCAACATTTCCAACTCTCTCCGTAATCTGATACGGCCCGATGAATCGAGGAGTCAACTTCTTTGATTTCAGCGCTCGCCCAACACCAGTCATAGGTGTGACCCTCAGGAACACGTGGTCACCAGCTTCAAATTCTAAATCTTTTCTTCTCTTATCATGGTAGCTCTTCTGTCTACTCTGCGACGCTTTCATTTTCTCCCGGATCATCTTTACCTTCTCAGTAGTCTCTCTGACTAGCTCAGGTCCAAGTACTAAACTTTCCCCAGTCTCGTACCAACACACCGGAGTCCTACACCTCCTGCCATACAACGCCTCAAACGGCGCCATTCCGATACTGGAATGATAACTGTTGTTGTAGGTAAACTCGATCAATGGAAGATGAGTATCCCACGCACCTCCCTGCTCTAGAACACATGACCTCAACAAATCCTCCAACGATTGAATCGTCCTCTCTGTCTGCCCATCAGTTTGAGGATGATAAGCCGAACTCAACCTCAACTTCGAACCCAACTCCTTCTGCAGACTACTCCAAAAGTCCGACGTGAACCTTGGGTCTCTATCCGACACAATGCACAAAGGAACGCCATGCAACTTCACAATCACCTGAATATAGATCTCTGCCAATCTTGACACCGGATACTTAATGCCGATAGGAATGAAATGAGCAGACTTCGTCAGTCTATCCACAATCACCCAAATCGACTCATGCCCTCTCACCGTGTTGGGTAACCCAGTCACAAAATCCATGGAGATACTATCCCACTTCCACTCTGGAACATTCAACGGTTGCATCATTCCCGCAGGCTTCTGATGCTCGACCTTCGATTTCTGACAGGTCAAACACGAATACACAAACTTTGCCACATCACGCTTCAGTCCAGGCCACCAGAAAATCTTTTTCAGATCTTGATACATTTTTGTCGCTCCGGGATGGATACTCAACTTACTCTTGTGGCCTTCCTCGAGAATTGCCTTTCTCATTTCCTCATCTTTGGGAACACAAATTCTTCCACGATACCTCAATACATTCTGAGCATCTAACTCGAAGTCATCATTCTCAGACTGACCAATCCCACTCATCAGATCAACCAATTTCACATCTAATTTCTGCGCTTCTCGGATACTAGCCATAAAATCGTTGCCAATTTTCAACATACCCAATCTGACACTCTGAGGCGTAACTTCACAAACTAAGCTCATGTCCCTGAATTGCTCAATCAACTCAAGTTCTCTAGCCATCAATGCCGACATATGCAAGGTCTTCCTACTCAGAGCATCTGCAACCACATTAGCTTTTCCCGAGTGATAGCTCAATTCAAAATCATAATCTTTCAATAGTTCTAACCACCGGCGCTGCCTCATATTCAACTCTTTCTGATCGAACAGATACCGAAGACTCTTGTGATCACTGAACACCTCAAATCTCGATCCGTACAAATAATGTCTCCAAATTTTCAACGCAAACACCACAGCAGCAAGTTCTAAGTCATGAGTGGGGTAATTCTTCTCATGAATTCTCAATTGCCTCGACGCATAAGCGACCACTTTCCCATTCTGCATAAGCACACCACCCAAACCCATCTTGGAAGCATCACAGTATACTACAAGCGGCTCAACCGGACTAGGTAAGGTCAATACTGGAGACGTAGTCAACCTCCTCTTCAGCTCATTGAAACTTTCTTCACATCGGTCATCCCAAACAAAAGCCTTGCCCTTGCAAGTTAATTGAGTCAATGGCAGAGCCAACTTCGAAAACCCCTCAATGAATCTTCTATAATAGCCAGCCAATCCCAGAAAACTCCTTATTTCAGTAACTGACTTTGGAGACTCCCATTGCAACACTGCATCAACTTTGGAAGGATCCACCGCAATCCCCTCCCTAGAAATCACATGACCGAGAAAACTGACCTCTTTCAACCAAAACTCACACTTGGACAACTTGACATATAACTTTCGACTCCTCAGAATTTCTAACACCAACCTCAAGTGTTCCGCATGCTCCTCTTCTGACTTAGAGTAAATCAGAATGTCATCAATGAAAACTACCACAAACTTGTCCAAGTACTCACGGAAGATTTGGTTCATGTATCCCATGAATACCCCCAGCGCATTAGTCACACCGAAAGGCATAACGGAATACTCATAGTGCCCATATCTCGTTCTAAATGCCGTCTTCTGGACATCTTCATCCTTGACCTTGATCTGATGATAACCAGACCTTAAGTCAATCTTGCTAAATACTTTAGCACCCACTAACTGATCCATCAAGTCATCAATTCTTGGCAATGGATACTTGTTCTTGATTGTAACTTTATTTAACTGTCGATAGTCTACACACAACCTCATACTACCATCTTTCTTTTTCACTAGCAACACTGGAGTTCCCCAGGGTGACACACTCGGTCTTACAAACTTCTTTTCTAATAAATCTTCAAGTTGCTTTTTCAATTCTGCCAACTCAGATGCAGACATCCTATATGGTGCCATAGACACAGGCTTGGTGCCAGGAACCAGATCAATAGCAAACTCCACCTCTCTCTCTGGTGGTACATCCGGAATCTCATCAGGGAACACCTCAGAAAACTCACGCACCACCGGCAACACATCAATCTTCGCTTGGCTCTCGGCAGACAACGACGCCAACAGAGAAAATAGCTGGACGTCTTCTCTCATCACTCTATGCAGCTGACCCGCAGATATCAAACCAGACTCCTCTTCAAGCGATTCAAAACTCACGGACCTCTCCCGACAGTTGATATGAACATGGTTATCAACTAACCAGTCCATACCCAGAATGACATCCATTCCACTCAGCGGCAAACAGATCAAATCAATTAAGAATTCTCTACCATGAATAGATACAGGACATTTGGCACAAACAGCGGAGGTAGTCACCGAACCCTTAGCTGGAGTATCGATAACCATCTCCCTCAACATATCAGATAAAACAAGGCTTAATTTCTCAACACAAGCAGCAGCAATAAAACTATGGGTAGCACCCGTATCAACAATAGCAACAAGAGGAAAATTATTGATATAGCACGTACCTCGAATCTCATTCACCACATCAGACTCAGCCAGAGCGAACACTTTTCCAAAAGACTTTTCCTTCTTGGGTTTTGAGCACTGTGTACTGATGTGACCACTCTCCTCACAATTGAAGCATACTACATCTTTCTTATCACAGTTGAAAGACATGTGTCCCTCCTTCCCACACTTGTAACATCTCTTCTTCTCCTTATTTGGGCAATCTGGACTCTTATGGCCTACTTTCCCACACGTGTAACAAGTAACATTGGCTGCAGCATCTCCCCCACTTCGCTTAGGCCCACCAACAAACTTACCTTTGCCCTTACCAGCAGGCGCCTCATATGGTTTACCGCGACCCGAAAAATTCTTTTGCTTTTCCCTCATAACTCTGGAGAAGGCATTATTGTCCTCCTCAAAAATTCTGGCGCTATTCACTAACAAGGGAAATACACGGATTTGTTGATACCCTATGGCTCTCTTGATATCAGCACGCAATCCGTTCTCAAATTTAATACATTTGGAGAACTCAACACCCTCTCCATCATAATGCGGGTAAAACTTAGACAGCTCAGTAAACTTTGCAGCATACTCAGTTACAGTCATGTTACCTTGCTCAAGTCTCAGAAACTCAACCTCCTTCTTCCCGCGGACATCCTCCGGATAGTACTTTCTCTTGAATTCCCTCTCAAACACAGCCCAAGTAACCCCCTCATTGGCAGCCGTCAACCCCTGACTAGTCGCCCTCCACCAGTCATAAGCCTCTTTCTTCAGCATATGTGTGCCATAGCGAACCTTCTGAGCATCGGTGCAATCCATAACGCGGAAGATCCGCTCCATCTCGCTTAGCCACTCAAGGGCACCATCAGGATTATACCCGCCTTCAAAAGCAGGAGGGTTCTCACGCTGGAACGTAGCCAAACTACGCGTCCCATCACCAATAGCATTGGGTATGTTACCCACAACCCCAGCTATAACCTGCAAGGCAGCAGCAAGTGCAGCATCCTTCCGTCCTGCCATTCTAGCACTGCAACAAAAACAAAATTCAGAAACGAGTAACAAACTCAAATGTTACTCAGCTAGACTACTCAACCACCGGCCGGACAGACCGAACTGCTCTGATACCACTAATGTAACACCCCTTTTCTACCCTTATATTACACGTCATTTATCAGAGTAATCCCTTTCAAAATATTATTTTCATTGATAGAAAAGAAATACTACAATTTCGTTAAAAACAAACTCATCAATTTCAGTCTTCAAATTTTCGCAACAAAACACCCTTCATGGAGAATCAAATCCTCAAAATTCACATCACAGCGGAATAAACAACAATTCACCAATAACTCTCAAACACGTCTCAAATATATCAATAAGATCATTAAAACAACTAATTAAATCGTTTATCAAAATTCACCCACGCCCCCTAGGTGTTACAGTATCAGAGAGCGACACAAAATACATCCCAAGGCTAAAAGGAAGACAGCAGATCCTTCACTCGCGATTACCTGCAGCGTTGCCACAATAGAGCAACATTCCAAGCGGAAGGGGTGAGAATTTTAACAAAACATAATCAAGCATATGATAGAGAAAAGGGAGACAAACAATTCTACAACATCATTATTAACATCACATCATCATCATCACCAAACACCAATTCACAACACAGTTTGGCAACAAGCCACAATCATGATCATGTATGTAAATGCAACCCCCACCAGGGCATATGCATGACGGTACCATATTCATCACAATTTAAGAGGCCGAAACCTATTCTTCACAAAAGGCCGAAGCCTATTCTTCACATTATGCACATGCCATGAGACTCTATATACACATGTGCATTTCATCAAAACACTCACCTGGAGTACTCATCATCATCATCATCAAACACTCATAGAGTGTATTCGTCGCGATCATCGAAATCATATATATCACATCATCATAATCACTCATAGAGTGAACTCGTCATGTTCATCAATTATTTTGCAACCTCATCATAGTTTTAATTGGAAAAACTTCACATTTTAAATGAGGGAATATCACTTTTAATTTAGAAAAGCTCCACATTTTTAATTTGGAAAACTTCACATTTATAGGGAAACATCACATTTAAAATTTGAGATAGACCCCACATTTTAATAGTGAAAACATCATATTTTCATTGGGAAAGTATCACATTTTAATTGGAGAAAACAGTGTGAAAAACAGCAAGAAAAACAGTGGAGAAACAGTGAGAAACAGTGAAAAACAATGGCTCGCGCTTGGGGCGCGAGCGGGGCGCGAGCGAGGCGCGAAACAACAGCAACAGCACGCCCAGCGCAGTACGCCTTGCGCCTGGGGCGCGACCCGAGCGCGAGTGAGGCGCGGAACAGCAGCAACAACACGCCCAGCGCAGCACGCCTTGCGCCTGGGGCGCGACCTGAGCGCGAGTGAGGCGCGGTTGGCCAGAAAACAGTTCACTTGCAGAATCATTCAGATTTTCAAAGTTTTTATCCAGACATCATCCAATCATCAAAACACAATTTCATCACACATCGTTCATTTCCCAATTCAACACACTTTCATCAAGACATCATCAAAATTCATCAAAGAACAATCATCAAGAATTCATCAAGCAATCCCTCAAAATGTTCATCAAAGTAAACATCGAAATTCCCCGAAGGGAAACGTCAACAACTCATCAAACAAAACCCCAACATTTCAATTACACTACTACACCCAAAAATCCCACGAAACCCCAATCACATACTCGATTTTGTTGAATTAAAACGCTCACCCTTACCTCGTATTTTGCGTGTTCCGGAAGACAATGACGACGAGTCACGAACAAAACTCAGCCACGCCCCAAGCCACCAAAAACGCAGCAGCCCTTCCTCCTCTCTTGCGCAAACCGTAGACTACTCTATGGCCATGGAGAAATAAAAACAATGGAAAATGAGGATTGAAACTACAACACTTGAAAGAGGAAGAAAAATGGAAGGGAAGGATCAAAGAAACACATTACCTAAAGCCAAGATGAACAAACCCCTTCTTTCTCTCCTTGCTAGCCGTCGCAAGTTTCTTTCTTCTCTCCCTCTCTGATCAGTTTCTTTTCTTTCTTTGTGGAAGGCGCAAATGAGACTCTTCCATAGGGTTTTGGGGTTTTAGGAATGGGCTTGGGTCACTAATTGACTTGGGCCCTAATCGCACCACTCTTCTTAATTCATTTCACCTCCTGAAATAAAACAAATTCTAATTTAATTATTCCACTCAAATAATATTGTAGTCCTTCAAACAACTTAATTAAGTTAATTAATTAAATTATTTTAAGGCGTTACAGATCTCGGGTCCTTGGTTCAAGGCGCCAAGGCACGTGGCTAGATGGGGATCTCGGGTCCCAGGCGAAAGTTGCTGGCGAACGTGCAGGATCTCGGGTCCCTGGTACAAGGCGCCAAGGCACGGGGCGAGATGGGGATCTCGGGTCCCAGGCGAAAGTTGCTGGCGAACATGGAGGATCTCGGGTCCCTAATACAAGGCGCCAAGGCATGGGGCGAGATGGGGATCTCGGGTCCCTGGCGAAAGTTGCTGGCGAACGTGGAGGATCTCGGGTCCCTGGTACAAGGCGCCAAGGCACGAGCGCAGGCTTATGGATCTCGGGTCCCAGGCGTAAGGCGCTGGCGCGAGAGCAGGATCTCGGGTCCTAGGCATAAGGCGCTGGCACGGCTCCTCCCCCTTTTTCTCACTCTTTGGAAGATCTCACCTCCCAATATCCTTTGAAATAGTTCAAATTTTGCAAAGGCTATCGGGGGTGGTAAGAAGACGTCACATTACAGCAAACTACCAGATGCTCCCGGGGGCAATAATACTGTCGACAGCAACAAGCCAGCCCATCGGGATGACCCAAGACAACCTGTAGATGTGGATTGGCTGGCAGGTACTATGTCAACAAAGACTTAAAGCCAAGACCATCCTCCGGAGTAATATCGGCTTGGGGGGCAACTGTTCTGGACTGGGTCAAGAGACCCACTCCAACAATTAGACCTTGGTCTGCCCAATAGCTTGGACCATATCCACATAAAATCAGCCCACTCATGTCTACTATGCCTCAACGGCTCAGATTCACCCGATCGATCCAACGGCTCAGAACTAGCATGGATCCTTATAAATATTGACACACATTGCCAAAAATAGGTACATTCTCATTCCTTGATATACTACTCTACCATTTTCAATACTGACTTGAGCGTCAGAGTGGCATCGCAGGTACCCCGCCCGGGATCACTTTGGCATACTACTTGGACGGCAAGAAACCTACTAGCAGCAGTCATCAGACGACTGCTAGGTACAGAACACACACACACACACACACATATATACTATACTAAATCATGAACAATCCAACTGGACTGTCCACATAATCTGTCATGTATATTCTCAATAAAAGCCACACAATCACATAAAAAAACATGTGGCAGACAAGTCATCAACGGTGGTCAACTAATAAAGGCCGAATGTGTATTTAAAACGGATGGGCCGAAATTAAAACGCGTATAACAGCTATTTAATATTAAAACGGATGGGCCGAAATTCATGGACAAGGAATCAAAAATTTATTCGCATTTACTATACGTTTTTAGTTTGAATTTCAAAACAAGTTTATCAGCGGAAATAGGATATACAGTATGTAACACCCTAATATTTCTAACAAGTAGAAATACTAAAATGCACAACTTAGTATACATCAGAGTAAAATTCCTGTATTTCGATATTGAACAAAATTAAAAACCTGATATAACTCATCAGGTGATCAATCTTAATCCCTATTATTCAATATCAAGTACAGCAATAGCGGAAATGATTTACAACTTTAATCAATTACAAGCCATAACCCGAGATACAAAAACTAGGAGAAACTAAATGAAGACCAAAAGCTAAATCTTCGGGCTCTCCATAAGGCCTCATCTAACCATGCTTTCTCGCTTTGTTTTTTCCCTGCGTATCTGTAAAACATCAACATATAAAGGGTGAGATTACAAATCTTAGTGAGTCCTATCGAGACCCCTTACTACACTCTCTCGGTTCATTTATTCCTTTTCCTTTAATCGTAGTCCATATAGGTCCTACGTGCATATATCTTTCCTTTCATGCCATAGTATATCTTCGGTAATGACCACGCCTTTATCGTCGAACCTCTCCACTAGCTTACGCTAGCTTCAAACCTCTGAGGCCTAGGTTCTGGGGCTCATGACTTCCCCTCCCCTAGTATACTAATCTACTGGGTCGTCACCCATCCTTTTGATATAGTTTATATATCCACCTGCTTTGGGCCGTCTTTTGTATTCAATATAATTTATATATTTGAACCTTAACAGTCTTTGATGAGAATATTCATCCATCCCTTTTTGTTACATGTCATTCATATTAATACATAAACATAAACTTGATCAAACATACAGTTCCATAACTTTAAACATAACCCATGTCCTCTCGCATATACTACTTTACGGTTTTTGAAACAATTATGACTTCCAAAAACAATTCATTTTAAACCTTGCAATCATGTTCAAAAACAGAGCATCATTGGTTCCATGACACGAGGGATGGTTGGGAAGAAGATTAGAAGAGGTTTGGAATCGAAAGGAGCGACGAAACGAATTTTGGTAACCGGGAACAGAAAAACTGGCACGACTCGTGCTGCCTGGAAATGTAATTCCAGTCAACCAGAAAGGTTGGCACGGCCCGTGCTAAGGGTAGCACGACCCGTGCTGCCTGTAGCAGAGTCACAATTCGCTTATTTCGTTCCGTTTTGCTTTTCCTATCGCGTCCAATCCGTATTCCGATCAAAATCCAACCTAAACACAAACAATACCAGACAATATTCCAGTCCAAACAATAGCAATCAATCACAATGCATCAATCAATCAATCGTTCATAACTAACCACATTTTCTTAATTACGGTTTTCGCAAAACAACTACTTTCAACGAAATCAAACGAAACGAAGAAGGAAACCATATTCTCAGTCACATGCAAGGTTGACACAATAAAATTGAAAACCATAAGAGAGTATAGAACTCACCTCTTGTGATGAAAATCACAAACGACCACAAACGAGACTTTAACAATCGCACGGAAACGCACGAACAATCCCCGTACTCAAATTTCTTGCTTCCACGAACATCAAATCGATCCCTTATGGATCCCCAAACGTGTCCAGTTACTGAAGCTTCCCCAATCTCATCTCGAATCAACAATGTAATCCCCCTTTTTACTCCGATCTAACCCCAACTTCTAGAACGTGTCAACTAACTCCAAAGATCGGTTTGGGCAGCATCTGTGAACTGTTTTGCAACAAACATAACTAATTCGATTATTAACCAAAACATATCAAAACAGTGCCTAATGTGTAGATAATTTTGTCTACTTTCATATGGTTCAAGTCCCACACTGATATGATGAGTATTCAGGGAGTTATGGCTAAAACACTGTGACTGATTCAAAACTGACTCTGATTCAAAAGTAAAACTTGTAAATCATTTTTCTCCTACAATACTCAGTCAAATTAAGTGGTTATTGTGCCTAAACTGAAGGATTTCATGTCTAGTTTATAATGAAATAAAAATGAACTTAAACGGAGGTCTGTACAGTGAGTTACGAAGGAATTACCAAAGGGTGTCCAAACTGTTTTGTTGCAGAAATTTCTGTGTTTATATCTTCACCTTCACCACCTTGGATCAAGAACTTAAACCCCAAAAATCCCACCTTTGCTGCTTGTGTTTCAACAACAGCTACCGAGACTCTAAATTCAAGCACTCAATCCCACATGAAAGCTCCAACCAAGCATCCATGACCCTCAAAACCCACAATCAACAAGAAATTTAACACTTGAAGTTCTAGGCATCTCCTAAGCTCCAAGACTCCATTATTTCGAATTACTATTTACCCAAAACAGAACCAACCTTCGCAAAAATGCTTTGAAACTACAATGTAGGTCATGTAAGTGCTCTAACAACATTAATGGTTGGATAAAACTTCATGGTTAGCTATTTGGTGCTTGAGGTGTCAACAATGGTGAAAGGAGTAGGAGGGAAAGGTGGGTGATGATTTTGTTATCAATGGTAAGAGGAGAGTGAGATGAATTCAATGGTGTGAAGAAGTGAAACATGCATGGAAGTTTTGGAGCTCACCCTTTCTCTTCTCCTCCTTCGCCTACTCTCTCTCCAAGCTTCTTTCTCTTTTTCTAAATTCTGTTTTGTTCTCTTTCTAATTTCAGCCCTTGAGTGAGTGTGTGTTTTGGTCATGGGGGTGAGGGTTGAATTGAGTGAATCAGCTGAGGGTTTAAGTGAAATGGAGGAGGAAAAGTCCAATATACCCTTAACTTTATATCTCTCCTATTACTCTTATCTTGTCTAATTTAATCTAACTAACTTAGCAATTACATTAGTTATTACATATTATTAGACAGGCCATATTATTTAGGTTAGCAAATCAATTTGCTATAACGGCTCACTAGGCAAAATGACTATTTTGCCCTTTAAACTATAGTTCCCGCTTAGACCCCAATTTCAAACAAAATCGATTAATTAACTCAACCTTGCATCCAATTCTCATACTTAGGCAAATTTGATTATTTCTTTCCCGACACAAACTCAGCCATGACTCGACTTATCATTTAATTGACGATAAATTGCTAGTTAATTTTGTTTTGTGAAATTAACTGAACTAGGGATGTTACACAGTCACTGCAAGAAAAATAACCGTCCCGTGATAATTTCATTAACTGAACTCGACTAAAACGTTAAAGTTTGTTTCATATTATATTTCCATAATAACAGATGTCTTTATTAGGGTATATTTTTGCAAAAACTCAGGTGGAAATTGACTAAAAGGTTAAAGTTTTTGAGCATATCCAACGGTGAACTCATTGCGGGTTCTTAAAGTAAACTCTACAATGCCACCTATGTTTTAAGCAATCGAATGAATTTTTATTCCAATTGTGAACCCACAAAAACATAAATTGGGTCTAATAATTTATCTCGCTTAATTATTTTTTATTATTTTTTATTTTTCTATGAACTTACTTTATTGATTAATTTATTTTAAAATATATTTATTTACCTTTATTTTTTTTAACCAAAACAAAATATGTTATATTAAAACCATAAAACAAAATGAATTTGGCTATTTTTTACTAAAACTTTGATGATGTGGGTGGAGATATTATTATTATTATTATTATTATTATTATTATTATTATTATTATTATTATTGTTATTGTTGTAATAATTATAGGAAATCGCTTAATTGTTATTATAATTATAGCAATTCCCAAAAGGCAAAAAAATGCAATCTTGTTGAAAAATTATATTGAGTAATATATTATTCAAAGAAATTGTAAGTTAAAAACTGTTAAGTGAGTTTTAGTAACTTAAAATAAAATTGGTTATGGTTGATAAATAATTAAATCGAATTACATGATACTGTAAGATATTTTAACCTAAAATGACATTTGTAACATAAAATGACTTATTGTTCAATTAATTGCATTGAAACACATTGATAAGCTTTATATTACAATATATTATAGTACTAAAATACTCTTGTATACATAAGAATCTATTAATTTGAGTTAAAATTTTATTACACAATTTGTAAATAAATTTACTACATTGGAAAATTCTATTCAGAAAAAATAATAAAAACAAAAAAAGATCATTTAATATGTAGGCCCGTGCTACGCACGGTTTATAGTAAAAAATTTATAAATTTTATGCTTTTTGAAAATGTCAATTTTTATATCATTAAGTTATTTTAATAATATGGATAGTTATTTAATAGAAAATAATAATAATAATGATAATAATAATAACAAACATATAAAGAAAATTGAACAAACTCGATGAAATTAAAAGGAGTAGCCCACAACCAAGACCCGTGTAATGAAAGAAAAAATGATAAAATTATAGATTTAAATAAATGTAAGTTATATTTTTATAATCAAATAGTTCTAATAGTAACCTTAGTAATTAATCAAAAAAATAATGATTTGACTAAAATTATTAATAGTTAAGTTATTATTTTTGAATTTGCATCAAAAGATAAAAACAAACAGAAAATAATTTAATATTGACCATAATTTAATTAATTAAGTAAATAAAATTTTAATATTTTTCAATATAAAGATTCTTCACTTTACATCGTGGCATTTCAAAATGATTCACATGAACCAAACCTGGATTTTCGTTAATTATTTCTAGGGATGGGTAATGGGGCGAAGTGGGGGTGGGGAGTACTCCCCTGCTGCCCGTTCCCGCCTGCCAAATTGTCTCCTACTCGCGTCCCCGATTCCCATTTCGGGGAGTTTTCCTCCTCAAATCCCCTTCCATACGGACCCCCACGATCCCGCGGGGACACCAGAAATTTGTTAAAATTTAGCAAAAATATGAACTAAAATATAATAAAATGGAAAAACAATATAAAAGTAAGACTGAAAGTAAAAAAGTTTAATTAATATAAAATGTATAAAAGTTAGCCTTACTTTGATATTTGAATAATTAAAAAATATAAAAGTAAGAATAAAAATTAGCATAGTTTAATATTTTATTAATGTTTTTAATTAAAAACACAAAAAAGACTAAAAAATCAATTACTTATTACTTATAATATAATATATATCTATACCTATAATAATAATAATATTTATGTAATAAATTCAGGGCGGAGGATCTGGTCCTTGTCCCCATCCCCAAATTGACCATGCGAATATTTTCTCCCCCGTCCCTATTCCCACACGAAAAAATTCTCTGCTTGCACAGCCCCTAATGGGGAAGTCCCCGCAAGGATTCTATTAATGGGTAGAAATTTTTACCCCTAATTATTCTTACATTTTCTAAATTATTCAAGTGGATTTTCTTGTTTTATTGAAAAGAAAGATGGATAATTTCAGATGAAAGTGAAACAAAAACTCGAAAATGAATAGAAAATCATTGAAATGTACTCACCAACATTCCTACTTATGAATGTATTCCAAGAGTGTATTCAAATTCAAATAATGATGTTGATGGTAGATATTTTTGGGGCACCATGTTAGTGTTATGGGTTGCACTTACTTTAGAGAAAAATAAATAGAAAATGGTAATTCAAGGTATATATGGTCTTAAAAGTGAGGATTCATCGGTGAGTTGATCAAGGATCTAGAATATAAAGTTCATATTAATAGCTAAGAAAAAAGGGTTAATGTGCAATTTTGTTTATATTAAAGTTGAGGAATATAAAAAGTTTCAAAATATATATTATGTTCTAGAGATTAATTTTTGGTATTTTCATGCCAAATGATTCTCTAGTAAACTTATTAGCCAATAAGTGGTAGCCGCACAGAGCACACCGATGGAAACGAGACGAATAGGAGGAGTGCCGCCAACCCTAATCCTAGAATAGCAAGGAGCGCCGCCGCCAACAACAAAGAACCAAGGAAGCCATCTTCGCCGGCGATGAGGTAACTGTGTCAAGACTCCCTTCTTGTTCACTAGCTCTCATCAAGATAGCCGGAAGTGATGAGGTAACTGTGTCAAGAACGAGTTCTTGCTCACTAGCTCTCATCAAAGGTATTGTGATTTGATTGGCGGAGATCCTATTTTTGTCGCAAATCTCTTTCCCACAAGCGACCACTCTGAAGCAGAGTTGTTGTGATCGCCATCTCCCTCCCTAAGTTTCGATGTGGCACAATGCTCTGAACAAAAGAAATTTTGATGCAGAGCGGGTATGATACACGAAGCTTAGCATGATCGAGGGGGCGGTGGTGGGAACGGCGGTCGAAGGCACGATTCACGAAGGTATGACTCGGTGGACAAGGAAGGGTGGCGCCGTGTAAGAAGTAAGCACGAAAGAAGGCATGGAGGCCGTGGCGGTGTTCGATCGATGGACGTTGCAAAAGGCTCAAGGAATCGTGAAGGGGGAGAGGTGTCATCGCTATACTTCACATCCTTTCCGAAACGTTGGAGAGCCTGGGATATGCTCCAAATCTTCAATAAGCAAGGAATAGTTCAAGAGGTTGTCATTCCGGCAAGAAGGAACGCGCAAGGCAAGAGATTTGGTTTTGTCAGGTTCTACGACGTCAAGGAGCTTGATCGCCTAGCAATCATCCTAGACAACATCTTCATCGAAGGGGAGAAGATCAACGTCAATATGCCTAGATTCAGAAGGGACGACGCACATAGAGGACAAAAGCAACACAGAGTTCCGTCTCGGCCGAAGAAGGTGAGGCAAGTGTGGGTGAAGAAGAATGACGTTAATCCACCAGTGCAGGGCCCAAGTTCGAAAGAAAGGAAAGTAGACGTGGTTTGCGACATAGACATTGGACCCTCTCTACCAAAAGCGATGGTAGGGGAGGTGTAATACCCCAATTTTGTCCGCCCAAGTCAAAAAAACATTTTTCAGAAAAATGGAAGCAATAAGGTAATTCATAATGTGTGGAAAACAGTGGATTGGTGCATTTATGTGTGTTCGTCTCCTATTTCGCATTTTTATTTGAATTACGCGCGCGCGCCAGTAGTAACTGCGTGAGCTGCCCTGTGCCCCCGTCATTTGGCACGTGTCTGTATTTTCATCAAAAAAAGAAAAAAGGGCCATTTATTGATCATTATTAATTTTTGGCACCCAAAAACATTTTTCTTAATTTTTAGGAATTTTAGGAAATAAAATAGTGCATATTTTTGCATTTTTGGGCATTTAAATAAAAGCGAATTAATTATTTTTGGACCAAGACCAGGTCAAGGACGTGGCATACATGTTACTCTACCAAGGGTAATTTTTGTATAATTTTTAGAAAGAAAGTCCTAGTCCAAAATAATTAAAAATGCATTTTCCCCATTTTTAGTGCATAAAAAAACCCAAAAAAGACCATTAAATATTCCCCAATTACTAAATGACAATTTTTATTGCCTAGAATAATTAGAGGGAATATTTTATGGTGCTCAAAAATATGTGACACTTTTTAATAGGTGCACCTTCACTTCCATGCCCAAAATTCAAAAAACTCAAAAAGAAGGAAGTGTCCTCAATAAGACAAAAGACCAAAAACAAGTTTTTTATCTCCCTCTCTCTCTCTCCCCCCCACAATTTCGAAATTCCTTCTCTCTCTCTCCCTCTCACAAAATTCTTCCACACTCTTATATTGTACTATTATTCCTTATCTTGAAGGAATATGTCTTGTACCATCCTTAAACCTTCTCCTTTGGTGCATATCACCAATTCTCACTCACTCTCACATAGATTCATGCCCTCTTTTGTAAATTACCCCACTCACTTACACTCACATTTTCACAAGAAAATACAAAATTTCCTCTTTGGTAATATTCCATCTCAATTATTCCCTTAACCCTATCATATATGAGCCTTCATTCCCAAAATACGACAAGTTTTTTCACACAAACTATCCCTTCCTCTCTCCTCATTTTCGCCCACACCCTATTCTCCCTCACACTCATTTTTGTGTTTTCTCACTACCCATAATCCAAGTGATTTCTAATCCTAGCCCTTCATTCAAATTTAAAACCCAATCCTAGAGCACCTAATAAAAAAATGACCCAATTGCCCCTAAACCTAAAATAACTCTATAAATACCTTCTCATTTCCACACATCACAACCCTTGGCCTCTCATTTTCACCCTAGCACACCAAACACCTCCCCCTTCACTCTCCAAAACCGTGGCCATCACACCCTCCTCCTTCATCCATTTTTGATTATTTTTCTTCATCCAAACACCACCAATCCATCTCCCCTTCATCCCTCTCTCACATACTACTTCCATTCTCCACAAAAACTCAAGAACTTTCATCAAGAGGGGGTGATCTTCATTTTGGGCGTGGGTTCTTTGTTGGTGTCCTTGGTTGATTTGTGTTCTTGCTCTCCATTTCTTGCATAATCTAGCTAGGATCTAAGGTATACTCTAAAACCCTTGCATCATCTTCAACCTTTTTGCATTAAAACCCATTTTCCTCTTCACTTTTCATTTCGCATATCATTAACATTTCGTTTAAAATGTAGTTTGTTGTTGTTGGTGAGAGGAGCCTTAAACACTATTGACAAGCACTTAGGGAGGCTTGGGTGTTTAAGGTGCCTCTCACCCTTGAATAATTGGTTTCATGTTGTTTTGTGTTAATTTCTTGTATTTTTTTTTTGTGAAATAAAATGTGAATCCATGCTTGTTTGGTTCGCGTACTATGATTAATGTGTTCTTAAGCTAATTTTGTTGTTCCTCTTTGCTTGATGATGTACAATCTTGGCATTGGTATTTGATTTTGGTGTTAAATGTTATTTTCAATATATTTCACTTGCAAATATTTGTTGATGATCTAGCAAGATGATTCCTACTTGTGCTTTGTGCACTTTATGTTAAGTAGTTGAAGATTGCTAGATGTGATTCAACCTTGCTTATGTGTTCTCTTATTTAGTCTCATTTTAATGTGCTTATTGTTAATGGTGGATGATCTAGCAAGATGATTCCTACTTGTGCTTTGTGCACTTTATGCTAAGTAGTTGAAGATTGCTAGATGTGATTCAACCTTGTTTATGTGTTCTCTTATTTAGTCTTATTTTAATGTGGTGGATGATCTAGCAAGATGATTCCTACTCGTGCTTTGTGCACTTTATGCTAAGTAGTTGAAGATTGCTAGATGTGATTCAACCTTGTTTATGTGTTCTCTTATTTAGTCTTATTTTAATGTGCTTATTGTTAATTGTGGATGATAGGCAAGTTGATTCTCACTAGTGCCTAGTGCACTTTTCTCAAAGTGAGAGGATTGCTCTATATGATTCAACTTTGTTTATGTGTTCTTTTATTTAAGTCTTGTTTTAATTTGCTTATTGTTAATTGTGGATGATAGGCAAGTTGATTCTCACTAGTGCCTAGTGCACTTTTCTCAAAGTGAGAGGATTGCTCTATGTGATTCAATTTTGTTTTAATGTTTATTTATTCGTTCTTATATTCTCGTTTGATCATTGTTCATTGTTGATGATAAATCATGTGACTCCCACTTGTGCCCAGGGCATCATATTTTAAGTGGTGAAGATGGTTTTAGATGATTCAACCTTCCTCTTGTAATTTTGTTTTTTAATGAATAAAAGATGAGATTGTAGGTTTATGTTTAGGGTTCGTGAGGTATTGCAAGGAATAGGTTACCCAAAACCTTGATGCCCCCTCCTCTTTGATCGTGTTATTAACCTTTGGGCCTTTGTTCATATTATTGATTGCAAAGGATAGGCTCACCCTAGTCTTGATGCAATTCCTTTTGTTCATGTTATTGAGAAATCATTGCTCACATGTTCACTAGCTTAACTAAGATCATTCTATTCCTGTGATCAATTGTTTAATTGCTCTTGATGCAACTTAAATGTCTTGATTTAATTGTGTGCCATCCTCTCCACTTGTATGACCTCCTAATGAAGACGTAAGCCTACTTGCTTGTTGTAGCATAGAGTCATTAGGGTAAATACACTCTTTCTTACACACACACACACATTTGTCTTGAGAACCTTACTTTGCATCCTTGACATTTGAATATTTGATTGTATTGGCATGTTTAGTCTTAGTTGACGTTCAACAAATGCGTGATTGCTCGATTAACGAATGTGCTTGAACTTTATAACCAATCTTTGATAACAACTTCACTCATTCCCAAAAACCTCTCAAACTCTTTTCTAACCAATGCAAGTTATTAGTGACTATCACCCAAAGCCTTTGCTTGTTTGATTGTCATGAACGCTATCAAGAGTTATTAGTAATGATCACTCAAAGTCTTCGCTTGCTTGGTCATTATGAAAGCTTTTCCTTTTTCCAAACCCTTTCAAAAGCATTTTCATTTTCAAATTAGAACTACGTCGCTTTGATTCCCATTTGGGATACGTAGGAGCGAGTCTCGTTCTCATCAAGCGCAGCAAATAAAAGTCATTTTAGCAATCAAAAACTAGAATTTGCGTAACAAAGAGAATCATTTCTATAAGCTAGAATCATTTTCTAACCCATCGTTGCCAGTGGTTAATCAGAACCTTTGTTCGTCTAGCCATTGGTAGCGATGTCTTTTCCCCCCAAAGAACAATAAGCGGTGATCACCCATAGCTTTTGTTAGTTTGATCATCCGTGCTAATCAATCTCTTTCGAAAACCATTTTCAAAAGAGCAAATAAAAACGAGTTGCTACTAATAGTCAATCAGAACCCTTGTTCGTCTGACTGGCGGTGGTGACTCTCATTTTCAAGAACACTTAGCGGTGATTACCCATAACCTTAGTTAGTTTAATCATTCACTAAATGCTCGTCCTATTTCGAAAACCCACTAAAAAGAAAAAAGACAAAAACCTTTTCAAAGAAGTGCCAAGCCAAGAACTACGTAGCTTTGAATTCTCCATCGCACCGGGAGATACGTAGGAGCGATAGGCTAACTCTCGTCAAGCGCCAAAAATAAAAATTTTCATTAAGTCTTCTCATTCCCTTTTCAATAAAGAAGCAAATTTAAGTATTTTCCAAATCAACACTTAAAAGCACACGTTTAGTTAAAGGTTCCCTTTCGGTAAAAAGGAGGTGTGGGGTGCTAATACCTTCCCCTTGCCTAACCGACCCCCGAACCCAAATTTTCCGATTTCCAAAAGGCCATTGCTTTCCAAAAAAGGTTTTTTCAATGTTTTACCTTAAAAAATATTGGTGGCGACTTCATTGTTTTAAAAAGTTGTAAATGAAGAAAGATCCCCTCAGGGACTTTTTCGGGCGCAACAGGAGGTTATCACCCCGAGGAAATCATACTACATTCAGGATGAATTAGCCCAGATGGGCGTGTTCGCAATAAAGGCAACTCCGATGGGATCTAACTTAATCCTATTGGAAGGTGACTCAGAGGAAGGTGATTTCGCTGAATATATAGATGAGGCTAGGGATTGCCTCTACCAATGGTTCAAATGGATCCGTCCATGGACACCAACGGATGTGGACCCGGAGAGGGTGACTTGGCTCAGGTGCTATGGCATTCCGGTTCACGCATGGAATTCTTCTTTCTTTTCCAAGCTCACAGCTTATGTGGGGGAATTTGTTTGCGCGGATGATAAAACTGAAAGGAAGAGGTCTCTAGATGTTGCCAGGCTTATGGTAAGGACTCAATCGACAGAGTTGGTGAATAGATCCGTTATAGCTGCTGTTAACAACACCCTATACAATATTAAGATTGTGGAGGATTGGAGAGGTCCACTTCAAGGGAGTTATATGGGGAGCAGGGTTGACGAAGTGGTAGACGACTCAACAAGCTCGGAGGAAGAGTCTCATGATGAAGGTTTTGATGGTATTGAGGGTGATCAAGGTGGCGAAGAGGTTGATGAAGACGAGTTGAATGCTCTCCTCAAGGAAGTGCGAAACTTTAGAATGTCAGATAATGAAATTAGGAAAATCAATTCAACATCGACGTTGTTTGTCAACAAGGAGGGGGCGTAGGAAGAACAAGGTGATTCTCCTTTGTCCGCAGCTGAAAGTTTTGTGGCGGAAAGCCCAATGATTGGTGAAAAACCCCTAGACCTCCCTTCAATTTCAAATATGCGCCCCTCACCCTCTTTATCCGCGGCAAGGCCGAGAAAAGAGAGGAAATATCTAAAGACAGGTGTGAAGAGGAAACCGAAGTCGGGTAAGTTGAAGCTAGCTTCTAGAGATTTAGCGGAGGTAGTATACAAGAAGAAAGGTATGTTGATTTGATAGAAGAAGGTGAACGCAGAGCCGAAGCTGATAGTAGAAAGGGGCGGACAACATCAGAACCTCATGAATTTGCTATCCTTAAACATCAGAGGGTGGGGCGAGCGCGGTAAAACTCGCCAATTAGCTTCTTTGATAAATTCTCGTTCTTTCGATTTTGTTTGCATTCAGGATACTAAGAGGGAGGTGATGGTTGAAAATCAGATTGGTTTGCTTTGGGGTAATCGACCATTCCAATGGGTTCACCAACCTTCTCAAGGCTCATCTGGAGGTATTCTATGCTCGTGGCTAGAAGGGGATTGTGTAGTATCGTCTAATTTCTCAGGTTTTGGTTTTCTTGGTGTTAGTACAACCATTCGGGGCTCTATAGTGCACGTGGTAAATGTTTATGCTCCATGTTCAAGGGTGGGGAAACGAAGGGTCTGGGCAGAGTTGTTAGCTATTAAGCAAAGCATAGGGAGTGGTGAATGGTGCATAGTCGGAGATTTCAATGCTGTGGTATGTTCTATGGAGAGAAAAGGTAGGAGCAGAGACCACTCTCGTAGCGAGATGGACGACTTCAACAGTTTCATTGTGGATATGGATCTCGTTGATGTTCCGGTATCAGGGAAGAAGTTCTCTTGGTTTTCTTCTGATGGGTTATCTATGAGCAGATTAGACAGATTTTTGTTATCTAAAGGCCTTATAACAGAGTGGGGGACCTCAGGCCAGTGGATTGGGAGCAGAGACATTTTTGATCATTCACCTATTTGGCTCATCCGGTCTGTCTCAAATTGGGGCCCTAAGCCATTTCGAATTCTCAATGTGTGGTTGGAGCACCCCAATTTTCTGCCTTATGTTCAACAGTGTTGGAATAACTATAACATCTCAGGTTTTAAAGCTTTCGTTATCAAAGAGAAACTGAAGCTGTTGAGAAGCAACATCAGAGGGTGGAATAAAGAGGTTTTTGGTATAGTGGACTTGAATATTGACAAACTGGTCCGGGACTTGAATTCTCTGGATGACGTTCTAAGCGAAGGATGGGATGAAGGGGTGGTTTTGAATAGAAAGGAAGTACCAGCAGAGCTTTGGAAAGAGATTCGCAAGAAAGAGTTCATCTTAGCTCAAAAATATAGAGCTAGGTGGATTAAGGAAGGAGACATGAATTCTAAATACTTCCACTCTTTGATGAGGCTCAGAAGAAGAAGATGTAACGTAACGATTCTCAATGAGTCAGGGGAGTTAGTGGAAGATGTGGAAGAAGTGAAGCTCTTTGTCAAAAATCACTTCGAGAAGTGCTTCTCAGAGGTTAGTTACGAGAGACCGACTTTGGGGGGCTTGAATTTCAGCAGAGTTTCTCCTGGTGACTCAAATTTGCTAACAAAACCTTTTTCAGAGGACAAAATAAGGATGGGAGTGTGGGATTGCGATGGAGATAAGAGCCCGGGACCGGATGGTTTTAACTTCAACTTTTTAAAACTTTGTTGGAATGTGGTGAAAGAAGATGTAGTTGGTTTTTTCAACGAATTTTACAATAACTCTTTTGTCCCAAAGGCGATTGCAGCATCCTTTATAGCTTTGGTTCCAAAAAATGACAACCCTCAAGGATTGGGGGAATTTCGGCCTATATGTTTAGTCGGATGTCTCTGCAGAATATTGTCGAAGGTGTTGGCTAGTAGAATCAACAAGGTGTTGCCTAGCATCATAGCGCCTTAACAATCAGCCTTCATTGGGGGGCGTCAAATTCTAGATGGAGTGGTCGTGGTTAATGAGGTGGTGGACTACGCCAAACGTAGCAACGAAGAATGCTTATTGTTTAAAGTTGACTTTGAAAAAGCCTACGATTCTATTTCGTGGGATTTTCTTATCTACATGCTTCGTAGAATGGGTTCCCCTTCCCGTTGGATCTCTTGGATAAAATCATGTATCTGCACTAGCTCTATGTCGGTACTAGTCAACGGTAGCCCAACTCAAGATTTTAAGGTACATCGGGGTCTAAGGCAAGGTGACCCTTTATCTCCATTTCTGTTCCTTATTGCAGCTGAAGGTTTGACGGCTCTTATGCGTCAAGCAGTGGATATAGGTGTTTTTCAAGGTTTTGCTTTGAATGACGAATTGCGTTTCTCTATTTTGCAATTCGCGGACGACACTATGTTGTTGGGTAAGGCTACTTGGGATAATATTTGGAGCATAAAATCTATCTTGAGGTCGTTTGAATTGGTGTCGGGCTTGAAGGTTAACTTCCTCAAAAGCAAGCTTCTTGGTATTAACATCCCGGATGGTTTCTTGGAGAGAGCAAGTGCATTCCTCTATTGTAGATCGGAAACTGTCCCATTCAAGTTCTTGGAGATTCCTATTGGCGCCAACCCCCGAAGGGAGGCAACTTGGAGCCCGATAATTGGGACCTTGCGCAACAGGCTGGCAACGTGGAAGGGACGATATCTCTCTATAGGAGGCCGGGTAACTTTAATTAATTTTGTTTTGAATAGCATCCCGGTATACATGATGTCTTTCTACAAAGCGCCAAAGATTGTAATCAAGAAAATGGTAAAAATCCAAAGAGATTTCTTATGGGGGATCAAGGAAGGGGAGCATGGAATGTATTGGGTGGCTTGGGACACTGTGTGCAAATCAAAAAAGGATGGCGGGTTAGGGATCAAAAATCTCGAAGCATTCAACATCGCACTTCTTTCCAAATGGAAATGGAGATCTTTGACGGAGAATAACGCTTGTTGGAGTCGCTTATTATCTCACAGGTATGGCAATTTTGCCAACTCATTTGTCTATGCCTCAATGGAGGGCCACTCAATGTGAAACATTGGATCAATCTGGTGGAGAGATTTGTTGTTATCGGATTCTAAGGTGGAGGAGCAAAGAAGATTCGCGTGGGGCATAAGAAGAGGGTTGGGGGATGGCAGTCTCATTAATTTTTGGAAGGACCAATGATTAGGCACTGAGCCCTTCTTCAAGGTATTCCCTATACTCTTTGAAGCTTGTGGTCGGCAACTTAAAACTGTGGCTGAACTGGGTAGTTGGGCTGGCGATTATTGGCGGTGGAATGAAGATTGGCAGCATTTTAGAGATCCCGTGATTGCAGCTGAAGGAGAGATTTTGTACAGTATTGTGTTACCCATTGCGCCGAAAAGAGGAAAGAAGGACTGGTGGATTTGGCCACACGATTCCTCAAAATCTTTTTCGGTTAAATCCCTCTATTTGGAGCTGAATTCTGCGCCCATTCAGCAGCAACCCCTTTCGGGTCAACAAGTAATTTCGGCATCCTTGTGGAAAAGTATTGTCCCATCGAAGGTAATAGTGTTTGGTTGGCGTCTTTTGTTGGATTCACTGCCGGTTCGCATGCAATTGCTTAGGAGGAATGTCATTAACTCCGATCTCAAGGCCCGCTGCCCCATATGTCACCAAGAAGCCGAGACAAGAGCTCATCTGTTTCTCAATTGTCCTTTCGCAACTTCAGTTTGGGAAGGAGTCAGCGCTTGGCTTGGCGTTGATCTAAACTTGTCCAAGCCTCTGGAGGAGTTATTCCTTGGATGTGCAACTTTGTGCAAAGGGAAAAAATCAAAGCGTACGAAACATATGTTATGGATAACAACTTGCTGGAGCATTTGGCTCGCTAGGAACGGAGCCATTTTTAAAGAGGAGGAAGCGAATGTTGACTCCACGGTAATCCGCATCAATAGCTTATCTTGGAGTTGGAGTGTTTATAGATTAGATTTCCATTCATCTGTATCTATTTCATCATGGTGGTCTAATCCACTACAAGTTCTAAACAATTTGTAACAATTGTTGGTTGGGTTTGAGCACTCCCAGTGCTCCTTGAATGAAATTTTGCTTATCGAAAAAAAAATGTGCTTAAGATACAGAGAAATTAGGAAAAGTGTCATCCCATTAAGACATGCATTTTTATATCATATGTTATCTAGTGAAAGTTGTTAGCAAAATTAACGCAACCACTTTAATTAAGTAGTAGGAACATGGGAAGAAGACAAACAACCATTGCAACACCATAATATTTCTAACAAGTAGAAATACTAAAATGCACAACTTAGTATACATCAGAGATAACTTCCAGTCCCAGATATTGAACACAAACTAAAACTTCGATGAACAACCATCAAACGGTTACCTCGATATCATAACTTAACATAAAATCACTTAAATACTTAAATTACGTGCCTTACAACTTCTCATGTCGTAGTGTTCAATATCTAAAACCAAAAGTAGCGGAAACGATTTACAAGTTTTAACAGTGTATAAGTCATACAATCGATAATACAAAGATAACAAAGGGAAACAACATAAGCACTTAAAACTAAAGCTTCAACATCTCCTTTAAGTCGCACTGACTGGCTGTGCCTCTTTGCCTACGCTTTTCCCTGTTTCTCTGTAAAAACCACAACATATAAAGGGTGAGATAAACATTATCTCAGTGAGTCCTATCGAGACCCTTCACTAAAACTCTATCGGTTCATTATGCATCTTTTTAATCGTAGCTAAAATAATAGCCACGTGAAACCTTTCTACATAGCATATAATTATGCTTCTATTGTCCGTAGTCCAATAAGATAACTGCGTATACAATCCTCTTTTTGCTTAGCATATCACCGTGAATGATTGTCTATATTCCCAGTGAACTCAATCTGCTTACCATAAACTGCGGGCAAACCTCAAGTGGCCTAGGTTCATAGGGCTCATGACTTCCCCTCCCCTAGTACGCTAACCTCAATAGGGTCGTCACCCATACTATATATATATATATATATATATAATAATTTATACATATATAACCCCAACCTCAACCTCAAGGGACATTTAGTCCATTAAAACATAACATAACATTATCTTAACCTCATGGGACATATCGTCCATTTTATCCTTTCATGACATTACCTCACTCGTGGTTACTAACATTCAATAACATAACTTAGGGAAATTCACATCACATCCATAAGACATAACTTAATCACAATCCACATCAATAATATAACCCAGGGAATTCTCACAATTCAATCCAAGCATAATTAACTCAATCACAATCAACATCATAGCATTATTTTAACTTTCTTTGACCTCAATCATACCTATGTGTTTTCCACAAATTACGGTTTATTGATCAATACATAGAGTCGGGGAAAGGATTAGAATGGATTTGGAACCAATTGGAATAGCCTAGGACATATTTTAAAATAGGGTAATAGAAGGGGACGCACGGTCCATGCGCTACGGCGCACGACCCGTGCGCAATTTATAAAATTTGGCGCAGGGTGACAGAACAGGGCGCACGGTCCGTGCCACTGGGGCGCACGGTCCGTGTGCTTGTACTAGCTTCCAAAAATTGTTGTATTCGCGTAATTTTGGCTATTCCGTTCGTTCCAATATCTGTTCCGATCGGTTCCCAAACATAACAACACATTAACTAAGTGTCAAACAACCATTATAACCAGTCCAACAATCACATAGTTAGTCGTTCCAAAAATGCATTTTCCATAAAACGGTTTTTGACTCGAAATTTAATGAAACGAAAACCAACCATAATTTCAGTCACATGCAACAAACAATATGACAATGAAAAACCTTAAGCGAGTATAGAACTCACCAATCGTGATGAAAATCACGAACAATCAAGACTTCACGAAATGCAAGCGACAATGTAACCAATCGAACTATCCCCGAATGTTTACCTACTTTCCAACGAACACGAAATCAATCTCAAACAAACCCCAAACGTGTCTAGCCACTGAATTTTACCCAAATGCATCTCAATCAACAATGTAATCTCCGTTCTACTCCAATCAAATCCCGACTCCTAGAAACGCGGCAACTAACTTCAAAATCGGTTTGGCAGCATCTGTAAGTTAGTTTGCAACAGACATAACTAATTCAATTATTAACCAAAACCATTCAAACCAGTTCCTAATGTGTAGATAATTTTGTCTACTTTCATATGGTTCAAGTCCCACACTGATATGATGAGTATTCAGGGAGTTATGGCAAAAACACATAGACTGGTTCGAAAATGTTACTGTGAAAAAAGTGAAACTTGTAGTTAAAGTTTCTCCCTCAATACTCAGTCAAATTAGGTGGTTCTTGTGCCTATCTTGAAGGTTTTTGTGTCTAGTTTCTAAGGAATCAGAAATTAACTTTAAATGAGGTCTGTACAGTGAGTTACGAAGAGAATACCAAGGACTGTTCAAAACCGATTTCTGCAGAACTTGGTGTGAGTTGATTCCTTCAACTCCACCATCAAGGACCACGAACTCATGCCCCAAAAATGCTTCAATCACGACCCCAGCTCCTAATCTTTCACTTCCAGGTAGGCATGGCAATGGGGCGGGTCGGGGGCGGGTTTGGCATTCCCCGTCCCTGCCCCTACCTCTATCGGGGTCGGGTTTTGCATCCCCCAACCCCGTCCCAAACGGGGACGGGTTCCCCGCTGGTACCCGTTTCCGCCACAATTTATAGGAAAAATACAAAATATATATTTATAATAATTAATAAAATAAAACAATAATAATAATAATAATAATACAATGATAAAATAAAGTTAAAAGTATTAAAATAGAATTTTCTATAGGTAATAGATCAAAATTAAAAATAAACAAAATTTATGAAACAAAATGAACGAGTAAATATGCATATAATAAAATAAAATAATTAATTTATGTTTTGTCGAGCGGGTTCGGGGCGGGGACGGGGTGGGTATCGACATCCCCGAACCCAACCCCGTCCCCAGTCAAAGCGGGTTTTCCCCGTCAAACTCGGGGCGGGTTCGAGTTATGTTGCCATGCCTACTTCCAGGTTCTGAAATTACAATGTGGCTTCTCAATCTTGACAAACAACACTTCAAACTGACATGCAATGCTTCATACTACTCCTAGGGCTCTATTGGAACCTCCTCCATGCTAGGAAACTCAACTTCTCTCCAAATGGTTCTTGGGTGCGAAAATGGTGAGAAGATAAGGGTGGGTTCTTTGGTGGTGAAATCAGTATCAAATTGAAGAGGAGATGACAAGGATTACAATGGTGGAAGAAAGTTGGACATGCATCAATGTTGGAGAAGGTTCTCTCCTCTCCTTCTCTCCCCCTCTCTCTCTCTCAACTCTCCTCTTCTCTCCCTCTCTCCAATTCTGTTTCTGGTTCTCTTCTTTTTGATTTCAGAAAAATGAAATGTGGTTCTGAGTGTGGTTGTGAGCTGAGGGTAAATGGGTTGGGGAAAAAGACCAATCTACCCTTAAGTGATAAACATACTGTAGAGACCGAAAAATCCGGGCGAGGATTCCTCGAAGGTTCAAAGATGAAGCCGCCACCAAAGTTTAGTTTAAGGGCAAACATTGGAAAATCCCTTTTGGATTGGATAAGGGTATTTGAGACCAGATTAGGGTTCGCAAGTCGGTTATGCGTGGGGAAGGTATTAGCACCCCACGACATCCTTCCTAAGGAAGGTTACCTGCTAATTAGTCGTAGAAGCGGAAGTTAATTTTGAAAACATTTATTTTTACCCTTTTGTTGTGAATTAAAAAGAAAGAAGAAAATTGATGTTTTATTTGAATTTAAGAAAGGGATTATTTAGGAAAAGACTAAAAAAGGTTTTTTATTAGTGCAATTGACAGATGTGGGCCCCCATCTGCTCCTACGTATCTCTTGGTAGAGAATCAAATCACACGTAGTTCTTGGGAGAAAAATGTTTGTTGGTTGGTATTTTTTAATATAGGGATCTTAGGACTCCTGAGTGATCAGTTCATTTGTCCTAAAACGATGACTAACCTGACTGTACAGTCGGCTTAGTCCCCTACTTTGTGAAAATAGAGTTTTGGAGTTTGGAAAATGGTTAGAAGTGTGTTTGTTTGATTTTATTGGAATAGGGGTTTTAGGATTCCTGAGCCGTACGGCTCATTTATCCTAGAACGCTGACTAACCCGTCTGTACAGTCGGCTTAGTCCCCTAATTTGAGACTTTGATTTGTGGGACGAAACGTGTTTGTGTTTATTTTAATTTAGAAATTTGTTTGTTTTAAATAGGGATCTTAGGCCATGATCCGTAACGGTTCATTAGTGACCTAAAAAGCAGACTAACTCGACTGTACAGTCGACTTAGTCCCCTATTTATATTTTTTGAAAATGAAATATTCATCTATTTATTTTTTATAGTTTTTTGTAAAAGAAATTGTCTTGAAAAGAAATAAATAAAAAAACGAAAAGGGGTTGCATTAATAAAACAGGGGTGCAGTTAGAGCAGATGGTTGTATTATTAAACATGGAGGTGCCGGTAACAGAGTCCAGCTTTATGTCAGTTTCGCTGGCCCACGAATTCATGGGCCTTTCAGGGGTGCTGTAATAATTAAACGGAGGGGGTTCAAATAGCAATCTGTTGTTTTTTTAATTTTTAAAAGAGAAATAAAAGAAAATATATAAGGCTACAAATTGGGTTTGTGAACCCTAATTTCACTACCCTAGCGCCGCATAACAGAAATGAGAAAAGGGAAAACAGAGTTTGTGGAGAGATCAGAGGCGCGATTTCCGCCGGAGAAGGGGGGAGGAGATTCACGCGAAGGGGGAGAGAGAGATGATACACGAACGAGAGAAAGAGAGAAATGAAGAGGGAAGGGAGGCGATGGCGAGGAGAAAGGCGCGAGGGGGAGGAGAAAGGCGCGAGGGGAGGAGAGAAGAAGACGGTGACAGCGACATGGTGGAGCTGCTGTCTATGGTGGACGACGGTGCATACGCTGGAAAATGCGATTGGGGCTCGGCGGTGTAGCTAGGGGACGACGATGAAGGCTCGCGACGGCGTGGGGGTTTCGCACCGGAGCTGCGCGGATGATGCGAAGAGGATGGTCACGGTGCCAGGGATGTTGTTGACGGAGCAGACAGACACCGGCAAAGAGGGGAACGACGCGACGGCGTTCGTGGAGGACGACCACCGTCTACGGTGGTCGGTGCTAACAGTACGGTACGGTTCCGATGCTCTTTTTTCTTCTCCTAATTTTGATTTGGTTTCGTTTTTTATCCTATTCCGCTTTCTCTCTAATGGATTTTTATTTTCCTAACTAATTTGTAGTACCTCCAAAACCCTAATCTTATTTCTAAAAAAAAAATTTAATCTGGTCCTAAAAAACAAAACTAATCTGTTCTAAATTTTAATTTACTTACCACATCAAATTATAAATTATACATATATACAGTTTTGAAAACTAGCCTGTCCTAAAACTCGATGCCTCCTAATCTTGATTTTTACATGTATATACGGATTGGGTACTAGTTTCAGATTGATAACAGATACAGTTACTTGCAAACTAACCTATTATGTCTTAAACTTGTTAAAGTCTGAAGAAAAATAAACTGTGGTAACCTACCTCTTTCCCAGCCTCTGATAATCTCCTGTTTGCTTATTCTGCTACTGCTATTTACATTCTTGTTTGACTGCTACTGCTGCTGTCTGATTTTCGCACTTGCTGCCTCTCCTTTATTTCAGAAACTCTGATTGTTTTTGTTGATTAGGGTTTTGGTGTGAAACCCTAATCGCTTGGGTGTTTTTCTCTAAATTTTTGTATCTGATTTTTGTGTATTTCTGTCTGATTTTCTCTGTGTTTGTGATTTTTTTTGGGTCCCCATTCTGTGTGTTCTAGCTCTCTTTTTTATAGGTAAAAAAAGGCTATAACCTAATTTTATTTCCTATTTCAGCTTATTGGACCTGTTAGGGATTCTTGGGCATCAAGCATAAGCCCATGGATCAGCTGCTGTATTTTGCTTTGGACTGACGAGAAGGTGGGTACTTGGTGAGGAAGAAAAGGAGCTCGGGTTTCAGCTGCTGTTTTTTTTTTTTTTTTGTAATTTTGTAATTTCGTTTTTCTATATTTTTTTGTATTTTTTTGCATTTTAGGACTTTTGGACAATTGTAATATTATTTTTTTGTAATTCTGATTTTATTTAATATATTTTTTATGGCTTTTTTATCAAAGGACTAAATTAGGCCCAAAATACCAATCATAGGCCCATTTGGACAAAATGACTCAAATAAGGCCCAATTAGAACAATTTTCTAAAATCAGGTCCAATTTAGACAAATTACTATCATAGGTCCAATAGCCACATAGGCCCAATTAGGCAAATGACTAAAACATTAGACATAAGCCCATTTTTTATTAAAAAAAAATCTGGTTTAAAACACTAAGCGTAAGCCCAATTAGGCAAGCTAACAAAAAAATCTGGTTTAAAACACTAAGGCAAGCCCAATTAGACAATTTGGTCCGACTTTAAACAAAACAGCGCTTGAAATGCTATAGGCTTGTGACACGGGGCTAAAGCGATTATGATAAAAAGACCGGGCAAAATTAGGGTATAACAGCTGCCCCTCTTTATTTATATTTTACTAGAAAAGATGAACGGTTTTCAGATTTTCGTAGTAGAAATACAAATAAAGATAGATTAGACGCTAATTTTGTCCGCTTAGGGGGAAGATGAGTTAGGGAAACGAGGGACGATTAACACTTGACGTGTTAACCGAGAATAATAAAGAAACGACCACTGGGGATCTGGTGGAGCACTGGGGCTCTAAAAGAGCATTTGGGCTCTAAGGGAGCACTGGGGCTCCAAGGGGTTGCCTAAACCCTAAAGGACCAATTGGGGTCCGAAAGTGCACTGGGTCTTTGAAGGACCGCTGGGGGTCCAAAAGAGCACAAACTAGCAATGGTACTAGTAAAATGGTATGCTCGGGGGTGGCCTTTTTCGAGCGGCCGGAGGGGCAGGATCAGGTCGTTGACCTAATTTGCTCACCTCCAAGGACGTCCACCATGTCTTAGGCTGACACAACTAGTCTGAAGGACCTGGGGTCGGATGATCCGTCGCGCTCAGTGGCGACATAGTGATCTTGAGGGTAGAGTTCGAAGTCGTTGCTTTGACATACTGGGTCGACCTGAACTGATGGACCTGGGGTCGGATGATCCGTCGGTTGCTCGATAACGCGACGTGCAATCTAGAATGAATGACCATTGGAGGTCTAAATTAAGATAGCTCTGGGGCTGCGAGGGACTGCTGGGGTCCGAGGCTCTGAATTGTGATACGAGCCCGGTGCTTGGAGCACTGACTTTGGGGGAACAAACTATTGGGTTTGACGCATGGCGTACTTCTCTAACACATATCTAATGAATGCATTTATCTGAGAATGGAAAAGCTATCTATATTTGGCATGTTTAAAAATGCGATGAATGATGCAAGCGTGCATGGAGGTCGGCAAATAACGTATGTGAATGCAATGTGTATGATTTTTTCTTTTGGCTTTTTTTTTTTTTGCCTTTTTTGGTCTCTTTTTTTTGCTTTTCTTTTTGGGCTTCTCTTTTTTGCTGATCCTTCGACTCGCAAGACTTCCGGCATGAGGCTATCAAGTGCATTCGTACTGCTAAGTCAATTGCGCATGACTGGGACTTATCATTTGAGATGATCGCGCATTTATTGCTCTATTCCTGCGGCTCCTTTCTTCCTTATAGGTATTTTAATGAAAAACTATATCTCTTCTGTGATTCTCGGAAATTTCGTAATGATTGTAATGCTTTTGATTATGCCACATGTTTCACAATCCAGTATCAATTATTACAAAACATCATCTCGAAAATAGACGGAAGTAAAAAGAAAGGAAAGTGTGTTTGATATTGACATTGGAGGCCAAATGTGTAGAAGGCACACCGACTTAAGATTACGTCAGGAATTTTATTGAAAGAATAGGAAAGCTGAAATACTAAGCAGACTTCTCGGTAGTTAGTGTCTTTGAAGTAACGGTGCCGGCCACCCATGTTCACGACCTTGATCACTCATCATCCGACTTCTGGAAGTGTTGATTGCCTCAATGTTTGTTTAGTCCAACTTCCTGACCCTAATTTTTGCCTGGATCGCCCTTTAGAGTTTTCAATCCACCGGGTCGCTCTAATTTTTGCCTAGGCCGCCCTTTCAGGTTTTCAACCTAGCGAGCTCATTTTTGCTTGGATCATCTTTCTCACTTTTCTATACTCCTTTTTTAGGCAGCGTTCACCGGGAGTGGGAGGTCTTCCCCGTCCATTTTTGTGATAATTTAAGGCTCTTCCAGAGAATGATCTCTTTACCACGTGAGGTCCTTTATAGTTCGAGGCCCATCTCCTGTGGGAATCTTTTTGGGTATGACTTTCTTGGGCACCAAGTCTCTTTAAAATTGTTGAGGACAGACCTTATTTTGTTAAATTTTCTTTGTTTTTTTCCGATAAGACATAAGACAACCGTTCTTTTGTTTGGTGGGGTTTAATGGAAGTACTACTCCCCTCGTACGGGGTTGCCCCTGTTGAAGTATGAGCGAGGTCTGATCTCCATGTAAGGTGAAATGCCACTATCGTCCCTCTGATATTCTTTGTTTGTTATCGCAACTGCCCCAATTGTTTTTTTGTTTTTCTATTTTTATTTTTTATGGGCAGTATGGGAAGAGATCATGATGCTCGTCTTGGATTCCTTACGTGATCCTTTCACCATTGTCCGTGATGATCTTTTTAGGAAAGCCGTGACGGCAGACCAAATTTCTCGACAATCACGGATTTGTTACACCAGTGGGCGTCTTATGTCAAACAAGGTGATGTAAGCGAACTTTCTTGATTTGCTATCCTTTGGGTGTGATGTTAATTTTAACCCCTTTTTGTCTCCTTCTGTTCCCAAGTTGATCATTTCGTTTGATTCCACGCGAGGATGGGTTACTTTATCCTTTTGTTCCGTTATTATCACTACCTCTGGAAGAGTTTCCCAGTTATCTTCAACATATTCCTTGGTTTGATTAATGGGGCGATCAAAGTTATGACATGAATTACCGACGTTGTTATTTTCAAGGACAAGTTATTTAAGTCTGCATTAGTAGAAATTGAAGAAGGATAAAAGAAAAAGTAAAGCGAGCAAATGAGTAAAGAGGAATTTATCGGAGAATTCGAAATGCTATTTTATTAATATTGATACCGGAAAGAAACATGCATGCCCTTATTGAAATGTCCTAAGGCTTTGGGCAGAGCCATAGGGTTTACATTACGTAACATTACTTTGAACTGAAAATCACAAGAAAATCAACAATCTCCCAATTCATAAGTGCTTCAGCTGCAGGACAAGGTGCACAAGGTTGATGATGCTGTTTTTTAGCCCTTTGATCGCCTTCAAAAGCATTGACGGATGACTTCTCATGCCCCTGGAAAAGGGTTAGTGCCTCCATTCGAAGCATCCTCATTGAAGCTCAACCATTTAGATTCGATCAGATCCTGAATCACATGTTTCAGTGCCTTGCAGTTTTCTACTGAATGCCCAATTGCGCCTGCGTGAAATTCGCAAGTGGCGTTCGGGTCATAGCCTCTCAGGGAAAGGAGGTTCAATGGGCCTCATCGGGCGGGGGGAGATTAGGTTGTGACTAGTGAGGTGGTTGAACAGATCTGAGTATGATGCGGGAATTGGATCAAGCTGTACATGTCTCCTTTCTGGGTAGTTTGGTGGTTTATGGCTTTTAGTGATTTGGGTAGAGAAGTGCAGGGCTTGAGGATGGTTTTTGGAAGTGTAAGAGACTTTCACTGATCCTGTTATGGAGTTAGGTTTCCCCTTCATTACCTCTAACAAATCCTGCGAAGGGCTTCCTTGGGTTATTGGTTTCGGCCGAACCGTGAGAGATTTTCCCGTTTCTCATTCCCTTCTCCAACCTTTCTCCTATGGTGATCATGTCTGAGAAGTTAGAGGATACGCTCCCAATTAATCTGTCATAGAAGGGTGATTGCAACGTATCTATGAACATGGATACCATTTCTTTCTCTAGTAGAGGCGGAACTACCTGCGCTGCTGATCCTCTCCAACGCTGGGCATACTCCTTGAATGATTCTTTGTTTCTTTTCACCATATTCTGCAACTGTGCTCTATCAGGAGCCATATCGATGTTGTATTTGTACTGCTTTAAGAAAGCGTCAGGCCAGATCTTTCCAACATCGAATGTGGGTGCGTTCCAACTGCATGTACCAACTTGAGGCTGCCCCAGTCAAGCTGTTCTGAAAGTAATGGACGAGTAGTTTGTCGTCGTGTGCAAATGCGGCCATTCTTCTACAATACATAGTCAGATGGCTAGCGGGACAAGTTACTCCTCTGTATTTGTCAAAGTCAAGCACTTTGAACTTGGGTGGGATAATCACATTAGGGACGAGACACAGATCATATGCATCCCTTGCGCCGACATTGGATCCTTCAATTTCTCTCAGGTGCTCTTCTAGTATCTGATATTTGCCCTTGAGCTGAGAGTCCTCCGTTGAGTAGTTATGAGAGGGTCCTCTCATGTTGTAGTGGGGAGGAACCATTGGCATTGCAGCGGAGTTCGGTGTAGGAGCATGATGAATTTCTACTGGTGACGGAGTATAATCCTGTGGAATGACCTGTGGTGCAGTCATAGGACTTGAGAAGTGAACTCGCGGTATTTCTGCATTTGTATTTTGAGCTGAAGGTCCAGCGACTCCCGAAGGTCCAGCGACTCCCGAAGGTCCTTCCTTTTGATTGGCTTCCATGGTAGGAGGAGCATAACCAGCTGGGAGACCGTAAGGAGGCCATTGGTAGCTCTGGACGTTCACTCCAGCAGTGTATGGAGTCTCGGAGCTGGGAGGAGGGGGGAGACTTGTAGCATTGTTCTCAGTATTCCCTGCCAAAACACCTTCATCTACATTTCTTCTCTCGAGGAGTTTCACGAATTCATACATTTGATCTTTCAGCGCCATCATCTCGGTCATTTGATCTTTCAATACCATCATCTCGCTCATTTGATCCTTCAGCTTTGCAATGTCTTCTCTCAGAGCCTGATTATCCTCTTCGGCCATTTTTCTTGTTTGGGAACGAGTCCGGTAGCGATGTTGATGAACCAGCTTGCCCTTTTTCTCTCTGTTTATTTTTTCAATTTTTTTCTTTAGGTAAGTACATGAATGGATGAATGAATGAATGTGCATGAGATGCAAATGTATGATTTCGTGTTACGCCGGGGGAAATTGTAGGTTTCTATTCGACGCAGAACTGAAAGAAAACTTATTAATGCAAATATTTGATCCATATTGTCAGAAAGAAAGTCTTACAATTCCCCTAGCGGTCATTGAAATGCATGAAGAATGAAATGTTAATATGCAATAATTAAATTTTTTTATGCCATGCAAAAGGGAAAGCTAAAAATGCATGAGGTATGCTAAAAAAATAATTTGCCGAAATAACGTATGATTTTTTGAAATTTTTTTTAAAAGACTGGAAAAATGTATCAGTGTTTGTTTGAATGCAGGGGTATGAGGCTCCTTTGTGTCCTACGAGGGTTCCTTAGAGAATAGGTCTAGGGCTTGTTTGTTAAGTGAACCTTTCAGAGGGTAGTTCTAAAGAGTCCTACATAAGGTTCCTAGAGCCAACGACCCCAGTTAAGAACACTGATCAACAACAATAGGCAAGCTATTAGGAGTGCCAGCATTCTCAAGAGGGACCAAACTCTAGGTGAGACTTTCGTGACCACCCAACAGGACGCACATCCAGTAGGCCATCACTACGCAGTCTCGTTCTAACTTAGGTTATTCTCCAGTCCGGGTACAGGACTATTCTCACGTGTGTGCAAAAGCGTGATAGTGGAGTGTGTGAAGGAGCAAAATATCAATAATACCCCCCAAGCTGCAAAACAAACAAACACATATACAAAAAGGTGGTCTTCTATCCTAAGGTTTACATATCACATAAATACATAACATGCAACAAGAATAAAAGATGAAAGGGAAGGGTAAAATAGAACATTTAATTAACAACTAATCCTACAACTAATTAGACTAGGTTTGACTCTCAAATATCCCCAGTGAAGTCGCCAGCTGTAGCGACCGAAAAATCCGGGCGAGGATTCCTCGAAGGTTCAAAGATGAAGCCGCCACCAAAGTTTAGTTTAAGGGAAAACATTGGAAAATCCCTTTTGGATTGGATAAGGGTATTTGAGACCAGATTAGGGTTCGGGAGTCGGTTATGCGTGGGGAAGGTATTAGCACCCCACGACATCCTTCCTAAGGAAGGTTACCTGCTAATTAGTCGTAGAAGCGGAAGTTAATTTTGAAAACATTTATTTTTACCCTTTTGTTGTGAATTAAAAAGAAAGAAGAAAATTGATGTTTTATTTGAATTTAAGAAAGGGATTATTTAGGAGAAGACTGAAAAAGGTTTTTTATTAGTGCAATTGACAGATGTCGGCCGCCCATCTGCTCCTACGTATCTCTTGGTAGAGAATCAAATCACACGTAGTTCTTGGTAGAAAAATGTTTGTTGGTTGGTATTTTTTAATATAGGGATCTTAGGACTCCTGGGTGATCAGTTCATTTGTCCTAAAACGATGACTAACCTGACTGTACAGTCGGCTTAGTCCCGTACTTTGTGAAAATAGAGTTTTTGGAGTTTGGAAAATGGTTTGAAGTGTGTTTGTTTGATTTTATTAGAATAGGGGTTTTAGGATTCCTGAGCCGTACGACTCATTTATCCTAGAACGATGACTAACCCGTCTGTACAGTCGGCTTAGTCCCCTAATTTGAGAATTTGATTTGTGGGAAGAAACGTGTTTGTGTTTATTTTAATTTAGAAATTTGTTTGTTTTAAATAGGGATTTTAGGCCATGATCCGTAACAGTTCATTAGTGACCTAAAAAGCAGACTAACCCGACTGTACTGTCGACTTAGTCCCCTATTTATATTTTTTGAAAATGAAATATTCATATATTTATTTTTTATAGGTTTTTGTAAAAGAAATTGTTTTGAAAAGAAATAAATAAAAAAACGAACAGGGGCTGCATTAATAAAACAGGGGTGCAGTTAGAGCAGATGGCTGTATTATTAAACATGGAGGTGCCGCTAACAGAGCCCAGCTTTATGTCAGTTTCGCTGGCCCACGAATTCATGGGCCTTTCAGGGGTGCTGTAATAATTAAATGGAGGGGGTTCGAATAGCAATCTGTTGTTTTTTTAATTTTTAAAAGAGAAATAAAAGGAAATATATAAGGCTACAAATTGGGTTTGTGAACCCTAATTTCACTACCCTCTTCTCTAGCGCCGCATAACAGAATTGAGGAAAGGGAAAACAGAGTTTGTGGAGAGATCAGCGGCGCGATTTCCGCCGGAGAAGGGGGGAGGAGATTCACGCGAAGGGGGAGAGAGAGAGAGATGATACACGAACGAGAGAAAGAGAGAAACGAAGAGGGAAGGGAGGCGATGGCGAGGAGAAAGGCGCGAGGGCGAGGAGAAAGGCGCGAGGGGAGGAGAGAAGAAGACGGTGACAACGACAAGGTGGAGCTGCTGTCTATGGTGGACGACGGTGCATACGCTGGAAAATGCGATTGGGGCTCGGCGGTGTAGCTAGGGGACGACGATGAAGGCTCGCAACGGCGTGGGGGTTTCGCACCGGAGCTGCGGGGATGATGCGAAGAGGATGGTCACGGTGCCAGGGATGTTGTTGACGGAGCAGACAGACACCGGCAATGAGGGGAACGACGCGACGGCGTTCGTGGAGGACGACCACCGTCTACGGTGGTCGGTGCTAACAGTACGGTACGGTTCCGATGCTCTTTTTTCTTCTCCTAATTTTGATTTGGTTTCGTTTTTTATCTTGTTCCGCTTTCTCTCTAATGGATTTTTATTTTCCTAACTAATTTGTAGTACCTCCAAAACCCTAATCTTATTTCTAAAAAAAACTTTAATCTGGTCCTAAAAAACAAAACTAATCTGTTCTAAATTTTAATTTACTTACCATATCAAATTATAAATTATACATATATACATTTTGAAAACTAGCCTGTCCTAAAACTCGATGCCTCCTAATCTTGATTTTTACATGTATATATGGATTGGGTACTAGTTTCAGATTGATAACAGATACAGTTACTTGCAAAATAACCTATTATGTCTTAAACTTGTTAAAGTCTGAAGAAAAATAAACTGTGGTAACCTACCTCTTTCCCAGCCTCTGATAATCTCCTATTTGCTTATTCTGCTACTGCTATTTACATTCTTGTTTCACTCTGATTGTTTTTGTTGATTAGGGTTTTGGTGTGAAACCCTAATCGCTTGGGTGTTTTTCTCTAAATTTTCGTATCTGATTTTTGTGTATTTCTGTCTGATTTTCTGTGTTTGTGATTTTTTTTTTGGGTCCCCATTCTGTGTGTTCTAGCTCTCTTTTTTATAAGTAAAAAAAGGCTATAACCTAATTTTATTTCCTATTTCAGCTTATTGGACCTGCTAGGGATTCTTGGGCATCAAGCATAAGCCCACAGATCAGCTGCTGTATTTTGCTTTGGACTGACGAGAAGGTGGGTTCTTGGTGAGGAAGAAAAGGAGCTAGGGTTTCAGCTGCTGTTTTTCTTTTCTTTTTTTTTTGTAATTTTGTAATTTCGTTTTTCTATATTTTTTGTGTTTGTTTGCATTTTAGGACTTTTGGAGAACTGTAATATTATTTTTTTGTAATTATGATTTCATTTAATATATTTTTTATGGCTTTTTTATCAAAGGACTAAATTAGGCCCAAAATACCAATCATAGGCCTATTTGGACAAAATGACTAAAATAAGGCCCAATTAGAACAATTTTCTAAAATCGGGTTCAATTTAGACAAATTACTATCATAGGTCCAATAGCCACATAGGCCCAATTAGGCAAATGACTAAAACATTAGACATAAGCCCATTTTTTATTAAAAAAAAATCTGGTTTAAAACACTAAGCGTAAGCCCAATTAGGCAAGCTAACAAAAACAGGCCCAATTGGACAATTTGGTCCGACTTTAAACAAAACAGCGCTTGAAATGCTATAGGCTTGTGACACGGGGCTAAAGCGATTATGATAAAAAGACCGGGCAAAATTAGGGTATAACACATACTAAAGTCTCACTCTAATTCATCTCTAATCAACCACTAACTCAATACTTTCTTTCTTAAATTTCTGGTTGTTGTTTTATGGAAGTGAGGAGTGTGTTTGGTATCTAACTCCAGCTGAAGGTTTAATGAAGTGTAATTTACCAAAATACCCCTCTACTTAATTTTCCCGTAATTCCACTTAAACTCATTTCTAATCAAACAAATACACAATAATTCATATAATTGAGCGATTTAACATTGCTTTCCCGACACAAACTTAGCCATGACTCGACTTATCATTTAATTAATGATAAATTGCTAGCTAATTTTGTTATGTGAAATTAACCGAACTAGGGATGTTACAATCACCCCAACTTGAAAGATTTTGTCCTCAAAATCGTTCAAGTCCTATTCGCATACTTGACACGAAAATTCGTCGACTAATTGACTTTACATAACTTTCCTATTGTACACACAATTTTTTTGGAAAACAATCTTACGACCTAGGGTCGATGCATATTTTCGCAATCAAACGAAGTGAAACTCGGGATAAGCATACTTAGGCGTAATACTAGGTTGGAAAAGTACTCCTTAGGAGGCTCATTCAAATCGGTAGAAAATTCTTTTTACTAGTTTTCAAAATAAAGACATTTTGAAAACATTTTTCCTCAAAACAATAACTCACCCCAACTTGAAATGTCCTTACTCAAGGTACGACTTTTAATAAAACAGTACAATCACACTCAAGTAGTCTCACTAGGGTTAGAGTAACTTAGGTCAAGTTAGGAAAGGATTGGGAAAGAATTGACATCGTACGGAAAATGGAAAACGTGTCTTTTCAAAATTTTCCTAAAATTCTATTTTGCATTAAATTTCGCTATTCCGTTCACGCCGGACTCATTTCCAATCAATCCTTAACTTAATTTAGGTCAACAACAACACCTATATAATACCCGCATTGGGACGTCTCCTAAACTTAATATAATATATATATCTATACCTCAAACATATTACCTCAGTCACATCATAAACAATCAGCACACTCAGCAATCAAGAACAACGCAAGAGAACAACTCATCAACACATACTAGGATTGTTAAATCCTAGTTAAATTGCAATTTCCAACATCGTGTTGAATTTTGAACAGTGTCAATTTCAACACATACTTATTCTATTGGCATTCAACCAGTAGAATCCTGAAAACAACTACCTCGCTTAATACTTCTGCCTTTCTTTATCAGTTAACGCACTAGCGCACTCATCTTAAACTCCGCTCTTACGGCTGGCAAAAGTTTGGAACATCACCTTTTGGTTCACCTGGAGATACCTCTAGTGTTTTGGGTTGGATTCGGGAACAATCACTGTCCGCGACCGACTCGAAAGTGGGTAGGATTTTTATAAAAATTATATTTGAAACTATTTGAACGTAAAACAATGTTTCCACATACCCATGGGAGTCAGCTGCGTCAACTAAACCCAAAATACTAGTAAGGGTGTCTCCCTCTGTCATAAATTGGTCTTGGATACTTAACCGTAAAACACAGGAATCTGATTCTGGTATATGGTGTCTTGGGAACCTACTACTCATATGGCTTCTTAAAAACCGAATATCCATTTGAGATCTTCACTACTTAAACATTAAGGTATGAGAAGTTCTAAACAATAGCGATCTCCCTGGCGAGGCATGACTGTTTCCTCTGAAAGAAAAGAGGCTTACTAGAGCTTAAAGACTTCATCTTTCTCATAAGGAATCATCGATTAATCTAGGTGTAACTGGCTTCCTTTGGATTGCTTACAAAGTTGGAATTATCGTAGCATCAAAGAAACACGAAAATCGAAGGATTCTTTTAAGGAATCAAATGGGCGCACGATTAGTGCTCCTAGTTTGATTCGAACATTCCTTTGGTCCTCCCACTACAAAAAAAAAACGTTATTTGCGGCGGACATTAGCGACAGAATATTATTCCCTCGCTAAAACTGACATTAGCGACGGAATTTGCGAGGGAATAAGGGTCTTCGTTTTTTTGAAAATTAGCGACGGAAGTTAGTGCATTAGCGACGGAACAGTCCGTCGCTAATTGTTTGGAGGGAAACTGAAATCTGAACAGCACGGAAACCGAAGCGATTAGCGACGGAAATACTGGTCCCTCGCAAATTCCGTCGCTAACCCCAATTAAATAGAATCAGATCCCTTTTCCTCTCTCTGTTTCCTCTTCTCTGTTTCCTCTTCTCTCTCACTCCCTCACTCTTCTCTCACGACCCCAACCCCACCACACCCTTTCTAGCACCACCACCCCACGACCACCGCACCACCGCCACCGCACCACCGCTCACCCCACGACCACCGCACCACCACCACCGCACCACCGCTAATTGTTAGGATTTCTAAAATTAATTTTGTGATATTGTTGTTTGGTAATTTTAGTGAATTTAGTTTTGTGATATTGTAAAATTAATTTTTGATATTGTTTTAGTGAAATTGTGTTTAGGATTAGAAATTGGAATTGGGTAGAAATTGAAATTGTGTTTTAGGTTTTAGGATTAAGTTTAGGATTTATAGAAATTGTGTAGGATAAAAATTGTTTGTTGAAATTGAAATTGTTTGTTGAAATTGAAGAAGTTGTTTTATTGAAATTGAAATTAATAGTGAATTGATTTATGTTTTTTGCTTGAAATTTAAATTAATAGTTGAAATTGAAGTTGATATTGAAGTTTTTGTTGAAATTAATAGTTGAAATTGAAGTTAGTTATTGAAATTGAAGTTGAAATGGTTTAGGATTGAAATTGTTGGTGTTTGAAGTCTCACAACCGCACCGGAGTGCGCACCGTCACCGAACCACGTACCGCACCGGACCTCAATCTCATAACGGTTAGTTTCCAAAATAAATTAATTGTTGTTTTCATGAACCCTAGGTTAGATGACTGTGTGTTGTTGATGGAAAAGGGTGAGGTGATGCCGTCCCTCACCCCCATATTTTGCTCGAAATCATCTCCATTGAGATAATTGCGAGGCGATAATAACAACAGTAAGGTTGGGAGTTATACGAAATAACTTCCTTCACTACTTAGATGGAAAAGGGTTTTGTGCTGTCCTTGACCCCCATACTCGGCTCGGAATCATCTCCACTGAGATCATATCGATGCCACTAACTTGATAGATTATTGGGAATGTTAAGGGAATCTAACACGTTTTTTTTAATGTGTGTAGATGAATTTGTATGAATTTAATCGTGAATGGGTGTATGATCGGTTATATCCGAGAAGAGCGGGTTTGAAGGAATCTTTTGTAATTGGGGTTGAACAGTTTCTTGTGGTAGCGTGGCGACATGAATTGGCTAAACGGGAAAATGGGGTTAGATGTCCATGCTTAAAATGTGACGGTGTACCTATTAGGACCGATAATGAAATCAGGGAGCACTTGTATCAATGGGGGTTTAGGCCTAATTATTGGATTTGGGTGGACCATGGAGAACAACGACGTCAAAATTTTGAGGTAGGGGCTTCAAGCAGTTCTGGTGTTGGTGTTCCACGTAATGAAATTTTTGAGTCGATGGAAAACATGATTTGTGATGGTCTCAGGGTGAATGTGCCATTTGATGAGCCTCAATATGACGATCATGATGAACTTCCAAATGAAGAAGCACAAAAATTTTATAATTTGTTAAGAGATTCAAACAAACCGTTGTTTGAAGGCTCGCCACAGTCAAAATTATCTATGTGTGTGAAACTTTTAGCTCTCAAGTCCATGAGTAATATTTCTGAGGTGGGTTTAGACTATGTGACTGAAATGATTTTGGAAGCGACACCTAAAAAGGATAATTTGCCAAAAAGTTATTATGAAGAAAAGATGTTAGTTTCGAAGCTGGGATTGAAATTTAAGAAGATTGATTGTTGTGAGAAAGGGCACATGTTGTTTTACAACAACGAATTTGGTAAAAAAATGATGGTGAGCTACTTGAATGCAAATTCTGTGGAAAGCCAAGGTATCATGATCGTAAAGGGGCAAAACGTAATTATAAACCTATCCCTGTAAAGTCGATGTTCTATTTGCCTATAGTTCCAAGGTTGCAAAGAATGTTTGCATCGACCGAAATTGCGCAGAAAATGACTTGGCATTATGACAATAGGCGTACCTCAGATGACATTTTACGCCTCCCATCCGACGGTGAAGCGTGGGCACTTTGATCAAGTGCATTCAGATTTTGCCTCAGACCCACGGAATGTTCGGCTTGGCTTGTGCTCTGATGGGTTTACTCCATATATCCAAGCATCGGCATCACCCTACTCTTGTTGGCCAGTCATTGTTATCCCTTACAATCTTCCTCCTGAGATGTGCACGACTAAACCGTATATGTTTTTGACTTGTCTGATACCTGGTCCATCCAATTCAAAAGCTAACATTGATATCTTTTTGGAACCTCTGATTGATGATCTTAAGAGATTGTGGGGGGGGTGTTTTGACATATGATGCAGCACGAAAGAAAAATTTTATGATGAGAGCCGCATTGATGTGGACAATTAACGACTTTCCTGCTTATGGTATGTTGTCTGGTTGGGGGACTCACGGTAAATTGGCATGTCCGCACTGTATGGAACACACAAAGGCGTTTACGCTAAAGTACGGGGGCAAAAGTTCTTGGTTTGACTCGCATCGCAGATTCTTACCGCAAGATCATAAATTTAGAAAGAACAAGAAGGCCTTCAAGAAAGGGGCAGTTGAAACAGATGGACCACCGCCTTTGTTGACATCAGGTGAAATCTGGAGCAGAGTTATGGATTTGCCACAAGCCACAGAGGTAGGGGAGCTCACCCGGCTGGATGGTTATGGACAGGTGCACAATTGGACAAAAAAAGCATATTTTGGAATCTCCCACATCGAGAAGAATTTCTTTGACAACATATTTTTCACTGTGATGAATGTGAAAGATAAAACCAAAGACAATAATGAGGCTAGATTGGATTCTGCTCTTTATTGTAGCAAACATCGATCTGATTTGAATTTGGTGGAAATGCCTAATGGGAAGATGTTAAAACCCAAAGCCAAATATTGCCTAACACCAGATGAAGCGAAAGATGTTTGTCGATGGTCGAAAGAATTGAGGATGCCAGATGGTTATTCTTCTAACCTTGCAAGATGTGCCGATGTGAACACCGGGAAGATGTATGCGATGAAAAGTCATGATTGTCATGTATTCATGGAGTGTTTGCTTCCAATTGCTTTTAATTCATTACCAAAGTGTGTTTTGGAACCACTTATTGAAGTGAGTCAATATTTTAAAAATATGTGCTCTTCAACATTGAGAAGGGATGATCTTATTAAGATGGAGCAGAATATTCCTTTCATTATTTGTAAGTTGGAGAGAATATTTCCACCCGGTTTCTTTGATTCCATGGGGCATCTACCGGTTCACCTTGCGTATGAAGCAAAGCTTGGTGGACCAGTTAATTATAGGTGGATGTATCCATTTGAGAGGTAATTATCTATTTCAACATTTTATTAAAATTATCTTAATTAGTATGATTATTATTTTAATGAAGTATTTTTCGTTCAACAAATAGATTAATGGGTGATTATAAACGATCGGTGAAAAATAAAGCTAGAGTGGAAGGATCGATCTGCACAGCTTATCTACACCGTGAAACAAATTATTTTTGTTCACATTATTTCAACAACTTTATGTTGTCAACAAATAATAGAAATGAAATGGAGATTGAAGAAGAAAGACACCCGCTCACTTTATCTGTGTTTATCAAACCTGGTCTCCCTTCGGGAAAGAAGTCAACCAACTACTTATCAGATAAAGAGCATAAATCAGCACATGTTAATGTCTTGATCAATTGCACTGAAGTTAAACCATATCTTGAGTAAGTATGCTCCAATTCAGTTGTTAATCTATACTGTATGATGTTAAATCAGATTTTGATCAACTTTCAATCTTTTTCAGTGCATTCTTACGAATTGAGGGTATAGGCGCTGAAGAATCTTCTATTCGTATAGATGAAAGTTTTCCATCCTGGTTTAAGACTAGAGTAAGTAACCAAATCCCCAAGGCGCTGAATAATTCTTTAAAGTAGATATGAGATATGACTTATTTTTCCATATGTTGTTTACTTAGGTGTATGAAGCAGAACCAACTCCCCAAATCCGACACTTGAGGAACTTAGCCGATGGTCCTTTTCTTGAGGTGACCGAGTGGCATACGTACCTAGTTAACAGTTACAAATTTGACACCCAATCATGGAGTGAGGGGAAAAAACAATTAATAGTGGGGTATATGTTAAAGGTGAAACAGGAGGAGGTGAAAATGACTACTACGGTGTGATCGAACACATATATGAACTTGAATACCCACCGTTAGACTATGAAAAGAGAATAGTTTTTGTTTTTTGTAGATGGTTTGATCCATCGGTTAGAGGAATGAAATTGAATCCAAAATGTAATACCGTGGACATTCGAATGAATGGAAGGTATAAACTTTATGATCCATTTATCATGGCAGAAAATGTGAGGCAGGTGTATTATGTTCCATATCCATCAACTCAGAGAGGATGGTGTGTTGCAATTAAGACAAAACCACGGGGTCGCATTGAAGCCATTGATGCGGAGGATGAGGTTCCTTATTAGGTGGATGAAATTCAGGAGTAGATGAGGTAATTGAATTTGAACCGATTGACTCATTATGTGATGATCGACGACTAGTTGAAGAAGTTGATGAAGATGAAGAACACAATGAAGATGAAGAAGAGAATGAAGATGAAGAACAGAATGAAGATGAAGAAGAGAATGTTGTATTTGATTAATCTTATATATATTGTCTACTTATGTTGACTCCTTATGTTGTCTTTAAATTTATTAGAATCATTAATATATCAATATTGTTCTTGTTAATTTACTTTATTTAAATTATTTATAAATATATATAATTAATGTTGTTAGTATCACATTTCGTTTCTATTTTTTCATAGATATGGATCCAGGAGGAGGTTCTGACCCACCGAGACGTAATAATAAAAGGAAGAAGACTATGACCGATGAACCTCCTAGGAGGAGGCGTAATCGTGGGGTGGAACTTAATACTGGGAATATGAGGGGTTATATGTATATGGGCCCACCAGCTACCGCCCCATAACCTCCGCCTCCATCTGGCCCCAGATGGTATCATTTACCATCACATGGGCATTATATGGGCCCAGCAGATGCGTATGCAGGGTATGGCCCACCAGCTGGGTATGGCACATCAGCTGGGTATGGCACACCAGCTGGGTATGGCACACCAGCTGGGTATGGCACACCAGTTGGGCATATAGGCTCATCATCTGGACATATGGGCCCATCAGCTGGACATATGGGCCCATCAGCTGGACATATGGGCCCATCAGCTGGGTTATCTATGCCTACACCAGAGCCCCAGGATGATATTCAGCATGATGGTTGTGTTGGTAATGTTGAAGATGATTCATCCACCGATGAAGAGAGAGTGGAGGTGGTTGTTGTTAATGGTATTAGACTCAAAGTCATTTATAGCCGTGGTAACGCGTAAGTATTATATTGTTTGTTTTTTAAAGTTAATTATGCAATGACTTATATATATTTGATTGTTCGATATATCTTTCATTATGCAGGCTTCTTCCTGCAAAGGTAGCTTCATCAAGCATCACCTATGTCATCCGGAAAAAATATTTTCAAAAGTTCCATAAAAAGTGGAGCAAAGTCGAAGATGACAGGAAGGATCTGCTTGACTTCTTTAGGGTAAGTGTCAATTATTTTGTCATTGCTTATTTTGTTTGTTTAAATTTTATGTTTAATAACGTTTAATATAATTACTAATAGATATTTTCATTTTACTTAATACAGACCAAGGTAACTTGGGACATTGAAGAAGATGACAATGCGCGGAGACTTTTTTTCAAAAGGATGGGCGCTCAGATTTCAGATTTGCTTTATAAGCTCCGCTGTAAAGATAAAAAGCCTGACTTCATGGGTGATGATATTTGGAATGCCTTCAAGAGCCATTGGGCTACCGAGACTTTCAAGAAAAATGCTGCAAGCGCCAAAAACAATAGAAACTCAGAAAAGGGTGGCTCGCTTCACTGCGGCGAGTCCATCAACCAGGCTCAGCATGCTGCTAGATTGGTAAATTATTATACAAATCTGTGTGTTTTTTACATTATTTAATTAGTTAGCAATTTTTGAAAATGTGTTTCATTTTACAGAGTAAAAAGGCAGGACGCCCTATCACTGCTCTTGAGCTGCATAGAGCCACCCATGTGAGGAAAGGCACTGGCGAGTATGTTGATGAGCGCTCCAAGATGACTCCGGTAAATATACAAATTGATTTGTATTATATATAATGTTGCTTTGTCAGAATGGAGCGCTAATTTGTGGTTATTCAAAACAGGAGCAAGTAAATGAGTTCATGACTCAGCTAACTCAGGGGAGCTGGGACCCTGAAGCACTTGGCCAATTTACTCCTGAGATGATAGATCTGGCAAATCAACAATGGGAGAAGACAGTTGGTTGGTCTAAGGGTCGCCTATATGGTACGGGGCCCTTGGATCCATGTATGGGCCAGTCTGGGGCCGGGAGCAGCGGAAGACGCAGTCGACCAGCTTCTACTCCTGCAGATACAGAGCATATGAGGCAGATGGAGCAGGAGCTGCAGTCTACTCGACAGGAGCTGCACGATACTCGACAGGAGGCCAGGACCTCTTCTGAGGCGATGAAAAAGATGCAGCAAAACTTTGAGAAGGTGAGCTGTAGGCAGGCAATGATGTTAAAGTATTTTAAGAATATGCAGCAAAATCAGCAGCAAGATGAGGAGGAAGATGAGGAGGAAGATGATGAGCAAGACGAGGAGCAAGCTGAGGAGTCTGATGGTGGCAGCTTTTAGTGTTGTTGATTAACGTTTTTGTTATAACATTTCAGATTAAGTGTTGTGGATTCAAATTTTATTCTCGTAATTTTTATTTATTGAAGAATTTTAATTTTAAACTGTTTTATATAGTTTAGATTTTATTATTTATTAATAAAATAAACAGGTATAAAAGCAGATTAATAAAAAAAATACAATCAGATGGGCATTAGCGAGGAAAATTGGACGCGTGGCTATGCGTTAGCGAGGGATTTAGTGAGGGAAAGTGGACGCGTGGCTAGGCATTAGCGAGGGAATTAGCGAGGGAAAGTGGACGCGTGGCTAGGCATTAGCGAGGGAATTAGCGAGGGAACGTGGACGCGTGGCTGTCTGAATTTTCCCACGTGGCTGCCATTAGTGAGGGAATTAGCGACGGAATGTACTGTCGCTAATTAGCGACGGACTCAGATTCCCTCACTAATCCCATTAGCGAGGAGTAATTTAGAGACGCAACAGGTCCCTCGCTAATTCCCTCGCTAACGGTCATTAGCGACAGAATTTGGTCATTTTGCGAGGGAAATTTTCGTCGCTAATAACCATTTTTTTGTAGTGTCCATCTTTCTGAATTCCATAAACAATACAAAAGAAACTATTACAACGGTCATAGTCAACCAATTTGGAACTCATCCTACCTAGAGAACAAACATTCATCATCTAGGTAAACTGAACTTTTCCTTTGACAGCATTTAGCGGAATACCTAATGGTCTAGGGCTTTTATAGACTCTGACAATTTCTGAAAGGCTATAACTACTAATAACCATTTTCGAGAGATAGTCATTTTTAGGACTACTAAGGATATTATCCTAACCCGGTGTCTAAGAACTTAATCTGAATAGTTGGGGAATCTTCTTCCTATTTCTCATACTACTCGAGGATTTATTTCCTACGAATATCTTAGGATTTAAAGGCTTAAGGACAGAAAAGAGTATCTTTCAGAATTTAGGACAGAGACACATTCCCAAAACCAGATCATATGCGAGGACATTTTTGCTAGCTTTCCAACGCATCTCGGAGCATAAAAATCGGGGTTCCGAATTAGAAGTTACAAATAAAACAAGTGGGAAGACTAGCGAAAATATCTCACAGACCGTAGTTGGCATATTCCTAACCAGAGGATTGTAATAAGGTTACTTCTATCGACATCGCACACTAGCCCTTTCCTGGAAGGGAACCGGTTCATAAATCTTGGTCAGGAACTAATCGGATAATTCTTGGGTGCTTCTATTTCCCAATATTGCTGATGCAATTATGGTTTACTATCCAAAGGATTTCTCTAAACTGTGACATGAGTTGGGTTAATCTAAGTTACAAGGTAAGGAAACTACTAGACGTTATCTCGGGAATTGAGAAACTTGGTTGATCATGAATTGGAGCTTTACAGTGTCGGTTATTCTTAAACGGGTCTCCGAACACTAACAATCTTATTGCTTGAAGATTTTGTTAGATTGCAATTCTCTGGACGAACTATAAAAGTTTACGCGGCAACACAATGATTACTTCGACTCCAAAGACTGAACAGTCGCCCACAACTTTCTCGAACCATCACGGATGCCCATCTATTATTTCAGAATGTCATCTGTAGCCCTCTGCTTCTGCTGCGCGCTATGATGAAATGAGAAAGTTAGGAATCCTATGCTTTAGGGTTTCAGACATTTTCGGGGCTGAGGCAACCAATAGTCATCATTCTCAGTAACTCACATGAAACATTGAGCGGATCCTGACTCAATACTTCACATAATATACTAAAAGGTTCTTACATTTAATTGTCTAAGTCCCTAACTGACTCGATCTATTAACCTCTTGACCATAAGGTCACTAAGCCCGACTAGGTCGAACTGCTCTGATACCAAAATGCAACACCCTAATATTTCTAACAAGTAGAAATACTAAAATGCACAACTTAGTATACATCAGAGATAACTTCCAGTCCCAGATATTGAACACAAACTAAAATCAGCTTACAGATGCTGCCAAACATAAAATCACTTAAATACTTAAATTACGTGCCTTACAACTTCTCATGTCCTAGTGTTCAATATCTAAAACCAAAAGCAGCGGAAACGATTTACAACTTTTAACAGTGTATAAGTCATACAATCGATAATACAAAGATAACAAAGGGAAACAACATAAGCACTTAAAACTAAAGCTTCAACATCTCCTCTAAGACGCACCGACTGGTCATGCCTCTTTGCCTTCGCTTTTCCCTGTTTCTCTGTAAAAACCACAACATATAAAGAGTGAGATAAACATTATCTCAGTGAGTCCTATCGAGACCCCTCACTAAAACTCTATCAGTTCATTATGCATCTTTTTAATCGTAGCTAAAATAATAGCCACGTGAAACCTTTTTACATAGCATATAATTATGCTTCTATTGTCCGTAGTACAATAAGATAACTACGTACAACCCTCTTTTTGCTTAGCATATCACCGTGAATGATTGTCTATATTCCCGGTGAACCCAATCCGCTTACCATAAACTGCGGGCAAACCTCATGTGGCCTAGGTTCAAAGGGCTCACGACTTCCCCTCCCCTAGTACGCTAACCTCAATAGGGTCGTCACCCATACTCTCTATATATAATTTATACATATATAACCTCAACCTCATTATTATTAAAACCTCAACCTCAACCTCATGGGACATTTAGTCCATTAAAACATAACATAACATTATCTTAACCTCATGGGACATATCGTCCATTTTATCATTTCATGACATTACCTCACTCGTGGTTACTAACATTCAATAACATAACTTAGGGAAATTCACATCACATCCATAAGACATAACTTAATCACAATCCACATCAATAATATAACTCAGGGAATTCTCACAATTCAATCCAAGCATAATTAACTCAATCACAATCAACATCATAGCATTATTTTAACTTTCTTTGACCTTAATCATACCTACGTGTTTTCAACAAATTACGGTTTATTCATCAATACATGTTTCAAAATAGGGTAATAGAAGGGGACGCACGGTCCGTGCGCTACGGCGCACGACCCGTGCGCAATTTATAAAATTTGGTGCAGGGTGACAGAATAGGGCGCACGGTCCGTGCCATTGGGGCGCACGGTCCGTGTGCTTGTACCAGCTTCCAAAAAAAGTTGTATTCGCGTAACTTTGGCTATTCCGTTCGTTCCAATGTCCGTTCCGATCGGTTCCCAAACATAACAACACATTAACTAAGTGTCAAACAACCATTATAACCAGTCCAACAATCACATAGTTAGTCGTTCCAAAAATGCATTTTCCATAAAACGGTTTTGGACTCGAAATTTAACGAAACGAAAACCAATCATAATTTCAGTCACATACAACAAACAATTTAGTTAATTTAAGAGTTTTTAGTTTTGTTCAATATCTGAAACAGGAAATTCTACTCTGATGTTTGCCATTTCGTGCGTCTTAGTATTTCTACTCGTTAGAAATATTAGGGTGTTACATTTTGGTATCAGAGCAGTTTGACCTAATCGGGCTTAGTGACCTTATGGTCAAGAGGTTAATAGATCGAGTCAGTTAGGGACTTAGACAATTAAATGTCAGAGCCTTTCAGTATACAAGTCATCAAATCGAAGTACAATTGCTAGGAAAAAACAACATGAACATAAACTGAACTTCATGCTCTCCGCAAGGTCTCATCAACCATGCTTCCTTGCCTTGTTCTTTCCCTGTGTATCTGTAAAACAACAACATATAAATAGTGAGATAAACATTATCTCAGTGAGTTCTACCGTAACCCCTCGCAATGACTCTCGGTCCATTTATTATTTTCAAACAATTGTAGCTCACAAGGATACTACGTGCATAAAGTTTTCCTGACATGCCATAGTACATCTCCGGTAATGACTAAGCCTTTACCGTAGAACCTCTCCACTAGCTTACACTAGCTTCAAGTCTCGTGAGCCTTAGGTTCTGGGGCTCGTGACTTCCCCTCACTTTAAACCTTGCAACCATGTTCAAAAACAGAGCATCATTGGTTCCATGACATGATGGACGGTTGGGAAGAAGATTAGAAGAGGTTTGGAATCGAAAGGAGCGACGAAACGAGAATTTTTCACCTTGAACTCGAACCCCACGCACCGTCCGTGCCCTAGGGGCGCACGACCCATGTGTGTTGCACCATTTTAACCGCCCAACACCGAAGCTGGCGCACGGTCCGTGCCACAGGGGCACACGGTCCGTGCGCTCTGTTCAGCACACCAAAATCAATCCGTTTCCAGTCCAATCCGTATTCCGATCAAAGTTCCAACCTCAAAACAGATAATACAAAACAATATTCCAGTCCAAACAACATCAATCACTAGCAATTGCATCAAGTAATTCGTTCTAAGATTCGTAGTGACACAAACAAACATTTCAACACACAGCATGAGTGCAGAGTTTCCTACAGTTGTGCGCCTACTTCGGTGAATTATTTAAAATAGCAAACGACATCGGATTTCAACAAAGAATTACTCATTGGAAAGCTCTCTGGGTCTAGTTTGTACATATGATTTTCATTTTTCAAAATAAGCATCCAGTTGGTACAGTTTTTCAAAATACGACACTGAGGTACATGAATTAAACAGAACTTTTTGGTCAACTTGCAACCAAATTTTCTTCCTCATTTCTTTATGCAATTTAGTAAAACCAGTGCCTATTTCGTAGGAAATTAAGTCTACTTTCCAATAAAACAAAAACCTACAAAAAACATTATCTGTACAGTAAGTTATGGACAATTTACCAAGAATATAGCCTTACGGATTTCACAATGATTAACGATATTTTTACGGTTTTCGACTCTAAATCTCTCGAAATCAACAGAACGTCGCGAAATCAGTCAACATAACATCCAATTCGAAACGAAAATAAAAACCTAAACATGAGTAAAACTCACCGGAATGTGATGAAAATCACATAACCACAATGAACAGGGCTCAACGCCACTAGACTTCCCAACGATCCCGAAGCCAAAATACTTTTGGGGACAGCATCTGAGAGCTGTTTTGGAACAAATATAACTAATTCAATTTCTAACCAAAATCTTTCAAACCAGTGCCTAATGTGTAGATAATTTTGTCTATTTTCCTATGGTTTAAGCCCCAAACTGATATGACGAGTATTCAGGGAGTTATGGCGAAAATACGAAGGATGGTTCGAAAATATTACAGTGACAAAATCGAAACTTGTAGTTAACTTTTCTTCCTCAATACTCAGCCAAATCAACTGGTTCTTGTGCCTAACTTGAAGAAATTTGTGTCTGGTTTCTAAAGAAATAAAAATGAACTTTAAATGATGTCTGTGTAAAGACTTATGAAGGAAATACCAGAGATGGTTCCAAACGAGTTTCAAGCAGAATTTGCCTTGAGCTGCTATTTTCAATTCCAACCATCAAGAACCACGAAATTTAGCTCCAAAACTGAACCCAAGCTCTTCTAAATTCGAAACCAGCAACTGAATCACCTCAAAATTGTTCTCAATCAACAATGTAGCTTCAGTATTTTGGTTCTACTACTCTCCATAAACCTCCATTACAACATGCAAGCAATGCAACTCAAGTTTGGCCAAATGGAGCTTAAAGATACAAAAATGGTGAAATGAGTTTGGAGAAGATTGGGCCAACAAAATGGGTGTCATTGGAAAGAGCTCAAAAAACTGAAGAGGAATGTTCAGGAATCACTTACATGCAATGGAAGTTTGGATGAATCCTTGCTCTTCTCCTTTCTCTCACCCTCATGACCTCACTCTCTTTCTCCCCTCTCTATTCTTTCTTTTTTCTGAACAACTGAAGTGAGTTTGAGGGTTTGGTGTTTGTTCAGCTGAGTGTTAGTGGGCTGAGGGTGTTTAATGAGTGGTAAAAGACCAAATTGCCCTTAGTTCTCTAATTTTCACATAATCCATTTTAATCCATTAAGCACTCATCAATTCATATGACATCTTAGGAATTCAACTACCATTTCCATGATCCTACCATGACTAGGACCCAGTCTATTATTTCGTCGGATGATACATCTTCAATATGAGGTGAAATGACGATTTTACCCTTGTGCTCTAATTCCCACAACGATTCACACAATTCGAATAAATTGCTTGTATTTCCTATAACTGAGCAATTCAATATTGCTTTCGTGAGATTATCATATCCATGACTAAATTTATCATTAAATCGAATGATAAATCGCCAGTTAATTTCGTAAACCGAAATTAACGAAACAGGGCTGTTACAATCACCCCAACTTGAAATATTTTGTCCTCAAAATCGTTCCAATCCTCTACACCTTGTCGACACGCAATTTTATCCGACAATCAACTATTCCGACATTTCGATTGCAGACACTATCAGTTATGGACCAATGGTATACCAACAATCTGTTTAGAACACAACCTAATAGCTTAGGGTAGATATACGTCTTTCGCCACCAAGGCTAAAGATCTCATAATGTTCCTGGTTAGCCGTAGCTTGAATTGGGAGGAAAGGATGTCTATGAGTGGATTACTTTGAAATCAAACCACGCGGTATCCGGAAGAAAAGTTTTCTTCTCTTCCCGAGCTACGCTTACGTAAGCGCTTGACTCATTTTACAAAATTTTTGACTAAAGTAAACAGAGTTATTTTATAAAATAGGTTGACTCTTAGTCCAAATGAATGTGGAAAACGATTTTTCTTGTAACTCGACTCAAGAAAACTCTTAAATCGTAGTGAAATATCATTTCATTAAATCAATTCCAAAACTTGAAAGTATAATCGTTTCATTTGGATAAAAAAAATTCTTTTCAATGGGGTTTTCAAATAATGATACTTTGAAAAATACGCTTATCCAAAAACGATAATTCACCCCAACTTAAAATATCGTTACTCAAGGTACGACTTTTAATAAAACAATACAACCACACTTCAAGTAATCTCACTAGGGTTAGAGTGACTTAGGTCAAGTTAGGGGAAGGATTGGGAAAGAATTCTCATCGTACGGAAAACGCGTCTTTTCAAAATTTTCCTGAATTCCTATTTTGCGTCAAATTTCACTATTCCGTTCACTCTGGACCCGTTCCCAATCAATCATTAACTTAATTTAAGTCAACAACAATGCCTTTAAACGATAAACCGACATACCAATGGCAATTCAACACGGTATTTCAATTATTGATTCATGTCCATATCAATATCTTATACACATAATGTACACGAAGCATGTAGCCTAGCATCAAATGTTACGACCATTCTTGGATTCATTCAATCAAGCTACATCACCTATATAATACCCGCATTGGGCCGTCTCCTGAACTCGATATAATTATATATATATATATATATATATATATATATATATATATATATATATACCTTAAACATATTACCTCAGTCACATCATAAACAATCAGCATGCATTTTATTCAAGCAGCACAATCATCAATCAAGAACAACGCAAGTGAAAACTCACTAATACATACTAGGATTGTTAAATCCTATCTACATTGCAATCTCATATATCGTGTTGAATTTTGAACAATGTCAAATTCAACACATCCTTGTTCTATTGGCATTCAACCAATAGAACCTTGAAAACAATTACCTCGCTTTTACTTGTCAAATCGACTGAAATCAAATCGACTACTTCTAATCTTCCCAAATAAGGGTTAACAACCAGGACTCGACCACCGTAGTGAAGACTAGGGTAAACATTGAGGCTTGAGGACTATTACTCAAACAATGGTCAATACTTCCACCTTTCTTTATCGGTTAACGCACTAGCGCATTCATCTTGAACTCCGCTCTTGCGGCTGGCAACGTTTGGAATATTGCCTTTTGGTTCACTTGGAGATACCTCTAGTGTTTGGGGTTGGATTCTGGAACAATCATTGTTCGCAATCGACTCGTAAGTGGGTAGGGTTTTTATAAACATTTTGTTTGAAACCATTTGAATGTAAAACAATGTTTCCACATACCCATTGTAGTCAGCTCCATCAACTAAACCCAAATTACTAGCAAGGGTGTCTCCTTTTCTCATAAATAGGTCTTGGGGTACTTAACCATAAGACACAGTAATCTTATTTTGGTATACGACGTCTTGGAAAGCTACCACTCATAAGGCTTCTTAAAAACCGAATATCCATTTGAGATCTCCCTGACGAGGCATGACTGTTTCCTTTGAAAGAAAAGAGGCTTACTAGAGCTTATAGACTTCATCTTACTCATAAGGAATCGCTGATTAATCTAGGTGTAACTGGCTTCCTTTGGATTGCGTACGGAGTTGGAATAATTGCAGTATCAAAGAAACACGAAAATCGAAGGATTCTTTTAAGGAATCAAATGGGCGCACGATTAGTGCTCCTAGTTTGATTCGGAAAACGAATTCCAACTATTTCGAACATTCCTTTGGTCCTCCGTCTTTCTGAATTCCATAAACAATACAAACGAAACTATTACAACGGTCATAGTCAACCAATTTGGAACTCATCCTACCTAGAGAACAATCATTCATCATCTAGGTAAACTGAACTTTTCCTTTGACAACATTTAGCGGAATACCTAATGGTCTAGGGCTTTTATAGACTCTGACAATTTCTAAAAGGCTATAACTACTAATAACCATTTCCGAGAGATAGTCATTTTTTTAGGACTACTAAGGATAGTATCCTAACCCGGTGTCTAAGAACTTAATCTGAATAGTTGGGGAATCTTCTTCCTATTCCTCATACTACTCGAGAGTTTATTTCCTACGAATATTTTAGGGTTTAATGGCTTAAGGACGGAAAAGAGTATCTTTCAGAATTTAGGACAGAGACACATTCCCAAAATCTACTTGGACGTGTAGACATTTTCGTTAGCTTTCCAACGCATCACGGAACATAAAAATCGGGGTTCCGGATTAAAAGTTACGAATAAAACAAGTCGGAAGACAAGCAAAAACATCTCACAGACTGAAACTGGCATACTCCTACTTAGAGGATTGCAATAAGGTTACTTCTATCGACATCGCACGCTAGCCCCTTCCTGGAAGGGAACCGGTTCATATACCTTGGTCAGGAACCAATCGGATAATTCTTGGGTGGTTCTATTTGCCAATATTGCTGATGCAATTATGGTTTACTAGCTCGACTTCATGACATTTCAAAAGGTTACTCTGAGAAGGATTCCTCTAAACAGTGACGTGAGTTGGGGTTAACCTGAGTTACAAGGTAAGGTAACTGCTAGATGTTATCTCGGGAACTGAGAAACTTGGTTGGACATTAATTGGAGCTTTACAGTGTGGGTTACTCCTAAACGGATCTCCGAACACTAATACTCTTACTACTTGAAAATTTTGTTTAGGTTACAACTGGCTGGACGACCTATAAAGGTTTACGCGGCAACTCAACGATTGCTTCGGCACCAAAGACTGAACAGTCGCCCACAACTTCCTCGATCCATCACGGATTCCCATCTATTGATCTGGAGTGTCATCTGTAGCCCTCTGCTTCTGCTGCACACTCTGATGAAACAAGAAGGCTAGAAATCCCGTGGTTTAGGGTTTTGGACTTTTGCGGGGCTGAGGCAACCAATAGTCATCATTCTCAGTAACTCACATGAAACATTGAGTGGATCCTGACTCAATACTTCACATAATATACTGAAAGGCTCTGACATTTAATTGTCCAAGTCCCTAACTGACTCGATCTATTAACCTCTTGACCATAAGGTCACTAAGCCCGACTAGGTCAAACTGCTCTGATACCAAAATGTAACACCCTAATATTTCTAACGAGTAGAAATACTAAGACGCACGAAATGACATACATCAGAGTAGAATTTCCTGTTTCAGATATTGAAAAAATCTAAAAACTCTTAAATTAACTAAATCGAAGAGTCATAAATATCTCAAGACTTCAAAATACAATCGATTCTTAAGTCATTCTTACTAGACATCACCTATTGTTCAATATCCATCAACAATGAAAACAGCGGAAATGATCATTAACTAATAGCTAGTACAAGTCATCAAATCGAAGTACAATCGCTAGGGAAAAACAACATGAACATAAACTGAACTTCATGCTCTCCGCAAGGTCTCATCAACCATGCTTCCTTGCCTTGTTCTTTCCCTGAGTATCTATAAAACAACAACATATAAACAGTGAGATAAACATTTTCTCAGTGAGTTCTATCGTAACCCCTCGCAATGACTCTCGGTCCATTTATTATTTTCAAACAATCGTAGCTCACAAGGATACTACGTGCATAAAGCTTTTCCTGACATGCCATAGTACATCTCCAGTAATTACTAAGCCTTTACCGTCGAACCTCTCCACTAGCTTACACTAGCTTCAATCCTCGTGAGGCCTAGGTTCTGGGGCTCGTGACTTCCTCTCCCCTAGTATACTAATTAACTGGGTCGTAACCCGTGCTTTGATATAATTTATATATCTTAACCTTGCTTGAACATTTAGTTCCATGAATAAACAGTCGCTTGAACATTTAGTTCCATGAATAAACAGTCGTTTGACATTTAGTTCCATAAATAAACAGTCGCTTGAAGATTTAGTTCCATAAATAAACATAACACGTGTTCGCTCACGTGTGCTACTTTAAGGTTTTTGAAACATTTATGACTTCCAAAAACAATTCAATTTAAACCTTGGAATCATGTTCAAAAACAGAGCATCATTGGTTCCATGACATGAGGGACGGTTGGGAAGAAGAATAGAAGAGGTTTGGAATCGAAATGAGCGACGAAACGAGAATTTTTCACCTTGAACCCGAACCACACGCACGATCCGTGCCCTAGGGGCGCACGACCCGTTCGTGTTGCACCATTTTAACCGGCCAACACCAAAGCTGGCGCACGGTCCGTGCCACAGGGGCACACGGTCCGTGCGCTCTGCTCAGCACACCAAAATCAATCCGTTTCTCTCGTTTCGCTTCTCTGTTCGTGTCCGATCCTTATTCCGATCAAAGATCCAACTTCAAAACAGATAATACCAGACAATATTCCAGCCCAAACAACATCAATCACAAGCAATTGCATCAAGTAATTCGTTTCGAGATTCGTAGTGACACAAACAAACATTTCAACACACAGCATGAGTGCAGAGTTTCCTACAGTTGTTCGCCTACTTCGGTGAATTATTTAAAATAGCAATCGACATCGGATTTCAACAAACAAATACTCATTGGAAAGACCTCTGGGTCTAGTTTCTACATATGATTTTCATTTTTCAAAATAAGCATCCAGTTGGTACAGTTTTTCAAAATACGACACTGAGGTACCGGAATTAAACAGAACTTTTTGGTCAATGATTAACGATATTTTTACGGTTTTCGACTCTAAATCTCTCGAAATCAACAGAACGTCACGGAATCAGTCAACATAACATCCAATTCGAAACGAAAATAAAAACCTAAACATGAGTAAAACTCACCGGAATGTGATGAAAATCACATAACCACAATGAACGGGGCTCAACGCCACTAGAGTTCCGGAACGATCCCGAATCCAAAATACTTTTGGGGACAGCATCTGAGAGCTGTTTTGGAACAAACATAACTAATTCAATTTCTAACCAAAACCATTCAAACCAGTGCCTAATGTGTATATAATTTCGTCTATTTTCCTATGTTTCAAGCCCCAAACAGATATGACGAGTATTCAGGGAGTTATGGCGAAATTATGAAGGCTGGTTCGAAAATATTACTGTGACAAAATCGAAACTTGTAGTTAACTTTTCTCCCTCAATACTCAGTCAAATCAACTGGTTCTTGTGCCTAACTTGAAGGAATTTGTGTCTAGTTTCTAAAGAAATAAAAATGAACTTTAAATGATGTCTGTGTAAAGACTTATGAAGGAAATACCAGAGATGGTTCCAAACGGGTTTCAAGCAGAATTTGCCTTGAGTTCCTATCTTGAATTCCAACCATCAAGAACCACGAAATTTAACTCCAAAACTGAACCCAAGTTCTTCTAAATTTGAAACCAGCAACTAAACCACCTCAAACTTGTTCTCAATCAACAATGTAGCTTCAGTATTTTGGTTCTACTACTCTCCATATAATTGAGCAATTTAACATTGCTTTCCCGACACATTGCTTTCCCGACACAAATTTAGCTATGACTCGACTTATCATTTAATTAACGATAAATTGCTAGTTAATTTTGTTATGTGAAATTAACCGAACTAGCGATGTTACAGTCATATAGGATTGGGTTTAGGGCATGCTTACATTTTACTTGGATATACACAAATAAGTGAATGGATTACTTAAAGTGAATCTTTTAACAGATTAGTTGTGATTTTTATATGCAAAAATAAATATTTTTATAGATATTGTTATTTACATATCAATCAATTTTCAAATTGGTTATATATATATATATATATATATATATATATATATATATATATATATATATATATATATATATATATATATATATATATATATATATATACACATAAATATTAATGTTTAAAATTAAATGTTAATAAGATTTTACATAAAATATTCATTATCTCGTGTATTAACTGTAATTTCTCCTCCGTAATTTCTTATAAAATATTCATATTTGTAAATAACAGTATCTATAAAATTTTTAGAAACTTATTATTGTTATATTTTATTAAATTTTTAGAAACTTATTATTATTATATTTATTAAACTTTTTTACGATTACTTTTCTTATGAAAACATTGTTGTACTATATGTAATTCACAGTTGTAGTAAATAATAGGTAATGAAAATAATTTTGAATTTTATATAGTATAGTTAAAAAACAAAACATGTATTGCTTTTTTTTTGACAAAAACTAAACATGTATTGCTACAAAGCCCAATTTTATAATTCATCTCCAAAAGCATCAAAGCCTAATTTTTTAACCTATTTTACTTCTCCAGGATATATAACCTACTTTTTTTACTTAAATGATCCGTTACTAATTTTTATTTAAATAAAATAGTCTGTTTTATTTTAATTGAATGAAACCGTTAAAAGCATTTCAGTAAATTAAAAGCATAGTCGCTTAAATGCATACAATAAATTAGTTTTTTTTAAATGTATGCATCTAATTTTAATTCACCAAAATTAGTAGAAACAAAATTAGTAAGCAATTGTAACACCCCAATATTTTCTAACTTGTAGAAATACCGAAATGCACCACTTGGCGTACATCAGAGTTATTTCTTGTAATTGCATATCGAACACGACAAAAATTTCCGATAAATGGACATCAAATGGTTCTCTGAACCCCATTAACTTAACAAAAGTGCTTAGATTACAAGCCTTGCAAAATTCCCATGCCTAGTGTTCAATACCAAAATAGAAAGTTGCGGAAGCGATTTACAACTTGTAACTATTATAAGTCGTACAATCGAAGATACAAAGTTTGACAAAAGGAATTAACATAAATGTAACAACTAAAACATCGACGTCTCCTCCAAGTTTCTCTGTAACCATGCCTCAACGCCTTTAACTTTTCTTGCTTCTCTGAAAAACAACAACATTAAAGGGTGAGATAAACATTATCTCAGTGAGTCCTATCGAGACCCCTTACTAACTCTCGCGATTCATCATGCTTATTCTTAACTCGTAGCCCTGAAGGACGACTACATGGAAATCCTAACCTTGAAACTCGTAGCCCTGATAAACGACTACAAGAGACAATTCTTAATATGACCCATAGCCCTGCTAGACGACTACGAGAAATATAACTGATACATGTTTAGCATATCACCGGCAATTGTATATAAAACTACCGGTGAACCCATTCCACTGACCTTATTCCGTCAGGGACCCCTGATGGGGCCTAGGTTCATAGGGCTCATGACTTCCCCTCCCCTAGTATGCTAACCTGAAATAGGGTCGTCACCCTAGACCTGAACTGATATATGTATATAAATATATCACCTGAACCTAACATGGCATAAACATAACATGACCTTGTTGTTATCATTATAACCTTAAGGGACATTTAGTCCGTCTTATTCTTTCGTGACATTATCTCACTCGTAGTTACTAAATTCATTAACATGACTTAGGGAAATTTACAATTCAATCCAATCATAACTACATCAATCACAATCCATTACAATCATAGCATGAACAATCAACCTCATAGCATGAAACTTACCTCAACCTCATGGGACATATAGTCCATTTATCATGACATAACATAATCACATTCAACATCAACACATAGGGTTAGGGAAAGGATTAGAATAGGTTTGGAATCAATTAGGAAGGCTTTGGACACATTTTAAAATTTGGGACAGAAATATAAGCACGAGTCGTGCTAAAATCACCACGGGTCGTGCTGACTTATCGGCATTTAAAATCTGGGACAGAAAGATCAGCACGGGTCGTGCTAAAATCAGCACGGGTCGTGCTGACTTATCAGCATTTCCAAAAATCCTGTTTTCGTGTGAAATTCCCATTCCGATCGATTCCGAAACTTATTCCGATCGATACCCAAACATAACAACACATCGTTCAATAACAACAATCATCATACATATCATCAAATCGTCCAATCTCAATCATTCAAACATTCATAACTAAATACATTTTCAAAATTACGGTTTTTGCAAAACAACGACTTTCAACGAAATCGAATGAAACGAAGAACACGAACCACATTGTCAGTCACATGGAAGGTTGACACAATAAAATTGAAAACCCTAAGCGAGTATAGAACTCACCTCTTGTGATGAAAATCACAGACGACGACAAATGAACGAAATTCGACACCGACTCGTCTACTCGAACTTTTCCTCATCTTGAATTTCTCGTTTCCTCGATCATCAAATCGATCCCGAACGAATCCTCAAACGTGACCAGCTACTGAAGCTTCCCAAATGCATCTCGAATCAACATTGTAATCCCCTTTTTACTCCGATCTAACCCCAATTTCTAGAACGTGACAACTAACTTCAATTTGGTTTGACAACATCTGAACGCTGTTTTGCAATAGGCATAATTAATTCAATTCTTAAGCAAAACCGTCGGAACAAGTGCCTAACATGAAAGAAATTCTGTCTAGTTTCTGAGGGTTATGGTTTCAAACTGATGCAACCAGTATAGAGAGAGTTATAACGAAAATAAGGGCACTGGGTCAAAACTGTGACAGATTTAGAAACGAAACTTGTGGACATGATATCTCCCTCCATACCTAATGAAATCGGATGATTCTTGTGTCTATGTTGAAGAATTTTGTGTCTAGTTTCCAAAGAAATAATAATGAGCTTAACAGTGAGATATATGGTAATCACTGAAGGTGGGTCACACGGGTTTCATACAGGATTTCTGTTGAACTTGTATCTTCAACCTCTAACTTGAATTCCAGCTCCAACTCTTTTTAAAATCGAACCAGCAACTGATCCTTCTCTGAACACTATCTCAATCAACAATGTAGCTTGCTATTGAGCTGTAAAACTGAACCTTGAACCTCTAACACCACCCACCAGCTTCTACAAACAACATACACGGCAAATGTAACATCCCCAAAATAATTAAGTCAATTGTTTTGATGTTTAACCCAATCAATTGATTATTTTGGTGCTTAGTTAATAATTTTATTAATTGGGTACTAAATTAATTATTGATTGGTGTATATTTATAAATTGAAGAAGTTGGTTTTTGGGTGCTAAAATCAAATAAGGGATTTTAGTGAGGTTTGTTGAGAAATTAGAATTAAGTGAGGGTTATTATGGTCCTTGACCCATAATATCACTTAATTATATTATATATATATATATATATATATATATATATATATATATATATATATATATATATATATAAAGAAAGGAAAGAAAGAAAAAAAAGGAGAATTAAGAAAGAAAGAAAGGAAGCGAAACAGAGAGAAGGAAGAGAAAAGAATGGAGAAGAGAAAGAATGGGTTTTGATGGAAGAATAGGAAGATGGGGATCATAGGTTCATCAAAACATCACCCCTCCAACACAAGAAATGGTTACCATTTTATCCTCTTCCATTTGATACCAACATCATCACAAACAACTCACTCTCCCTCTTGTTGCCATTTTCGAAATTAGGGAGAAAAGAGAGAGGTTTTGGAGCTTTCATCTTCTTTTAGGTAGTTTGGAAGCTTGGGAAACACAAGCAAGAGCTTGATTGCTAAGTTGGTGTGAAAGAATCAAAGTTTGGTTGAGTAGGGTTATGGAGCTCAAATTTGGGGTTTTATGTGTTGAAGCAAATTAGAGGTTAGGGATGATGAATAGTGTTCTTGGGTGCCTCGTGGCTAAATGGAAAGCTTTGGAAGCGGATACGGCTGTCGCCGGAACGTGGAGTTGATTCGGGAAACGTTCGTGTGGTTATGTCGGAAATGCAATTTTGCGGAAAGTCTCGGTTAATTGTGATTTTCATCACAACTGGTGAGTTTTACTCACGTTTAGGTTTTTGAATTAATAAACTTAAATTGTGAAATGTGTTTCGGTTTTTGGTTCGTGGTCGAAAAAAGTATTTTGTACGAAAATCACGTTTTATGTCCAATTGGTTTTTGGATTGTTTGATTGATGATTTGATGATGATCATTCTTGTTTGAATATGTTTTTGGACTGTTTTTATGTTGGGACTGGACTGGGACAGGTATCGGAATTGGTCGGAACGACGAAAAATGCTAAAACGGGATCAAATATATTCCTGTCAAAAGCGCACGACCCGTGCGTCCCAGGCGCACGGACCGTGCGTCTCGTTCTGTTTCTGTTTATCAAAAATGCATTACAGGGCGCACGACCCGTGCGTATGGGAGCACGGACCGTGCGCAGTGTTCTGTCAAAATTTTACAAACTTGCCCGAAATGATTCCGTTCGATTCCAATCCTCTTCTAATCCTTTCCTAACCCTTTTCCAACGATACTAGGCTTATAATGCCATGATTTTGAAAATGTTTTAAAAGGTTTTTAATAATGGTTTGCGAGGGTATGTTTATTCGAAAAACCGTAAAATAGTATACAGGAGCGAACACGTGATACGTTTGTTATGTGGAACTAAATGTTCAGTTAATAATGCAATGTCAATGAACTAAATGTTCAAGCGATAAGTTAAGATATATAAATTATATTGAGTGTGGGTGACGACCCACGAGGTTAACATACTAGGCGGGGAAGTCATGATCCTTAAACCTAGGCTCGTATACCATTAGGGAAAGTACTATTGGTAAAGGGGTTCACCGGGATTTAGCACTGGATTGCAGTCGGTGCCGTACTGAGTTATAACACGTTCACCGGGATTTAGCACTGGATTGCAGTAGGTGTCGTGTTGAATTAAAATGCACGTGGTTATAAATTAAACCACGAATGAAAGAAAGTCCTATAATACGGTTCACCGGGATTTAGCACTGGATTGCAGTCGGTGTCGTGTTAAGTTAAATAGGATTCATAATTGAACCGAGAGCGTAGATAGGGGTCTCGGTAGAACTCACTGAGATTGTATCTCATTGTTTATATGTTGTTGCTTTAAAGAGACACAGGGAAGGAGGAGATCCAAAAGGCACGAGTAGGTTGTGCTCGGATGGTTGTTGAAGACTTAGCTTCTGTGCTTAAGTTCATGTTTTTCCCTTGTTATCTTTGTATCACAACTTTATGTCTCTACCGGATGGATGAGTTATGTTTTTATTTCCGCTTTCTTGTACGATATTGAACATTGTATTTCACTGATGGTTTATGGTCTTATTTATGTTTAAGACTGACTTGTTGTTATTCAGTGAAAATTTTATAGTGGTGTTCAGTATTTAAACAGGAAATATTATCTCTGATATATTAGGGATGGTGCACTTAGGCATTTCTACTCGTTAGAAATACCGGGGTGTTACAGCAAACTTCACCCTTGGCCAACCTCTAGCTTCACAATTTCGAAAATGGTGGATGGAGATGGAGAAGGGTGTGGGTTGCGAAATTAGTATCAAAATGTAGAGGAGAATCAGCTGATTATAATGGTGTTAAAATCCCTCACATGCATCAAGGTTGGGTGATGATCTCTCCTCGAGTCCTCTCTCACTTTAGCACAAGCTCTTGCTCTCTCTCTCACCCAAGTTCTCTCTCAATTTCTGTTTTCAGCACTTTGAGTGTGTGTGTGTGTGTGTGTGTGTATGTGTGTGTGTGTGTGTGTGTGTGTGTGTGTGTGTGTCATGTGAGAGTGTGGGAAGGTTAAATTGGCTCAGCTGAGGGTCATTTAACATAAGGAAAGGACCAACATACCCTTAGTTCTAATTCCCACTTAAAACCAATCTTACTCATAACATTAATCAATAACACACATGCTTCACATAAATCATTAACTAAATACATAGTCAATTTATTTATCTCATGCCAATCATCTCACATATAATTAATTATGCTAACTTATTTAATTTAGCTAAACAATTATTTCATGACCTCTTGCTAATTTCTATTAACTAAATTAGCTAAATTTACAGCAATCGTTAAATTTTATTAAAATAATGCTAACAATAATGCATCGTTTAAATAAATATTTTAGTTTTCTTTTTACCATGTCATTGGTGCGTAGTTTCCACCGGCTTTGCCGGTGACTAATCTACGCCGGGGAACCTCGCTGTCCACGAGTTTCCGGTATTGCCGACCCATGTGGTTCTCTCCTCCCGACTAATGGAATGAAACGGTTAATTAATTTTAATTGAAAGAAACGGTTGATTAATTTATGTAACCGTTTTATGTATTTCAGGATATGTAACTTATATTTTTTATTTAAATGGTCTATTTTATTTTTTAAATGAAATAATGGAATGAAACGGTTATATAATTTTAATTGAATGAAACCGTTAATTAATTTATGTAACCGTTTTATGTGTTTCAAGATATGTAACTTTTCTTTTTATTTAAATTGTCCGTTATTAATTTTTCTTTAAATAAAATAATCCGTTTTATTTTAATTGAATTAAACGGATAATTAATTTCTGCAACCGTTAAAAGCATTTCAGTATATGTATAACTTATATCTTTTTGACAAAAAAACAATTATTATTTTTATAATTAAAGTATTTGTGTGAATTCAGTTTTAATAGATATCGTGAAATTTTTAAATGGATTACATTGTAGTTATATATGATGAACCTAGACCGAAGATATATAATTGATTTATATGAGTGTACAAAATTAAAACATTATTTTGTAAATGCATTGTTTTGATTTGAACACGAACATTAATACCATAGATTGGTAGCATAACAAATTGGTAACAAATTATTGAACTTAGATATTACTCACATAAACTTGATATAATGTAGAAAAATAAGATGAAGATATGTATTGTGCAGAAGGTATTTATGTAATACATGTGTGTAACACGTTTGTAATGTCTGCCAGAGGATTACTTGTTGCTTCCTATACGGTGACTGGACCCAAAAAATTGGTAAACCTTCTAAGAGTGAGGATCGACTCAAAGTAAATGGAATAAATGAAAGGTAAGATTAATATACATCTTACTGGTTTAAAATATTATCCTGATTATCATCACTGCTAATATTATATGCCATACAATAATTTCGTTGATGTACTGGTTGCTGAAATTATTGTAAATTTTTAGTTTCCTTGTAGATGGATTGATATTTGTGAATTGCGTAATTAGTATGATTAAAGATCGTGTAGCAGTCAACAATAATGTTGTAGGGCGAGAAGGCGGTATTATGGATCCCATAAAAAGTTGTCAAACTGTGATAGAAACAACCATGTATATATATATATATATATATATATATATATATATATATATATATATATATATATATATATATATATATAATGAAATGGGGTATAAGAAACCATTTGTATTACCAACTGAAATGGAAAAGTTAATCATAATGCATAGAGAAAAATGTAGTAAATGTATGAGGTGGTCCCGATACATTATTTTACAACTCGTAGTGCTTCAATCAGAAGCATTAATTATTTAAAGCAAAATGGAGTATTCAAAACAAACAGAGATAAACCACTGGGATATTCATGCTATTCCTTCTCGATCTTGATCTGCTTCTGGAGGAGATAGGGAATATTGTTTTTGGGATTTTTTTTGTACCCAATCATATCACTATATACCCCCACAAGAAATTTTAAGACAAAAATACCCCTGGTTAAATTGACTTAAATCGGATCTACATATAAGGTAGGTAGATCCGATTCACAAAACTAAACGGCGGATTCACGTATATTCGATTAGAATTAGTGGGGGGAAATCGGATCTACCTTTAGTGAGGTAGATCCGATTTGTTAAAATATAAAAGCAGATATACCTATTAGTGGGGGTATGTCCGTTTTGTTTAAATGCAAATCGGATTTACCTCCCTAATAGGTAAATCCGCTTTGCAATTAACAAAGCGGATATACCTATCAGTGGGGGTATGTCCGCTTTGTTAAAATGCAAATCGGATGTACCTCCCTGATAGGTAAATCCGATTTGTACTAAATTCGACGGGTAGGATTTGAATGCTAATGTTGATCAACGGTGTAGATTGCACCGACAATATCAACGGTTGATAATCATTGATGAATTCTATAAATACCCATTGCCAACCTCATTCTTTTCACTTAAAAATTTCACTCTCACTTGCTTATTTCACTCATCCAAAATGGAGATATGCCTCACTCAACGCTCAGATGACAATAGGCTTTGCGGTATACATCATCGGGGCCAAATCACGATGAGAGAAGATGGTGTCCACTTCTGGGGTCCTCAGCCGGTGTTATGCAGAATCCACCACGGCATGGGGTTTGAAGGTTTGAAGGATAAAGTGTGGTCCAAAGTTCAAGTAACTGGTGACGACCGTGACGTCACTAGTATCACTTATCGCAAACCCTATCTTGGAGACGATGGCCGCGTTTCCTTCTCGTCCATGACAATCAAGACTGGCGAAGACGTGGCGAACATGGTAAACATCCATGACACGCTTCAGGGGTATAAGCCGTTGGAGCCGTACGTGGAAACTCAACGGAGTGTGAATGAGATTTTACGTCGTGTTCGACGACCAGAATTTTAGGAAAATGTATCTGCCTATTGTTATTGTAGTTGGTTATGTTTTATCATTTATCGCATGAATGAAATCAAAATTTTAATGAAACTCCACAAATATAATAAACAAGAAATAATAAGAGTCAAGTCATAAAAAATAGTTCAAACATACAATCCCACAAAACCCCCTAGTCACGCCCCTGTTAGCCTGCATTTTCGACAGGCTCAATTAAATGCAGTCAATGATGCTGACTTGTCATTTTAAAGAAGAGATGTTGATATTTGACATTGAGAAGGTGTTGTGAAGAGTAATTTCGACTATGCCTAAGGCTTAATGAAACTGAGAGTTTAAAGACAAAGTTTTCGACGAGAAAGACGTCAAGGAGTTTAGTCGAAGACAGAGCAGTGTTGTTGTCGAAAGCATGGGCATTTACATGTCAAGAAGGTTTGACTCGGTGTATTCAGGAAGAAGGCTTGATATTTCGACAACGAGAAGCTGTGTACAGGGAGAATCAGCGTAGCACATAACTGCGAAAAATAGAAAGTTGAAGCTAGTAGTTTCGACAGGAAGTTGAACAATATCCAGATAACAGGTTAAGTCAAAGAGTGCTGGTAGAAAGGGACAGCAGCAATGTGGTCGAAAGATGGAGCAGTTATCTAGTCGAAATAGCAGTTATTTTATTTAGAAAAACCGCTGAGCGGTTGTTGTTTTCTTTTTTATTATAAATAGTAGTTCTCTCGATGAGAATAATGTCGCAATTCATTCTATACAAACGTTCAGAAAACACTCATACTTCCGCATAAGAGAAAAACGAGTTACTGAAGAACAATGTATGTGATCTGCGTACCAAACCTCTTACATGCAGCAATATATTTACCATTTCTTTAAAGATTCCTGCAGTTTACTGGTTCTTCTTTATGAATTCCTGCAATTTACTGTTTTTCGATTTCCTTTCCTTTATTTACACTTTTTGCACTTTACTACAATTCATTACATTTCTGCATTTCTTCTTAAAGACTTTATGCATTTCTTCAACGTTTTACTCCATTAAAACGGTTATCATCATAAACATCAATAACTTTAATAAAACTTTAATTCACAAATGTTCTGAGATGTTTCTAGTTGATCTCACAAGCAACACACACGTGTAACTAGCGGTGTTTACCAAAAATCACGGTAAACAAATTGGCACACCCGGTGGGACATTTGTGCTAATCATTAAAAGTTTTACTAAACAATTCTGGGTTTGTTATCAAACACAAAACTAGTAGTTTACACTTTGCATGCGTTTAAGAAGTGGTAGGCGCATTACTGAAATGCCACGCTCAAACATGAATGATGCTTCTACATCAAACGCACATTCCCAAGCGTCAGTCAACGATACAAACGCTGCAAATATGTCAGGAGTAACCGCTCCTGTATCTGTCCCAGGAGTAACTGCTCCTGTGTCTTCTCCAACCATTACAGGAATAACCGCTCTGATTCCCTCTTCGACAGTTATGGGGGTGACTGCAACAACTGCTCCTACCATTAACCCGTTGTCGACTGTGGTCCCTGTGTCATCTAATTTAAATCCGACTATGCCCTTTATGGAAAACTCCATGATGGGGAATATGCCATTCAACTTCATGAATGGTAGAAATTACCCATATGACATGCCAACAGCCATGATGGCAGGGCTTCAAACAAATGCATCTACGTATGCAGAAAACTTAGCCTCAAGTTTTTCACCTATAAATAATTCCCCAGAAAATATTTATAGTCGAAATCCACAGCCTTCGATAACTACTTCGTCTTTGTTGGCATTAAGGCAACAGATGGATGAAAGTAACCACGATATGGTTAATATGCTAACACAACAAATTGGTACAGTGTTTAACCCATTAATTCAGAACACAAATGACAGTTACCAAATGTTAGCGACACAAATGGGTCGAATTGCTGATTTCTTTGGCACTCCACCAGTGCACAACCAGCGAATTCCCCAAGTTCAAAATGTTAGGCCTGTTGAATTACCTGTCGAAAGGCCCAACTATGCAATTCCTGTCGATCAAAGACAAATAATGGCTATCGAAGAACCTGTGCCTAAAATGGTATTAGTTAATAGAAACCAAAATGCTGACGAAGTAATAAGACATGTTCAGCAAAACAACTTTGGTAATCAAAATAATTTGGCAAATCTTGTCGAAACAATTTTAGCCCAAAATGGTCTTAACTTAGGCTTGCATAGACCTAATTTTGTATCTCCCCTGTCGGAATATGTGACACAAACAGATTTGCCTAGGGGATGGAAAATCCCTAAATTCACAAAATTTGCTGGGGAAACCACCGAATCCACTGTCGAACATATTGCACGATATTTGACTGAGGCTGGTGACATAGCGCAAAATGAGAATTTAAGAATGAAATATTTCCCAAATTCTTTAACAAAAAATGCATTTACATGGTTCACCACATTACCCCCACATTCCATGTTTAATTGGAATCAATTAGAAAAAGCGTTTCATGAACAATTCTACATGGGCCAATGCAAAATTAGCCTTAAAGAATTGGCGAGTGTTCGACGCAAAATGCCAGAATCTATTGACGATTATCTCAATAGATTTAGACTTCTTAAGGCTAGATGTTTTACTCAGATACCTGAGCATGAGTTAGTCGAAATGGCTGCTGGTGGCCTAGATTATTCCATTAGGAAAAAGTTAGACACTTTACACCTGAGAGACATGGCTCAATTGGCTGACAGAGTTCGACAAGCCGAAAGGCTTAAAGATGAGAAGGCGAGAACTAATCGATTTAATAAAAAGGAAAAGGTTGCTTATGTTAATACTAACGATAGTGACCAAAACTTCGACATATCATATGAAGAGGTCGAAGAAGAGGTTAATATGGCAGAACTAAATCCCGGACCTCCATATACTTGTAAGTTATTGAGGCCTTCTGATGGGAAAAATCCTGTCGAACCAAAAAATGGCAAATATATTGCAAAAACATATACATTCGACGTCACAAAGTGTGACCAAATATTTGATTTGTTGGTTTCTGATGGCCAGATTTTAGTGCCTAAAGGCCTAAAAATACCACCATTAGAACAACAAAAGAAAAGAGGGTATTGCAAATATCATAATTTTTTAGGCCATAACACTTCTCGATGTGTTCTTTTCAGGGACTTGGTTCAGAAAGCACTAAGTGAAGGGAGACTAAAGTTTGATGATAAGTCAAAACCTTCAATGCAGATCGACAGCAATCCTTTGCCAACTGCAGATTCAAATTATACTGAAATTGATATCCTCGTTGTCGAAGCTAGTCAAGACACTGCTGGAAATACCAGTATGTCGAAAAGTGCTGAAAGGTCTGAGGCAATTGTCAAAATGGTCACTAAAGACCAACATGAAGATCAAATGCAGGTGGTATACCCAAAAGCTGAAGAGGAATTGATTGATTTCCTCAATAGATGCAAAATCAACAATACCAAAGTAATGTTGTGCCCCAGGTGCAGTTCAGTATTTGATAAAGAGGCTGCAAAAAGCCTTGAACATTCTACTCCTCAACAAAAGAGAAAGAATACATGGGTTGATAACAGGCCAAAATTTAGCTTTAATCAAAGAGGTATCCCATTCAAAGTGACACCTCCAATGAGATCACCTCATAATGGGGCAAAAACATTTGTGCCTCCCACAAAATCACCTGTCGAAAGGTGGGTGCATTCAGGGGGGAAAGATGCAGGGTACTCCTTAAAAATGGTGCAAGGAAGCTCGAGTGCCATGACCCAGAAAAAGACATATGATTCCAACAAGTATGTCTATAATAAAAATTACAAGGGGAAAAACCCCATGACCAAAACACAATGGCGGAGACATCAACGCCAAATGAAATTCATTGCTGCTGAGAGAAGTGGAAACCCAGCCACCAACATGGGGAAGCAAATAGCCTCGTCTGTTGAAGTGCAAGGAAAGCCTGCCACAGAGATGATATTTCCTTCTCTTACAATTGTCAAAGAAGGCCTCAACCCAGAAGAAGGCCTTAACCTGGATGAAGAAGAGATGGGATCTGACTTCTCAGACTCAGCCTGATTTCGACATCATATGTGTCGTCTCAATACTTCCCATTGAGTTCGGCGTGATATCGGAAGTCAACGAAGTTGAGCAAGACTTCGACCAAGATATGGCTAAGCATAAGCCAATTTGCTATTATGTACTCAACAATGGCTGTATGGAGGAACAAAGTGCAGTTTTTGAACACCCAAATGGAGGCATGAAGTACCATTTAAAGCCTTTGTTTATTCAGGCCAAAGTTAATAATGTAGGCGTTAACAAGGTGCTCGTCGACGGAGGAGCTGCAGTGAATTTAATGCCTCAGCACATGTTGGCAAAAATTGGTAAATCAGATACCGATCTTAGGCCACACAACATTGTTCTCACCAATTATGAGGGCAAATCTGGCTATTCTTTGGGAGCCATAGAGGTGGAGCTAGTGGTAGGAAGTGTTAAAAGATTAACCATGTTCATGGTTATTCCTACCAAGGCCAATTTCAATTTATTGCTTGGTCGAGAGTGGATCCACGGAGTTGGGGCAGTCCCTTCAACACTCCATCAGAGAATTTCCATCTGGAGAGAGGATGGCCTAGTCGAAAACGTGGAAGGCGACCAAAGCTATTTCTTGGCTGAAGTTGACCACATCACTAAACATACTTTCGACAAACAATTGGCGAAATAGCGCCATGCACTCCCTCTGACACAGCATATGTCCCTCAGAACAATATATATGCTTCACTTGATCTACACCCTACCCATGGCTTCATTTGGGAGAGGGAAGTGATTGAAGAATCAACTCGTCCAAGAGGCTTCTGTAAGCCTACAGGATGAGCCTTTAGGTTTTGAAAAGGACCCAATGGGTTCGACCAAGAGGATTCAAGCTCAAGATCCTTTAGAGGAAGTTGATTTAGGAGATGGCTCCATAAAAAGGCCAACATTTATCAGTGCCAAAATCGACAAAGGTTTGAGAGATCGAACCATTGAGCTATTAAAAGAATACAAAGATTGCTTCGCCTGGGACTACAATGAAATGCCTGGACTGCGTCGAGAAGTGGTTGAATTGAAGCTGCCCATTCGACCAGATAGAAAACCAGTGAAGCAAACACCAAGAAGATTTGCACCGCAAATTCTGTCGAAGATAAAAGAGGAAATCGAAAGACTACTCAAAAGCAACTTCATCAGAACTGCCAGGTATGTTGATTGGTTAGCTAATATTGTTCCTGTCATTAAGCAAAATGGAACATTAAGAGTCTGCATAGATTTTAGAGATCTAAATAATGCTACACCCAAAAATCAATACCCTATGCCTGTGGCAGAGATGCTAATTGATTCGGCAGCAGGATTTGAATACCTAAGTATGTTAGATGGATACTCAGGGTATAATCAAATTTTCATTGCCGAAGAAGATGTGTCGAAAACAGCATTTCGATGCCCAGGAGCTTTAGGTGTTTATGAATGGGTAGTAATGCCTTTTGGTTTAAAAAATGCTGGTGCAACATACCAGAGAGCAATGAATTCTATGTTTCATGATTTTATTGAAAATTTTATGCAAGTATACATAGATGATATTGTTGTTATATCTTCGACAGAAAATGTTCATATAGACCATCTTCGACAGTCATTCAAAAGAATGAGAAAATATGGATTGAAAATGAATCCAATAAAATGTGCCTTCTGTGTACGTGCAGGTGATTTCTTGGGATTTGTTGTCCACAAAAAAGGCATTGAAATAAATCAAAACAAGACGAAAGCAATCATGGAAACGAAGGCTCCTTCGACCAAAAAAGAACTCCAGTCATTATTAGGAAAGATCAACTTCCTAAGAAGGTTCATCTCAAACCTAAGTGGCAAAACTCAAGTTTTCTCGCCATTGCTTCGACTGAAGAAAGAAGACGTGTTCAAATGGGATCCAGAACACCAGAAGGCCTTCGACGAGATATCATCAAACGGAGAAATTGTGCCTTTGTTTGTATGTCTCTTGTACCAAATTAAAGCAATATATAAAACCAATTGATGTGTATGTTTACTCTCATTTTGATATTATTAAACATATGTTGTCGAAACCTATATTGCACAGTCGAATTGGTAAATTAGCCCTTTCTGAATATTCATTAACGTATCAACCTTTGAAAGCTATCAAATGGCAAATTGTTGCGGACTTTATTGTTGATCATTCATTGGTCGAAGTAACAATTAATCATATGAATATTCGACCTTGGACATTATATTTCGATGGGTCAAGCCATAAAAATGGTTTTGGAATTGGAATATTAATTATTTCGCCAACAAAAATACCAACGAAATATAAATTTAAAATTAAAGAACTTTGCTCTAATAATGAGGCCGAGTATGAAGCCTTGATAACAGGTTTAGAAGTTTTGCTAGAGCTGGGGGCAAAGGCTGTCGAAATTAGAGGTGACTCTGAATTAGTGGTGAAGCAATTAACTAAGGAGTATAAATGCATTAAAGAGAATTTAATCATATACTTCGTCACTGCCAATGCTTTGTTGAAACGCTTCGACTACGTTAACATTGAGCATATACCTCGAATTGAAAATCACGAAGCAAATGACTTAGCACAAATTGCTTCAGGCTATAGAGTTTCTCCAACAAAACTCAGTGAATTAATAGAGATCAAGGAGAAATTAATTTCGACAGACTATTCTGAAGATGAATTGTCAATGCCAAAACATGGGGGGGGGGGGGGGGCAGCCAAGTCGGAATTATTATTTCCTCCAAGTGAAAATGGCGAAATTTTTGCCATTGACAATATGTCGAATGATGATTGGCGAAAACCAGTTGTCGAATACTTGGAAAACCCAACAGGAACAACAAATCGAAAAACCAAGTATAGGGCATTAAGCTACGTGATTATTGGAAACGAGTTGTTCAAGAAAACTCCTGAAGGAGTTTTGCTTAAATGCCTTAGTGAAAATGAGGCATACTTAGCAACATCCAATACTCATAGTGGAGCTTGTGAGTCTCACCAAGTAGGCCACAAGATGAAATGGCTCTTGTTTCGACAAGGAGTATACTGGCCAACTATGCTAAAAGATTGCATAGATTTTGCTAAAGGATGCCAAGAATGTCAAAAACACGCAGGAGTGCAACACGTACCTGCAAGTGAACTACATTCAATAGTAAAACCTTGGCCGTTTAGAGGTTGGGCCTTAGATATAATTGGTGAAATTAAGCCAACGTCGTCGAAAGGCCACCGTTATATATTAGTGGGTATTGATTACTTCACTAAATGGGTCGAAGCTATTCCCTTAGCTAAGGTAGACCAAGAGGCAGTAATGAACTTTATTCAAAACCATATTTTATATAGGTTTGGGATACCAGAAACCATTACCACGGATCAAGGCTCAGTTTTAACTGGTCGAAAAATGGTAAATTTTGCCTCTGAAAATGGATTTAAGTTATTAAGTTCGACACCATATTATGCTCAAGCAAATGGTCAAGTCGAAGCAGCCAATAAAATTATCATTAATTTGACTAAAAAAAATATTGGGCAAAAGCCTAAGAATTGGCACAAAACTCTTGATCAAGCATTATGGACTTGTCGAAATTCTCCTAGAGAATCAATTAACACTACTCCATTCAAACTCACCTTTGGGCATGATGCAGTATTACCTGTCGAAATATATCTATAGTCAACCTGAATTCAAAGGCAATTCGAGATCCCATCAGATCATTATTGGGACATGATTTTAGACGAATTGGTTGATTTAGACGAAGGAAGGTTATTTGCATTAGATATCCTTACAAGGCAGAAAGAAAGAGTAGCTAAAGCCTACAACAAAAAGGTTAAATCAAAAACTTTTGTCATTGGAGACTTTGTGTGGAAAGTTATCCTACCTATGGACAAAAAAGATAGAGCCTTAGGTAAATGGTCACCACATTGGGAATGGCCATTTAAAATTTTACGAGTTTTCTCAAACGGTGCTTATGAAGTCGAAGAGTTAAGCACTGATAATCGAATTTTGCGTATAAATGGCAAGTACTTAAAAAGATATAAGCCAGTGTTGCAAGAAATTAAAATAACGCAAGATTGAGAGAACGGGAAAATATAAACATGGCACTCATGCCAAAGAATATTGTCGAAATACAAACTGAATAAAATGTGCTGCCTGAGTACAAATCGAAAATGAAATTACAAAGGTAACTGTAATTTAAGCCTCTCAAAGGCTACTCTGGCATGCATTAATCTAGAATCTAAGTTGGATTCTTTCTCAGTTAACTTCTTGAATGCCTCCTCGTGTTGCTGAGCCTTCTTTAAGTGCGCAATAGCCAAAGTTGCCTCATTTCGAAGTGCAATCTCCAAAGGGATCGAAGAGCCCTGTTGAAGAGAAATTTTCTTCTTTTCTTCCGCTTCAATTTTTGACTTCAATTCCTTGATTTGGGCCTGATATGTAGAAATGTTCGCATCACAAGCAGCTATCCCATTAGATCGAGTCGCTGCTTGAACTTCCAGTTCTGAAATCTTAAGTTCTGAAGCTGCGACAGCAGCACTCTCCTCTCTCGAAAGTTCAAGCTCGTGATCCTTGGTCGAAGCAATGCTCATCTTTGTTTTGATGTCTCTGGAAATCTGATCCAGCAAAGTCTCGAATTCGACAATGAAGCCTAAAAGAGCATCACTGGGGCCAGAATTATTAAGTTTATTGAGCAAAGATTTGATTTTAAAAGTGACCATATGATCTACTACAATAGTCTTGAACAAATCTACATCACACAAGGATGCTCGAAGTTCTCGAATCAGGCCTTCATTAGAACCTCCAGTCGAAATAGAAGCAGTCGAAGCACTTGGCTTACTCTCCGTCGAAGATAAGCTACTCTTCATTCGTTTGAAAGCTTCAAGAGGGTCTTTGTTTTGTAGAACTGAGAGCTCTTGCTCTTGAAGGTGTAAAAGGGTGTCATGTGTCGAAGGTATGGAATGTGGATATTTTGCTGTTTCAGGAGATTCACTTTTCCCACCACTGTTGTTTTCATCTCCACCCTCCTCCTCATTGTATTGTTGTTCTTCCATGTTTGAAGAGGAAGATACACTGATCTCAGCTACGCCTTGGCAAGCATCAGGACTTGCATCAACGTCCATAGCAGTTTGTTCTAGGCCATGATCTGAGGCTTCCTTTGCAGTTTTAGGAAGAAGAGTTGTTTCGACAGGTAGAATATTTTCAACAATAGATGTTTGTTGATTCAAAGTCTCTACTTCGACATCTTCTCCAACAGCAGGCATTTTTGAAGGGGAATGAGTGGAGGTAGGCGTAACTTGTATCGTCTGAGCCTCATGGTTAACAATCTCAATTCCGTGAAAGTGAAGCAAAGTGAATATTATCACAGATAAATAAAATTTCCAAAATAGAGATAAACTTCGACCAATCACCTTAGGTTTGATATTTTCAACTAAAGAGTGTGCACTCTTGATTTTCTTGATAAATCTTCTTGGAGCTTTCTTTGAGATGGTTGGGGTTTGTCCTTTCGTTTCACGTTTCTCCTCTTTTTGCTGCCTTTCGACAGAAGCTTGCTGAGAAACAGTTTTAGAGGCATCTTGAGAATGTTTTGTCTTTCTTTCTCTTTCTGCTTCAGGAACTTGAACCTTGACAGGCTTAGTCCTGAGTAGTGGTGTCTCATCAGACTGAAAAACGCAACAATCATATAAGCATAAGCAGGAAAAAGAGAGAGTAAATATAAATAGGCAAGATATTGAGAGTTTCGACCTCTGAATCGCTCACAACTCTTGGTTTAACCATTCTTGTTTTCTTTGGATTGGAAGTTAAGGAACTACTTGTTCTTTTTCGACTCTGCAAAACAGATAACTGATCAGTCGAAGAGTATAATGAGACGATACAAAGAGTAAATAAAGAGGTACTCACTTTTTGTTTTTCTTCTTGGAGAGGTTGTTTTCTTGTTGACGAAGCTTCAACGTCTTTTTTCTTCTTCTTGGTTGCTGCACCATCTGTCGAAGACGATGTGATAGGAACAGCTACAAATATTCGACAAACAAGTGTTAATACAAAATACACAAAAGAGAAACTTATTTTTCCTAAGAAGTCTTGTGCATCACCTTCTCTAATGGAGGACAAGATTCGAATATGTTGAATATCTAAATGAAGATTACCCTTAAAAGTGTATATGTCCTGCTTAGTCGAAATTACTTTCTCAGCTGTTTTATTCGAAAAATTGAATAGCGCCTTAGTCGAACCACATACAAACCATTCTGGAATGGGTGACCAAAATGCCAAAGCCAGTTCACTGGTTGGTAAAGGTGGAAATTTAATTTTGTTTTGTGTTAAAGCAAAAAAGTATTTATCGGGTACATAAGGTGGAAAAATCATAGTTGGAATTTTATCAAGGATTTTTTGTTTAAAAACCTTTGCAGCTTGAGAAACACTTCGACGAAGATTAGTTGGATCATATACAGTTTCGAAGTATTGTTGAAATGCTCGAATTTCTTGAATATGTATACCTTTCGACTTGGTCTTCTTTTTCTGCGAAGAGGGAAAAGCAGATATTAGTTTGACCAATAGAGTAGCCTCTTCAACACCAGTGAACTTCCTGGTGAGATACTCTGTCCACCACTGAGAAAATTTGTGGGTACAAGAGAAAGTTGGCTCAAAAGGGATAGGAGTAAGATGAAAAGAATCATCAGGAAAATTGTTGAGGCGATTTATCCATTCCTCCTCATTCTCAAGAATCAACAGTTCCTTCTTAGACCTGAAAAAAGGGCTAGGTCGAAGTTGACACAACCCAAATTGTCGTGCATGTAAACTAGGATGATATGGGAATACACCAAATTGGTTTGATGATTTCCCAGGAGAGATTCGGGACGATAACAATTGAGGAGTTAAAAATGCCTTCCAAATTTGGTTAGTCTCTTGCTCTTCATCAGGGTTATTAGCAGGGAATTCCCTAGTGAACCAAGGTGGTCCATAAGTTCTTCCAGCAAAAGGAGCCATGGAAGGAGAAAATTCTGTACAATTCAAAAACATGTCGAAAGCTTGTGAAAAGAGATCTTCGACAGACACTCCTATTTGCTTAGGTTTTAACAAAGCAAGTCGTACACCTTCGACCCCTCTGTTAGAAACTACATCGAGGTAATCATCAGGGATGTACATTGTTAATTTCGAATTGAAAGTGGCAATGAGCCACAATTGAAACAACCAAATTGGTCCAGAGACCAAGTATTTTCCTTCTGGTTTAAGTCCTTTCAAATCAATAACCCCTTGTCTCAAGCTGTCGAAAAGAGACCCTAAAATAAGGGTGGCCAAGTTGATGTTTCGACATTGATGTAATTGAATGGCCAGGGGGATGTACATCTTAGCCACTTGAAGTGACGAAGAACAGAATACATAGAAGGATAACCAGAAAGTGAGAAAAGCAATGTGCTCTTCATCAGAAACATCCTTCGACCCGGTAATATGTTTCTCTTCAATATACCCTTTAAAGCTGGCTTTCTTGAAGTCAAATTCACAATCAGTACGGGTAGCGGGGTCGAAAATTTCCCCTAACGGTTTCAAACCCGTTATAGCTGCCACATCAAGCAAAGTGGGGGCAAGCATGCCACACTTTAAATGAAGACTATTAGTAGTGATATCCCAAAAATGTAGAGCAGAAAGAAGCATCGGGCTTTGATACTTAGGCCCATATCTTGAGACTTGAATCAGGTCGAAAATTCCCTAACTCTTCCAAATATCTCCTTTCTTCGACTCAATTTTGTTAAGCCAGACGATATAGAGTGTGTTTTTCTCAGTTGGTGGCGAAGATCGAAAAACCCTATTCGGGTTGCTCATGAAATCCATCACGTGTGGACCCTCACTGAAGATCCTAGGGTTGTGTCTATGGTAACTAGGGAAAACGTCCCTAATCTTAGGTGAATCGTCATCAGCAAGAGGAACGGGACCTAAAAATGCATGCTTTGAAGGTTTAGAGAACGGGATAAGTACCTGAGACCGGTAAATTTGTGTTTCCTCCAAAGTGAGAGCAGGTTCAGAAATAAGGGTTTTCTTCTCAGAGATTACAGTATGAGGTTTTATGGTGGAAGAAGACGCCATTGTTAGAAACAGAAAGCTAGTGGAGAAGTAGAAGCGCTTCGTAGTGTTTGTTGCTTTGTGAAATGAAGAAGAAGAAGAAGAAGAAGAAGAAGAAGAAGAAGAAGAAGAAAACACAATACTCGCAGAAGAAGGTTTAATGGAGGTTCGCAGAGAAGAAGAAGAAGATGAAGACTCTGAAAAAGAGAAATGAAAGGGTACAGCTTCTTTTTATAGCCGTTTTACCACGGTTTAATAAAAAAAGAATAAAGTATGTTGGTAATCGTGGCTTTGGTGGGAAACGTGGGATTGTGGAAAATCTAAACAGTTAACTTTGCGTACGTGGCGCACTCTCGTTGGAGGAAGGCGCCAGCAAGCTATACTTTTGCCCAGAAACGTCCCCTCATATTCTGAGAAAAGATATGAAATGATAACATAAGATTTCATGGGATAGTCGAAGGAAATTTAAAAAAAAAAGTCATTTTCTATCTTCATTCAAGAATTCAGTCTAAAACGTCTTTTTGGGGGGCAATTTGTTAGCCTGCATTTTCGACAGGCTCAATTAAATGCAGGCTAACAAATTGCCCCCAAAAAGACGTTTTCGACTGAATTCTTGAATGAAGATAGAAAATGACTTTTTTGAAATTTCCTTCGACAATCCCATGAAATCTTATGTTATCATTTCATATCTTTTCTCAGAATATGAGGGGACGTTTCTGGGCAAAAGTATAGCTTGCTGGCGCCTTCCTCCAACGAGAGTGCGCCACGTACGCAAAGTTAACAGTTGAGATTTTCCACAATCCCACGTTTCCCACCAAAGCCACGATTACCAACATATTTTATTCTTTTTTTTATTAAACCGTGGTAAAACGGCTATAAAAAGAAGCTGTACCCTTTCATTTCTCTTTTTCAGAGTCTTCATCTTCTTCTTCTCTGCGAACCTCCATTAAACCTTCTTCTGCGAGTATTGTGTTTTCTTCTTCTTCTTCATTTCACGAAGCAACAAACACTACGAAGCGCTTCTACTTCTCCACTAACTTTCTGTTTCTAATAATGGCGTCTTCTTCCACCATAAAACCTCATACTGTAATCTCTGAGAAGAAAACCCTTATTTCTGAACCTGCTCTCACTTTGGAGGAAACACAAATTTACCGGTCTCAGGTACTTATCCCCTTCTCTAAACCTTCAAAGCATGCATTTTTAGGTCCCCTTCCTCTTGCTGATGACGATTCACCTAAGATTAGGGACGTTTTCCCTAGTTACCATAGACACAGCCCTAGGATCTTCAGTGAGGGTCCACATGTGATGGATTTCATGAGCAACCCGAATAGGGTTTTTCGATCTTCGCCACCAACTGAGAAAAACACACTCTATATCGACTGGCTTAACAAAATTGAGTCGAAGAAAGGAGATATTTGGAAGAGTCGGGGAATTTTCGACCTGATTCAAGTCTCAAGATATGGGCCTAAGTATCAAAGCCCGATGCTTCTGTCTGCTCTACTTTTTTGGGATATCACTACTAATAGTCTTCATTTAAAGTGCGGCATGCTTGCCCCCACTTTGCTTGATGTGGCATCTATAACGGGTTTGAAACCGTTAGGGGAAATTTTCGACCCTGCTACCCGTACTGATTGTGAATTTGACTTCAAGAAAGCCAACTTTAAAGGGTATATTGAAGAGAAACATATTACCGGGTCGAAGGATGTTTCTGATGAAGAGCACATTGCTTTTCTCACTTTCTGGTTATCCTTCTATGTATTCTGTTCTTCGTCACTTCAAGTGGCTAAGATGTACATCCCCCTGGCCATTCAATTACATCAATGTCGAAACATCAACTTGGCCACCCTTATTTTAGGGTCTCTTTTCGACAGCTTGAGACAAGGGGTTATTGATTTGAAAGGACTTAAACCAGAAGGAAAATACTTGGTCTCTGGACCAATTTGGTTGTTTCAATTGTGGCTCATTGCCACTTTCAATTCGAAATTAACAATGTACATCCCTGATGTTTACCTCGATGTAGTTTCTAACAGAGAGGTCGAAGGTGTACGACTTGCTTTGTTAAAACCTAAGCAAATAGGAGTGTCTGTCGAAGATCTCTTTTCACAAGCTTTCGACATGTTTTTGAATTGTACAGAATTTTCTCCTTCCATGGCTCCTTTTGCTGGAAGAACTTATGGACCACCTTGGTTCACTAGGGAATTCCCTGCTAATAACCCTGATGAAGAGCAAGAGACTAACCAAATTTGGAAGGCATTTTTAACTCCTCAATTGTTATCGTCCCGAGTCACTCCTGGGAAATCATCAAACCAATTTGGTGTATTCCCATATCATCCTAGTTTACATGCACGACAATTTGGGTTGTGTCAACTTCGGCCTAGCCCTTTTTTCAGGTCTAAGAAGGAACTGTTGATTCCTGAGAATGAGGAGGAATGGATAAATCGCCTCAACAATTTTCCTGATGATTCTTTTCATCTTACTCCTATCCCTTTTGAGCCAACTTTCTCTTGTACCCACAAATTTTCTCAGTGGTGGACAGAGTATCTCCCCAGGAAGTTCACTGGTGTCGAAGAGGCTACTCTATTGGTCAAACTAATATCTGCTTTTCCATCTTCGCAGAAAAAGAAGACCAAGTCGAAAGGTATACATATTCAAGAAATTCGAGCATTTCAACAATACTTCGAAACTGTATATGATCCAACTAATCTTCGTCGAATTGTTTCTCAAGCTGCAAAGGTTTTTAAACAAAAAATCCTTGATAAAATTCCAACTATGATTTTTCCACCTTATGTACCCGATAAATACTTTTTTGCTTTAACACAAAACAAAATTAAATTTCCACCTTTACCAACCAGTGAACTGGCTTTGGCATTTTGGTCACCCATTCCAGAATGGTTTGTATGTGGTTCGACTATGGCGCTATTCAATTTTTCGAATAAAACAGCTGAGAAAGTAATTTTGACTAAGCAGGACATATACACTTTTAAGGGTAATCTTCATTTAGATATTCAACATATTCGAATCTTGTCCTCCATTAGAGAAGGTGATGCACAAGACTTCTTAGGAAAAATAAGTTTCTCTTTTGTGTATTTTGTATTAACACTTGTTTGTCGAATATTTGTAGCAGTTCCTATCACATCGTCTTCGACAGATGGTGCAGCAACCAAGAAGAAGAAAAAAGACGTTGAAGCTTCGTCAACAAGAAAACAACCTCTCCAAGAAGAAAAACAAAAAGTGAGTACCTCTTTATTTACTCTTTGTATCGTCTCATTATACTCTTCGACTGATCAGTTATCTGTTTTGCAGAGTCGAAAAAGAACAAGTAGTTCCTTAACTTCCAATCCAAAGAAAACAAGAATGGTTAAACCAAGAGTTGTGAGCGATTCAGAGGTCGAAACTCTCAATAACTTGCCTATATATATTTACTCTCTCTTTTTCCTGCTTATGCTTATATGATTGTTGCGTTTTTCAGTCTGATGAGACACCACTACTCAGGACTAAGCCTGTCAAGGTTCAAGTTCCTGAAGCAGAAAGAGAAAGAAAGACAAAACATTCTCAAGATGCCTCTAAAACTGTTTCTCAGCAAGCTTCTGTCGAAAGGCAGCAAAAAGAGGAGAAACGTGAAACGAAAGGACAAACCCCAACCATCTCAGAGAAAGCTCCAAGAAGATTTATCAAGAAAATCAAGAGTGCACACTCTTTAGTTGAAAATATCAAATCTAAGGTGATTGGTCGAAGCTTATCTCTATTTTGAAAATTTTATTTATCTGTGATAATATTCACTTTGCTTCACTTTCAGGGAATTGAGATTGTTAACCCTGAGGCTCAGTTCTACAAAACAAAGACCCTCTTGAAGCTTTCAAACGAATGAAGAGTAGCTTATCTTCGACGGAGAGTAAGTCAAGTGCTTCGACTGCTTCTGTTTTGACTGGAGGTTCTAATGAAGGCCTGATTCGAGAACTTCGAGCATCCTTGTGTGATGTAGATTTGTTCAAGACTATTGAAGTAGATCATATGGTCACTTTTAAAATCAAATCTTTGCTCAATTAACTTAATAATTCTGGCCCCAGTGATGCTCTTTTAGGCTTCATTGTCGAATTCGAGCCTTTGCTGGATCAGATTTCCAGAGACATCAAAATAAAGATGAGCATTACTTCGACCAAGGATCACGAGCTTGAACTTTCGAGAGAGGAGAGTGCTGCTGTCGCAGCTTCAGAACTTAAGATTTCAGAACTGGAAGTTCAAGCAGCGACTCGATCTAATGGGATAGCTGCTTGTGATGCGAACATTTCCACATATCAGGCCCAAATCAAGGAATTGAAGTCAAAAATTGAAGCGGGAGAAAAGAAGAAAATTTCTCTTCAACAGAGCTCTTCGATCCCTTTGGAGACTGCACTTCGAAATGAGGCAACTTTGGCTATTGCACACTTAAAGAAGGCTCGGCAACACGAGGAGGCATTCAAGAAGTTAACTGAGAAAGAATCCAACTTAGATGCTAGATTAAGGCATGCCAGAGTAGCCTTTGAAAGGCTTAAATTACAGTTACCTTTGTAATTTCATTTTCGATTTGTACTCAGGCAGCACATTTTATTCAGTTTGTATTTCGACAATATTCTTTGGCATGAGTGCCATGTTTATATTTTCCCGTTCTCTCAATCTTGCGTTATTTTAATTTCTTGCAACACTGGCTTATATATTTTTAAGTACTTGCCATTTATACGCAAAATTCGATTATCAGCGCTTAACTCTTCGACTTCATAAGCACCGTTTGAGAAAACTCGTAAAATTTTAAATGGCCCTTCCCAATTTGGTGACCATTTACCTAAGGCTCTATCTTTTTTGTCCATAGGTAGGATAACTTTCAACACAAAGTCTCCAATGACAAAAGTTTTTGATTTAACCTTTTTGTTGTAGGCTTGAGCTACTCTTTCTTTCTGCCTTGTAAGGATATCTAATGCAAATAACCTTTCTTCGTCTAAATCAACCAATTCGTCTAAAATCATGTCCCAATAATGATCTGATGGGATCTCGAATTGCCTTTAAATTCTGGTTGACTGTAGATATATTTCGACAGGTAATACTGCATCATATCCAAAGGTGAGTTTGAATGGAGTAGTGTTAATTGATTGTCTAGGAGAATTTCGACAAGCCCATAATGCTTGATCAAGAGTTTTGTGCCAATTCTTAGGCTTTTGCCCAATATGTTTTTTAATCAAATTAATGATAATTTTATTGGCTGCTTCGACTTCACCATTTACTTGAGCATAATATGGTGTCGAACTTAATAACTTAAATCCATTTTCAAAGGCAAAATTTACCATTTTTCGACCAGTAAAAACTGAGCCTTGATCTATGGTAATGGTTTCTGGTATCCCAAACCTATATAAAATATGGTTTTGAATAAAGTTCATTACTGCCTCTTGGTCTACCTTAGCTAAGGGAATAACTTCGACCCATTTAGTGAAGTAATCAATACCCACTAATATATAACGGTGGCCTTTCGACGACGTTGGCTTAATTTCACCAATTATATCTAAGGCCCAACCTCTAAATGGCCAAGGTTTTACTATTGAATGTAATTCACTTGCAGGTACGTGTTGCACTCCTGCGTGTTTTTGACATTCTTGGCATCTTTTAGCAAAATCTATGCAATCTTTTAGCATAGTTGGCCAGTATACTCCTTGTCGAAACAAAAGTCATTTCATCTTGTGGCCTACTTGGTGAGACCCACAAGCTCCACTATGAGTATTGGATGTTGCTAAGTATGCCTCATTTTCACTAGGGCATTTAAGCAAAACTCCTTCAGGAGTTTTCTTGAACAACTCGTTTCCAATAATCACGTAGCTTAATGCCCTATACTTGGTTTTTCGATTTGTTGTTCCGGTTGGGTTTTCCAAGTATTCGAAAACTGGTTTTCGCCAATCATCATTCGACATATTGTCAATGGCAAAAATTTCGCCATTTTCACTTGGAGGAAATAATAATTCTGACTTGTCTGCCCCCCCCCCCCCCCCCAAGTTTTGGCATTGACAATTCATCTTCAGAATAGTCTGTCGAAATTAATTTCCCCTTGATCTCTATTAAATCACTGAGTTTTGTTGGAGAAACTCTATAGCCTGAAGCAATTTGTGCTAAGTCATTTGCTTCGTGATTTTCAATTCGAGGTATATGCTCAATGTTAACGTAGTCGAAGTGTTTCAACAAAGCATTGGCAGTGACGAAGTATATGATTAAATTCTCTTTAATGCATTTATACTCCTTAGTTAATTGCTTCACCACTAATTCAGAGTCACCTCTAATTTCGACACCCTTTGCCCCCAGCTCTAGCAAAACTTCTAAACCTGTTATCAAGGCTTCATACTCGGCCTCATTATTAGAGCAAAGTTCTTTAATTTTAAATTTATATTTCGTTGGTATTTTTGTTGGCGAAATAGTTAATATTCCAATTCCAGAACCATTTTTATGGCTTGACCCATCGAAATATAATGTCCAAGGTCGAATATTCATATGATTAATTGTTACTTCGACCAATGAATGATCAACAATAAAGTCCGCAACAATTTGCCCTTTGATAGCTTTCAAAGGTTGATATGTTAATGAATATTCAGAAGGGGCTAAAGCCCATTTACCAATTCGATTGTGCAATATAGGTTTCGACAGCATATGTTTAATAATATCAAAATGAGAGTAAACATACTCATCAATTGGTTTTATATATTGCTTTAATTTGGTACAAGAGAAATACAAACAAAGGCACAATTTCTCCGTTGGATGATATCTAGTTTCAGCATCATTTAAAACTCTACTAAGGTAATATATGGCTCTTTCGACACCATTATCATCCTCTTGCGCCAACATGCTACCTATTGTCAACTCTGATGCTGCTATATACAATTTCATCACCTTATCTCTGATAGGTGGTAACAAGATAGGTGGTTTAACTAGATAAACTTTAATCTCGTCGAAGGCCTTCTGGTGTTCTGGATCCCATTTGAACACATCTTCTTTCTTCAGTCGAAGCAATGGCGAGAAAACTTGAGTTTTGCCACTTAGGTTTGAGATGAACCTTCTTAGGAAGTTGATCTTTCCTAATAATGACTGGAGTTCTTTTTTGGTCGAAGGAGCCTTCGTTTCCATGATTGCTTTCGTCTTGTTTTGATTTATTTCAATGCCTTTTTTGTGGACAACAAATCCCAAGAAATCACCTGCACGTACACAGAAGGCACATTTTATTGGATTCATTTTCAATCCATATTTTCTCATTCTTTCGAATGACTGTCGAAGATTGTCTATATGAACATTTTCTGTCGAAGATTTAACAACAATATCATCTATGTATACTTGCATAAAATTTTCAATAAAATCATGAAACATAGAATTCATTGCTCTCTGTATGTTGCACCAGCATTTTTTAAACCAAAAGGCATTACTACCCATTCATAAACACCTAAAGCTCCTGGGCATCGAAATGCTGTTTTCGACACATCTTCTTCGGCAATGAAAATTTGATTATACCCTGAGTATCCATCTAACATACTTAGGTATTCAAATCCTGCTGCCGAATCAATTAGCATCTCTGCCACAGGCATAGGGTATTGATCTTTGAGTGTAGCATTATTTAGATCTCTAAAATCTATGCAGACTCTTAATGTTCCATTTTTCTTAATGACAGGAACAATATTAGCTAACCAATCAACATACCTGGCAGTTCTGATGAAGTTGCTTTTGAGTAGTCTTTCGATTTCTTCTTTTACCTTCGACAGAATTTGCGGTGTAACTCTTCTTGGTGTTTGCTTCACTGGTTTTCTATCTGGTCGAATGGGCAGCTTCAATTCAACCACTTCTCGACGCAGTCCAGGCATTTCATTGTAGTCCCAGGCGAAGCAATCTTTGTATTCTTTTAATAGCTCAATGGTTCGATCTCTCAAACCTTTGTCGATTTTGGCACTGATAAATGTTGGCCTTTTTATGGAGCCATCTCCTAAATCAACTTCCTCTAAAGGATCTTGAGCTTGAATCCTCTTGGTCGAACCCATTGGGTCCTTTTCAAAACCTAAAGGCTCGTCATCATAGATGCAGTCAAGCCTTTGGCCTTCGACCATATTATCTTCAACGTTAACTTCATTGTTAACTTCAGTGGTTTGATTAACCATCATTGGTTCTTCTGTGGTTTGATTAACCATCATTTGTTGTATTTCGGCTTCCAACGCCGCATTTTGCTTATTTTCGGCCACATAGGCCGTAATTCGATCCCATATGTTGGGTGTAGACATCATCAACATCTATGGACCGTCCCATCCTGTAGGCTTACAGAAGCCTCTTAGACGAGTTGATTCTTCAATCACTTCCCTCTCCCCAAATGAAGCCATGGGTAGGGTGTAGATCAAGTGAAGCATATATATTGTCCTGAGGGACATATGCTGTGTCAGAGGGAGTGCATGGCGCTATGTTCACCAATTGTTTGTCGAAAGTATGTTTAGTGATGTGGTCAACTTCAGCCAAGAAATAGTTTGGTCGCCTTCCACGTTTTCGACTAGGCCATCCTCTCTCCAGATGGAAATTCTCTGATGGAGTGTTGAAGGGACTGCCCCAACTCCGTGGATCCACTCTCGACCAAGCAATAAATTGAAACTGGCCTTGGTAGAAATAACCATGAACATGGTTAATCTTTTAACACTTCCTACCACTAGCTCCACCTCTATGGCTCCCAAAGAATAGCCAGATTTGCCCTCATAATTGGTGAGAACAATGTTGTGTGGCCTTAGATCGGTATCTGATTTACCAATTTTTGCCAACATGTGCTGAGGCATTAAATTCACTGCAGCTCCTCCGTCGACGAGCACCTTGTTAACGCCTACATTATTAACTTTGGCCTGAATAAACAAAGGCTTTAAATGGTACTTCATGCCTCCATTTGGGTGTTCAAAAACTGCACTTTGTTCCTCCATACAGCCATTGTTGAGTACATAATAGCAAATTGGCTTATACTTAGCCATATCTTGGTCGAAGTCTTACTCAACTTCGTTGACTTTCGATATCACGTCGAACTCAATGAGAAGTATTGAGACGACACATATGATGTCGAAATCAGGCTCTGAGTCTGAGAAGACAGATCCCATCTCTTCGTCATCCAGGTTAAGGCCTTCTTCTGGGTTGAGGCCTTCTTTGACAACTGTAAGAGAAGGAAATATCCTCTCTGTGGCAGACTTTCTTTGCACTTCAACAGACGAGGCTATTTGCTTCCCCTTGTTGGTGGCTGGGTTTCCACTTCTCTCAGCAGCAATGAATTTCATTTGGCGTTGATGTCTCCGCCATTGTGTTTTGGTCATGGGGTTTTCCCCTTGTAATTTTTATTATAGACATACTTGTTGGAATCATATGTCTTGTTCTGGGTCATGGCACTCGAGCTTCCTTGCACCATTTTTAAGGAGTACCCTGCATCTTTCCCCCTGAATGCACCCACCTTTCGACAGGTGATTTTGTGGGAGGCACAAATGTTTTTGGCCCCTTATGAGGTGATCTTATTGGAGGTGTCACTTTGAATGGGATACCTCTTTGATTAAAGCTAAATTTTGGCCTGTTATCAACCCATGTATTCTTTCTCTTTTGTTGAGGAGTAGAATGTTCAAGGCTTTTTGCAGCCTCTTTATCAAATACTGAACTGCACCTGGGGCACAGCATTACTTCGGTATTGTTGATTTTGCATCTATTGAGGAAATCAATCATTTCCTCTTCATCTTTTGGGTATACCACCTGCATTTTATCTTCATGTTGGTCTTTAGTGACCATTTTGACAATTGCCTCAGACCTTTCAGCACTTTTCGACATACTGGTATTTCCAGCAGTGTCTTGACTAGCTTCGACAACGAGGATATCAATTTCAGTATAATTTGCCTCTGCATTTGGCAAAGGATTGCTGTCGATCTGCATTGAAGGTTTTGACTTATCATCAAACTTTAGTCTCCCTTCACTTAGTGCTTTCTGAACCAAGTCCCTGAAAAGAACACATCGAGAAGTGTTATGGCCTAAAAAATTATGATATTTGCAATACCCTATTTTCTTTTGTTGTTCTAATGGTGGTATTTTTAGGTCTTTAGGCACTAAAATCTGGCCATCAGAAACCAACAAATCAAATATTTGGTCACACTTTGTGACGTCGAAGGTATATGTTTTTGCAATATATTTGTCATTTTTTGGTTCGACAGGATTTTTCCCATTAGAAGGCCTCAATAACTTACAAGTATATGGAGGTCCGGGCTTTAGTTCTGCCATATTAACCTCTTCTTCGACCTCTTCATATGATATGTCGAAGTTTTGGTCACTATCGTTAGTATTAACATAAGCAACCTTTTCCTTTTTATTAAATCGATTAGTTCTCGCCTTCTCATCTTTAAGCCTTTCGACTTGTCGAACTCTGTCAGCCAATTGAGCCATGTCTCTCAGGTGTAAAGTGTCTAACTTTTTCCTAATGGAATAATCTAGGCCACCAGCACCCATTTCGACTAACTCATGCTCGGGTATCTGAGTAAAACATCTAGCCTTGAGAAGTCTAAATCTATTGAGATAATCGTCAATAGATTCTGGCATTTTGCGTCGAACACTCGCCAATTCTTTAAGGCTAATTTTGCATTGGCCCATGTAGAATTGTTCATGAAACGCTTTTTCTAATTGATTCCAATTAAACATGGAATGTGGGGGTAATGTGGTGAACCATGTAAATGCATTTTTTGTTAAAGAATTTGGGAAATATTTCATTCTTAAATTCTCATTTTGCGCTATGTCACCAGCCTCAGTCAAATATCATGCAATATGTTCGACAGTGGATTCGCTGGTTTCCCCACCAAATTTTGTGAATTTAGGGATTTTCCATCCCCTAGGCAAATCTGTTTCTGTCACATATTCCGACAGGGGAGATACAAAATTAGGTCTATGCAAGCCTAAGTTAAGACCATTTTGGGCTAAAATTGTTTCGACAAGATTTGCCAAATTATTTTGATTACCAAAGTTGTTTTGCTGAACAAGTCTTATTACTTCGTCAGCATTTTGGTTTCTATTAACTAATACCATTTCAGGCACACAGGTTCTTCGATAGCCATTATTTGTCTTTGATCGACAGGAATTGCATAGTTGGGCCTTTCGACAGGTAATTCAACAGGCCTAACATTTTGAACTTGGGGAATTCGCTGGTTGTGCACTGGTGGAGTGCCAAAGAAATCAGCAATTCGACCCATTTGTGTCGCTAACATTTGGTAACTGTCATTTGTGTTCTGAATTAATGGGTTAAACACTGTACCAATTTGTTGTGTTAGCATATTAACCATATTGTGGTTACTATCATCCATCTGTTGCCTTAATGCCAACAAAGACGAAGTAGTTATCGAAGGATGTGGATTTCGACTATAAATATTTTCTGGGGAATTATTTATAGGTGAAAAACTTGAGGCTAAGTTTTCTGCATACGTAGATGCATTTGTTTGAAGCCCTACCATCATGGCTGTTGGCATGCTTTATGGGTAATTTCTACCATTCATGAAGTTGAATGGCATATTCCCCATCATGGAGTTTGCCATAAAGGGCATAGTCAGATTTAAATTAGATGACACAGGGACCACATTCGACAACGGGTTAATGGTAGGAGCAGTTGTTGCAGTTACCCCCATAACTGTCGAAGAGGGAATCGGAGCGGTTATTCCTGTAATGGTTGGAGAAGACACAGGAGCAGTTACTCCTGGGACAGATACAGGAGCGGTTACTCCTGACATATTTGCAGCGTTTGTATCGATAACTGACGCTTGGGAATGTGAGTTTGATGTAGAAGCATCATTCATGTTTGAGCGTGGCATTTCAGTAATGCGCCTACCACTTCTTAAACGCATGCAAAGTGTAAACTACTGGTTTTGTGTTTGATAACAAACCCAGAATTGTTTAGTAAAACTTTTAATGATTAACACAAATGTCCCACTGGGCGTGCCAATTTGTTTACCGTGATTTTTGGTAAACACCGCTAGTTACACGTGTGTGTTGCTTGCGAGATCAACTAGAAACATCTCAGAACATTTGTGAATTAAAGTTTTATTAAAGTTACTGATGTTTATGATGAGAACCGTTTTAATGGAGTAAAACGATGAAGAAATGCATAAGTGTTTAAGAAGAAATGCAGAAATGTAATGAATTGTAGTAAAGTGCAGAAAGTGTAAATAAAGGAAAGGAAATCGAAAAACGAAAAACAGTAAATTGCAGGAATTCGTAAAGAAGAACCAGTAAACTGCAGGAATCTTTAAAGAAATGGTAAATATATTGCTAAATGTAAGAGGTTTGGTACGCAGATCACATACATTGTTCTTCAGTAACTCGTTTTTCTCTTATGCGGAAGTATGGGTGTTTTCTGAACGTTTGTATAGAATGAATTGCGACCTTATTCTCATCGAGAGAACTACTATTTATAATAAAAAAGAAACAATAACCGCTCAGCGGTTTTTCTAAATAAAATAACTACTATTTCGACTAGATAACTGCTCCATCTTTCGACCACATTGCTGCTGTCCCTTTCTACCAGCACTCTTTGACTTAACCTGTTATCTGGATATTGTTCAACTTCCTGTCGAAACTACTAGTTTCAGCTTTCTATTTTTCGCAAAGTTATGTGCTACACTGATTCTCCATGTACACAGCTTCTCGTTGTCAAAATATCAAGCCTTCTTCCTGAATACACCGAGTCAAACCTTGTTGACATGTAAATGCCCACGCTTTCGACAACAACACTGCTCTGTCTTCGACTAAACTCCTTGACGTCTTTCTCGTCAAAAACTTTGTCTTTAAACTCTCAGTTTCATTAAGCCTTAGGCATAGTCGAAATTACTCTTCACAACACCTTCTCAATGTCAAATATCAACATCGCTTCTTTAAAATGACAAGTCAGCATCATTGACTGCATTTAATTGAGCCTGTCGAAAATGCAGGCTAACACATGGCACAGACAACCAGTAAGAGGGTGACGTACCTGCATGTACCCAAATTGTCTGAGTCACCTATCTGGCATGTAGGGAATAGTGATGTCTCCCCAACTGATGTGTCCCCTGTATAATGACACATGCTCAAAGTCTCTATCCTCCCGGTGCTCCTCAAACAGTCGCCAACAGACATCATCCGAGGTCAGCGCATCAATCCTCTACCTGTATACCCCCAGCTTCACTCCATCTGTCTTCTTCTTCCTCCAATGCCCACACAGTTATCCAGCCCGCAATCCACTCCTCCTCTCCACTAGCTGAGAAAAATACCATAAAATCCAGGTCTAAAAAAAAGAAGATAAACAACATGGTGAATTAAAAACTGTTTAACAGAAAGCAAGTGCTGCTGCCCCTTATGCATATGATCCCACACCAACTGCACTGACATCGTCAAGTAGCAGCAGCCACTTAGCCTCAGCCCTGTCGCCGGTCTTGACTGTGAAGATGGACTAGCTCAGGATCAGAAGGATAAAGGCCCTGACAGTAGGACACATGTCATTCTCTATGGACCCTCTACTAACAATCTCTTGCAGCCACTCAAAATGGTAATATGGGCCAGATGAAGCTCGACACTCCAGCCCCGCCTCCTCCATAGTCACACCTAGATAAGCATGTGCTAGGTGGTAGTTCCCCGTAATTGGTAGATGCAGCAAACATGAGACATCATCCAAAGCAATCGTCATTTCACCAAATGGTAAGTGAAATGACGATCTCTTTGAGTGCCACCTCTCAAGAAAAGCAGACATCAGCTCATGGTCCACCTTTGTGTGTCCGGTCGAGACGAGGGACTAATCCGGAACCTATGATAAAGGCCCACAACCGGTGGTTTTGGGAAAACCCAAGCAGTCTCTAAGCCAGCTTGTTACCATGGTTGGTAACCTTCAATTTACGCTCATATGTCTGTATTATAAAAAAAATAAGGCTATGTAAATAAATTAAACTAAGAAGGCTACGTAAATAAATTAAACTTACTGGGTCTCTCAGTATAACGGTACAAACATTAGATGCTAGCACAGTGAATAGAGGAGGCCGCTCCTCATGCTGTTCCTGATGCCCCTGCTGAGGCTGATCCTCCTGGTACTGCTGCTGCTGTTGATACTGGTGCTGCTGTTGGTAGTCATCAGGCATAGAATAGTCCTCAGACATAGAATGCTCATAAAAAAGGTGCCCGTACTGGCCCTCCTCATAGTGATAGTCTGGGGCCTCCACCACCTGCTGATACTGTTGCTGTCGGCTACGCCGGGTAGACGCATGTCCCGCAATCCTGTGGCAGGTGCGTGTATTGGGAGCAGATGGCGAGGCCTGAGCTGGGGACTCCCCTCGATACCTATTGGACACTGGGATAAAAAACAAATTTTTAAACAAAAATAAAACACAAATCGGATCTAGCTATATCCGATGCGAAATCGGATATAGGTAGATACGATGGGGAAATCGGATATAGCTAGATCCGACTTAATATTTCTGCTGACTCTGAGGAAGATCGGATGTATGTAGATCCGATGGTAAATCCGATGGCAAATCAGAAATAGCTATCTGAATGGTAAATTCGATTCTCTCAGGAAACTTTCTGGTCAAACGAATGCAAGTGAAAAATGTTAAATGTTTTGTAAATTTGTAAAAATTTTAAGGGTATTTTCGTCTTTTCGCAGGGTCTGTGGGGGTATATAGTGATATGATGGGGGTACAAAAAAACCCATTACTTTTTAATGAAGGAAATGGGGAGGCTTCAGTCAATGGAGGTCTATCATCTGTGTCACTGGAAAGTTCAATCACATCCGGAGCAATGACCACATTTGTGTATTCAGATTCGCAAGCATCAAATCTTGGAAGCAAATTCTGCTGACACACCAACAAAGTAGTTACAACAAAATATATATAGAACGTTGTGGTATCACAATAATATGGTTTTGTATGATTGCTTTCGGGGCATTAGTTGGATTGGCCATATTTGTTCTTCATGGGAGGAATATGTGAAACTGAAAATATGGCAGAATTTCTTGATGGATAGTGGCTTATGGGAGAGGAAAACATGTGCTATTTATATCTCTATGGATTGGTATAATGAATTGTTATAAAGAGGGACAATAACTATTTGTGTATTGATTTTTGCATGAGTTACAATATTCTTCAACAGTTTTTTTTGTCTTTAAGAATCATCATACCTATTGAACGTTACACTTTATTTAACCGTTTTTTTAGTCTTTTGATCAAAGTCCAATAAAATAATTTTTAGAGGTGACATTGAACAAATTTATTGTCAAATGCACCATAGATTGACATGTGTTAACATATTAAATGAAAAGATTTTCATTTGTATGTTATATAGATGGTAACGTCAATACCTTAATCCCGGCATCCGCAGTTAATTCAGATTAAAACATTCTATGAGCTGTAATTGGAATAAATCAAATAGACATCAATTCTCTTAAAAGAAATTGATGACGATTTACTCTAATTCAGCCCAATAATATTTATTTGACTACCATATCTTAAACGTCTAACATAAATGAATACCATAATTGCAAATAACAGCATTATCAATTCATCCATAATACAATCATTCTATGCCTTTCGTCAACACACATACACATTTTAAAAATTAAAAATTTCTTACAATTGTTATTTCAAAATTAACAATTATTACTAAAAAAACATTTACATTGGAAAAAAAATAAAAATAATAGACTAAACATCAGGGTATGCGTACCAAAATTCCTATTTTAGCTGCATAATTAATTAATTGGTCATACAGCCCACAACCCTAATGCCTAATCAAAGTTATGCCAAAAGCCTAATTTTTTCTAATCTATAATTAGTGAGGCAAATCACTTTAGTCTCCACACAATTTCATTAGCGTATCTAGATTTACGGTCACTAAAAAGGCATTCAATGGGAATACCGAAACCCATAAAGCTTCCATGGCTTTGACGGGTGAACAACTATTTGAAAAGGTAAAAGATTTGAACATTAAATTTGGGAAGCCTTTTGCAGGAGATCTTGTCAAACGGGAGTGGAAGAAAAAGTCGATTTTCTTTGAGTTGCCATACTGGAAGTCATTATATGTAAGGCACTTCATTGATGTGATGCATGTTGAAAAAATGTCTTTGAAAGTGTCATTGGTACCTTACTCAATATGCCAGGAAAGACTAAAGATACCATCAACTTGAGGTTGGACTTGCTTAGTATAGGGTTGAGACCAGAATTGGGTCTGATAAAGAAAGGTACACGTACATATCTACCTCCGGCAGCTCATACTCTATCTAAAAAGGAGAAGACCGTGTTTTGTAAGTTTCTTCATGGAATTAAAGTTTCAGAGGGGTACTCTTCAAATGTTACGAACCTTGTATCGGTGAAAGACCTCAGGTTAAAGTCTTTAAAGTCCCATGATTGTCATGTTCTAATGGAGAATTTGCTACCCATTGGTATACGATCCATTTTGCCTAAGAAAGTGCGCCAGACCCTAACCAAACTTTATTTTTTCTTTAAGGCGATTTGTAGTAGAGTGATTGACCCTGGAAAGTTGCCATCATTGCAAAGAGAAATTACTGTCACTTTGTGTGAGCTTGAGATGTATTTCCCACCTTCGTTTTTTTGACATAATGATTCATCTAATAGTTCATCTGATTAGAGAGACACAATTGTGGGGCCCGTGTTACATGAGATGGATGATGTATGTAAAATGGAGTGGGCAACCAGTACTTCTATTAGAGCATATGTCAGGTATGTATGTAATTTATTATTTGACATCATTGAATTTATTTTATTATATTGTTAATTTAATTTGTATATATATCTCTAATTATAGGTACTTGTACGGGGACATTTTGGTCCCTTCGGAACAGACACATATTTGTGTTCTTGTTTCTAGATAATACAAACCTTCGTGAAGTGTCGCCCAAGCTGCGTAATTAAGAGACTCTTGTGGAACAAAACAGGGAAGATGTTAGAAATTATATCACTCAACGCTTCTGGGAAGCTCAAAATACAAGCGTCGATACCATGTTTTTGGCACTGTGTATCTTAGGGGTAAGAGATTTAATCCATTCTTATATAACATGCATTTTTTAAATACTTGTCAATTACTTATTCAAAATTTTATTTTGTTGGCAACATTGGATTCTATTTGAAATTTGATTCATTGCATGGTCATTTCAACAACTACCCCGAGTTGATCGAGATATTTAATAGGTGTGTGTATTTCGATCCCTCTGCATATTTCTTAGTTTTACTTATATACGTATGTATTTCGAATAATATAGTTATATGACATTGTGTTCAATTGTTTGAAAACATATTGGGGATTGGAACAATCAATGGTCAAATGGATACCAATAGATGTAAGTTTGTAATCAATGTTCTTATATATTTAATTACATTATTTTGTCAAAAAAATGTATTAAATTAAATTTAACAATTAACTAATCTTTTGTTTTGTAGTGTCCAAAACAACCCAATAGCAATGATTGTGGGTATTACTTAATGAAATTTATGAAGGAAATTATTACCCACAACCAAACGACTATTCCAAGAAATGTATCTACTTAGAATTCTTTTTGATTTTGATATAATAATAGTTAATTCTATTTAACCATTTCAATTTTAATTTTATTTATTTCTATAATTTCAATATTTTTCCGATTGTCGGTTGATGACATACTCTGATGAGCAGCTTACTGAGCTTAGGGTAGAGTGGTGTCGTTATGTCTCCCGTTTTTTATCTAACCTACTTTGATTTTGGATAGAACGTAATATTGTAAGTTGTTAGAGTTTGATTTGGATACATATAAGCTGTTAGCTAGCTAGTTTTGGTTCATATTGTAAGTTGCTAGCTAGTTTTGGATACATATGAATTGGATAATGTAACTTATTAGCTAGTTTGTTTTGGTTCATCTTGTTGAGTATATATATGTTGACATATTGGTGCATTTGGATATATAGCTAGTTTGTTTTGATTCATCTTGGTGTATTGTAATTTGTTGTTAGCTAGTTTATATATATATGTATATATATATATATATATATATATATATATATATATATATATATATATATATATATATGTGTGTGTGTTGTTAAGTATACATAATGGATTGGATTGTATTGTATTGGCTGTATATGACCAGGAAAATTGCAAATGTAAAAAGGAAAATAAACAAAAACAGGAAAAAAAATTGAAAAAAAAATGTATACAATGGGCAGCGCTTTTAGGACAAAGCGCAACTCATTCCCTTAGCGATTTTAGGAATGGGTAGCTCTTTTATGAGAAAGCGCTACCTATTCCTAAAAAGCGCTAAGGGAATGAGAGGCGCTTTTGACTCTAAGCGCTACCCATTGTGTTAGCGCCTTTTGGGAGTGAGCAGCGCTTACGCTGAAAAGCGCTACCCATCCCCAAAATGCGCTAACATGATGAGTAGCGCTTTTCCCTGGAGCGTTTCCCATGGCTATCACTAAGCAGCGCATTTTAAACGTTGCCCATTGTGGGAGAGGAATCAGTAGCGCCAAGTTTAGCAGCGCTCAAAAGCGCTACCCATTGTTAGAAAAAAAGCGCTGCCCATCCCCAAATCTGTTGTAGTGCAAATGTGGAAACTAATTAAGATAAAAACCGGAAGCTTTACCTAAACAAAATAAAATAAAATGAAAGAACCTAAGAGGGGTATGTCTAATAAGAACATCAAAACAAATCTTACATAGCTTACAAGAAAATTTGAATCCCTCAAAATTAATAACATCTAGAAAAGAAAAAGCCACAATGTCAATGGTGTTGAAGAACAGAAAAATTGAAGTGATTGTTATAAGAACGAAGGCCAATTATATCTCCTTTCTTTAAACCCCTTATAGCAACAAAATCATTAACACATTTCCCCAAGAAAACATAGCTTCTTGAAGAAACCCACCTTTTGAAATTAAGATAATGCATGGAATTAGTATCCATGTTTTAACTTGAACCCCTCTCACACTACACTAGTGTAAAATCAGGAAAAGAATTATACCTTTAAAGTCGGGCGCTCAAATGTCCGACTTAAAACATACACGCGGTGGCAAAGTTGTAATAAAGATGAAATAAATTATATGGCGTGCATCTTTTGAAGTCAGGCATAAAAAAGCCGACTTAAAAAGTTAAAACTTTTAAAACCAATTAGCGAAACCAACCCTTGCGCTCTCTACCTCAGATCCCAACCTCGCTCCTCGCCCTTCCTTTTCATCGTGGACTCTTGCTATCCGGGAGAATTCCTTTTCTTTTTCCTTTCTTCCTCAATTTTTTCCTTTCTTGCTCCGTTTTTTCCTTTCTCATCCCTTTTCCTACCACTCTCCCAAATCGGTTCCTCTAACCTAGCCTCCAAATCATTGCTCTCCCAAATCAGTTCCTCTAACCTAGCCCTAAATCGCTGCTCTCCCAAATCAGTTCCTCTCCAATCTAAGGGTCTCTCCCAAATCAGTTCCAAATTTTCGCCGCAAGCTCGTGTTCATCGCAGAACACTGCACATCCAATCACGCCTTTCCGTCTTTCTTTTTTCTCAGGTGATTTTATTTATTTCTCCATCATTAGGTTATCATTGATTCCATTGATTTTGATTTCTTTCTCCATTATTAGGTTTTGATTTCTGAAACATGCTACTGATTTTGTTCTCCACTGATTTCCAAATCGTTCTCTTAAATCTTTTATGTGTCACTGTCTATTTGATCCTTCTCTTTAATTTCCTTTGCTTCTTAATTTTTTGTTGTTTTTCTATCTGTAATCTATTGCTCTTCATTGATATAAGTATTTTTTCTTTGCTGCTTGCTTTGCGGTTTTGGATATTGTGTCGTTGTTTTTTCTATCTGTAATCTCTCCCCCCCTCTCTCTCTCTCTCTGTTAGGTTTTTGCAATTTGTATGCTTTGAATTTGATAATAATTCTTCAATATCAAGTCAATCAAGATTACACAATTCTTTTTGGATTCCTAGTCTTGTTCTATGGATGCTCCACTTATTAACTTGTAATTTGATAAAAGAAGCCAAGCTGGGAATTTGTTGAGCACCAAATAAACCTCCTTTCTTCTAGATTTGGATCTTGGTGTGGCATCATCCTACTACAGTTAGCTCCACTAGTTATATCCTAGTTTGTAATGGAGGAGTGTTTCTTTGATGTTCTCCCCTTTATATATTTGAGTTTTTTCATATTGGTTTAAATTGTGTGATGAAAGTCCTCAATGTTGTTTTTCAATTGGGTAATTTGGTTAGTGAATTTTCCTTTTCTATAATGTGATAAACAGGTTCATGCTTATTGTGGTTTTGGACCCTTGAACCTTTGCCTATCTGTGAACTACTTGGATCGCTTCCTTTCGGTTTCTAAATTACGGGTAAGATCAAACTTTTTGATAGATTTTGTGTTTTACTTGGACTATGTATCTGTTCTCTTTTTGGTAGTCTCTAATTGGTATTTTTGGCCTCATTCTTTTAGTATATTTAGAGAGGTATAAGTTGGACTGTACAATTGTTAGTTGTAGCTTGCTTATCACTTGTTGCTGAAATATAAGAGGTTAAAGTGCCTCAATATGTAGACTTGCAGGAGTAACATCATTAATCATACAATCTTCTTACATTGTTACATTACCCTTTTAATGTTCTCATTGATATTAATAATGAGCAGGTTGGAATCCCAAACTTTGTATTTGAAGCTAAAACCATTCAAAAAATGAGAGCAATAACTCCTTGTTCTTTCATAATCTACTTCCTTGCTAAGATCACCGACGAAGAGCATCCCAAGAAATCATTGATTTCAAGATCAGTGCTAAGATCATTGACTGGCTAAAATGCTTAAATCAAAAATAATTTGACTGGCTGAAAAAATTGGAAAACTGTGGGTGGAAAATGCTGAATTGAAGGTACTACTGTTCACATAATACTCCTTTATATGTATGCATTTCGTTGTGTTATTCATTCTTTCTAGGTGCTGAAGTACTTTGGTGTTTTTCATTCAGGAAAAACTTAAAAATTGTTAGTAATTCATCTTCTAATGATATTGATAATACAGATGTATGCTACAATTCAACATAATATTCAATTCAATTTCAGTATACATTTTGGTCTCAATGATGAACCATCTCTCATAATATCTTTCATACTATAGAAGGATAGTGCACCTCAATGATCAAGGTATTTTCATTTAATACATTAGATTCAAGACAAAAATTAAATTTATGGTGACAAATTTATGTCAAATGCTTTAATGATCTTTGCCTCTTTCATTTGTTGTTGCTGGTGGTTCTTATTCATTTCTCAAGGGCAGAATTTTGACATAAAGGCGTAACTTTTGTTGCCAACTCTGTCGTGCCCGTGACGAGAAAGTATTTCTCTATTGTTGTCTATCATCGATTGATCTTCGTTTTTTGATTTCTGATGCTCCATATTCATTTTGACTCTGATTGTTGTTATTAATCTCTATTGTTGTCTTTTGTTTTGAACAAAACCAGGGACTCCTAGAAAGTGACTTCAAAGAATTATGGTTAGCCAATGATAGGATTCTAGGTTGCTTGCTTTCTGAATCATCTTCCATCATCTGCCTCCAGGTAGAAATTCTTCTCCTTTGTTCCTTACATATGATATTGTTTGACTTACATATGATATTGCTATTGCTACTGGAATCACATATCCATATAGTGTCACCTTCATGTTCTATCTAATGCAGTGACTGGAACAGAAGCAATTTTCATTTGTCTCAATGTTTTAAGAACCCGAACCAAATCGATTGGTTCAACTGGTTGAATCGGGTAATGGTCATGTCCGAGGTTCGGTTATTTGGGGGTTTAAGCATTTTAAAGTGATTGAACTATGACCCGAGGTCTTTCCGGATTTGATTTTTGGTCTGTTCTCAAAAAATGATTTGTGTAACCCACATTTTCACTTGATGGTTTCCTACAGATGTAGCTGATATCATTGGTAGAAGATATGGGTCTATAAAGATTCCTTACAACCAGAACAAGAGTTGGGCTAGTAGCATATCCATGGATTCTTGCTTTCAATTGGGTAGGTTCCTAACTCATCCAATTTTTCAGTCGAAACTCTTATTTTTACTCATTTGAAAATTGACTTCATCATCAGCTCTAATAATTTTATTTCTATCTTTATGGCAGGATATAAACAAAAAATTAAGATGTGAAAAGATATTGTTTTAAAGAGATTTTGAGTCACACTGAATCTTTTTGATATTATTGCATGTAGGATGCTCTACTATTGTTCAGTTCCAGGGAACATGCACTTAGTTCATAAAATTTATCCGTTCTTTTTGTATATTAGTTAGGTTCCTCTTGTATATAAGCTGATATCTCTATTGTAAATACACACTTTGAGATTATTAGATGAGTTTTTTGTAGTGTTGTTGATTGAGATATCTCTACTGTAAATACACGCCACATTTTTTATAGTATTGTTAGTTGAGTTTTATTGTAGTTGGTATGGTAAATATATAATTGTTGTAGTTGGAATGGTAGATATATCATTGTTAATTCATACTCGTGTAATGTCTGTTAAAGTCGTCTACAAATAAATGCACCAAGTCAAGAACAGGTTAGTAATTTTATAAGTCTGTTCCAGTAGCCAAGTTAAGAAAAGAATCTGTTTCCCTCCTTTTGGTATTAGAGATAAGCATAAGAGTTGCTTAAGTATTTGCTTTCGTAGGATGATAGCCATAACATTGAATTGGATGTAGCAAAATCTGTGATAGAACCCAAAATAGGATAGGATAAAAGTGAATAGTATTGCAACTAGTTAGAGGGTTAGGCTGAGGTATAAAAAAAGAGGGAGAGATTAGAGGGAGGATATCTTGTTATTTGAGAAAAGAAGAAGCAATTTGCTAATAATTAATAGAATTGGGTTTAGAAGTTGGATTAGAAATTAAGAAAGGAATGACTTTCATTAAGAATGCGACCAGACAATTTTTTTTTTAAAATAAATAAACACTTTTAAAGAATAATTACTACCACTCTGATGAATTTTATTTTTTATTTTTTATATTGTTTATTTTACCTTTTCATAGAATAATCTTTCTCTTTTTTCATCTCTCACACAATTGTATTTATTTATTTTATACCATAAAGAAAATAAGACTTCTTTTGCCACGTATTGCACTATAGCTAAATTGGGTTTTACTATTCCTTCTTTTTTTCAATTTCTCTCTCTTCTCTCTTCTCTCCTCTCATCCACTGTTTTTAAAATTGGACCAAAGATCGAAACGAGGTCTCCGAGTCATAGCTCAATTAGTTTATTCGTTCAACTATAATTGACTTCTCAACGAGGTCTCCGGGTCATATCTCAATTAGCTCAATGTCTATGAATTCTATAATAACGTGAGCTAATTGAGATATATGCATATTGACTCATCAAGTTCAATAGAGGGGGGGGGGGTAAGTGGGGAATTGGTATTATGGTGAGAGATGGTGATCGTGTCGTGTTTGTTGTTATCACTGCAAGGAGAAGTTTCAAATTTGCAAAAGATATATTTTTTTGTAGATCTGAGGGCGGAATTAGATGGTTGAAATGTGATCTTGCACCAAACGCTCATCAACAATCTCCCACCTATGTTGATTCTAAATATATTATTAGGGATTGAGTAATTTTAATGCTGAATTTCATTAATAGGCAAACCAAATTCTCCATTATTTACATTGGTTATTTTGACTTTAGTTAATAATCATATCTAGATATCAGTAAAATGTTTTATAATATGAAAAAAAATGTCAAAAGAGTCTTAAGACGGAGGAATAATTACAGATTTACACAGCCCAGACGACTCTTAAGTTCATGTAGAAAGATAATCAACAAAAATATCCACCAAGAATAGCACATGGAAATAGAGGAAGGTGGTCAGCAGAAATATCCAAAAGAAAACAACTAAATTGAATTATCGATTTTGACTAAAAAAGAAATCAAATAGAAGTAAAAAAACAAAAAAACACAAATCCCGGTGTATTACTGCATAGCTTTCGCAGAGAATTTAAGAATTTCCCTCAAAATAAAAAGCTTCCATAGAGAATTTAAAAGCTTAACATCATCACTCAAATGCCCATTGATTTTCCCTACGAACTTCAGCTTCTTCATCGGGAGTATAGTCATTCTTAATATTAAAAGTCTTGCGAATTTCCTCTGGTGTTTTCCCCTTGATCATATCTGCTACAGTCTGGCAAGTGAGATCCAATAAACTCTGAATGTTCAAGTAATTTGCAGCCATGATGAGATCAAAGAGCGTTGACTGGTCAACCTTCACGAACTCAGCATCCCAAGCCTTGAGATCGTCGGAACTTTCCTCCTCAGCGTGCTCAACGTGCTTCTTGCAGTACTCGATAACCTTTGCCAAGATCTTACCGGTAACATTAGGCAAAAGGATGCAATCGTCGGGGCAATCGTCCATATTGTGCTTCATCGTCTGCGACATCAGCGCCACCTCTTTGTCGACTTCGAAGGTCTCGCCGTCGGAACTCTTCAGTGTGATCTCCCTCACTGATGTCGACATGATTGGATTGGGGTTTTGATTTTCTCAAATAAAGGTAAAACCCTTACCCTAATTTTTTCTTAATTGGACTGTGATTTTAAATTCTGAATCACTCTATGTAAATTACTGCATTGCTTTCACTTGTATTTATAAAGGAATAAAGATTGAAGGATCGCGATAATTAAGGAATAAAAGATAGAGAGCTAACGGTAAGATTTAGTACTCAATAACTGGATAATTTGACCTAGTAAAACAAAACTAGATATTTTACAAATTTTTAATTTTCAATTCATATCGTTAAATTATCCATTCAAGTTTTTGATCCTTTTTTCCCTAAAAAAATCTCCTATTGTGAATATTCATATCATCTATTTATGGTCCACATCTTTTTGACAATAAATTTATGATCCACATCTGAAATGCATCAAACTAATAGTTTTGCTCAAAATAAGAAAAACTAATTGTTTTTTGTCAAAAAAAAAAAGAAAAACTAATTATTAGCCAAATTTTCCTAATTATGATTGGAATTGAAGAGCAAAGTGTACTTGATGCTCTTTTTGTGTGGATGTAATAAATCAATTCTTACTTCTCTTTCCATATTGATAGGATAAAATTAGTATATATGCCTTGATAGTTACTAAGCTCAATATTCACTAGTGCAAAATGGACTTTAGAAAGCATCATTTAGCATCAGTTGTTTGAACACCCGATGCTAAATGTAGACGCGGTGGCAATTTTGCAATTAAATGTAAGTTTTCAATTTTTGCGCCTACATTTAACATCAACTGTTTAAACAACCGATGTTAAACGTATTTGGGTCAGACAATTAGCATCGGTTTTTTATACAACCGATGTTAAATGTGTACACTACAACATTATGGCTATTCAACAACGCCTAAAATAAAAGCCGTTGTCATATTACACCACCAAACTGTTGTGCTACACACCTCTCAATTGATTAAAAAAATATAAAAAAAAAACTGTCGTTCTATCTTTTAGTATCACTAAGTTCGTTTATCCCCTCCTCTGCGAAGTGCGAACAACGAACCCTAACTCCCATCGTCGTACTCCGTCACATGACTCGCAATTCTCCAATTGCAAATCCCAAATCGCAACAAACACAGACCCTAGTCACTAATCCCTTCGCAAATCGCATGGCTCCCTACTTCCCTTCGCAAATCGCAAGAACCCTAGTTACTACGCTACGGATTTTTTTCATTGGTTTCGATTAAATGAAAAACCAGTAGGCTAATTCAGCGGTGCTGGTCTCAATTCGATTTTGTCCTCCACCTCTCGATTATGTGAAAAACCAGTAGGTTTATGCTATGGATGATGCACGTGTCAGCGGTGGTGGTGTCAGGTTAATCTTTCTTGTGTTTGTTTAACTCTTAACATTAATATTATTGTGTTATTGCTCAATTTCTATCAATTATATGCATGATGTATTGATTTGCATATCAATAACTCTGTTCTGCGTGGTCTGTGTAGTCTAAAATGTGGTTAGAAATTAGAATAGCAGTGACAGAAGGAAATGAATGCATTGGTCCTTGGTCCTGAGGGACTTGATATTGAGGATGCCCTTAAATTGTTTGATGAAACGCCTCAACCAAAAGTTGTTGTTGGATTGTTAAAGAGGTTGAATGATGTGAATGTGGCATTACACAATTTTAGGTAGGTGGAGAAAAAAACTAAATAAGCACATTGCCTAGAAGCTTACAATACACTTCTCATTGTTATGGCTAGGATTAGAGAATTGGACTACCCGGATCAAATTTTTGAAGAAATGAGAAGGAGTTCTTTTATTTAAATTTAAATGTGATGTTGGCCTTTCTTAACTTTGAAGATATCATTGATGGTTTACCCTCACAAATGTAAACTTCCACAAGCAAAGGAGGCTTTTGAAGGTACATTAAGACATACTTTGTAAAAATTCTGGTGGAAATGATTTTTTTTTTGTTGTCTATCATTGTTTATTTCTTGATTATTTAAGAAATATTAAGTTCAGATGTTTCCTAGATGAGTTCTTAGAATAAAATCAAGTAATGAATCTGCTTTTGGTATGCGGTATGCCAAAAATCAAGTAAGATGTTCTTGCACTACTTTGGCTTCTTAAGAGCTTTTGGTATGCCAAAAATCTTCTCTGTTGTTATGCATATTCAGTAGTGTAAGGTGAAATCCTAACTTGAATTTTACCTTTATTCTTTGCATCATTCTTATTCTTTCATTAGTATAGCATTTAGTACAATAACTTCCTTGTTCTTGATATGAAAAGCACCAAATCAAATATGATGTTTTGGTTTTTGATTGTCCAAATGGTCCAAATAGTACAACTAAGCATACTTTTCTTGGCAATTTGGAAACTGCTCTGTTTCCTACTTGTTTGTGACAAGGTTTTTATTGCAGTTTTTTGTTGGCAATTTGGATTCTAATGTCACTGATGATCATCTAAGGCAAGTTTTCAGCCAGTATGGAGAACTAGTTCATGTGAAGATTCCAACAGTCAAGCGATGTGGTTTTGTTCAATTTGCAGACATGTAATATAACTTCTATATTTAATATATAACTTCTATATTTGGAATTTCATTTTCCACTGTTATGGCCAAAGTTAGTTTTCTTTCTTTTTTCCTTAACTTTGATTTTGGTATTGCTATTCAATGTTATTTTGATTCGGTCATAATTTCTCTTACCATTTCAGAAGTTGCATATACAATGAATTTTAGCTCAAACTCTAAGTTCGGAATAATAAACTCTATGTTTGAGTGTAAAATTCTATTCCAATTTCAATTCTGATATAGGAAATTTGTCTTTATACTTCACACAAACCTGATATAGAAAATTTGTCTTTATTCCAATTCAATTCTGATATAGGAGGTTTGTCTTTATTGCTTTGCAGGTGTTTGTCTTAATGCAAACTGCAGTTGCATACTCTTTTGCAATTTTGATCAAAGGTAGTATAATCTTAGAACTTGTGTGTGGGTGAGTGTGTTTGTTTCCTTGTGATTAAAATTGTAGTTGTACATCTTTTCACTTCTTCAAATGTAGATACAATGTTGCATTTGGTATAAAGGTGTTGTCCACGTATCAACAGGTTAGTACTTACTTAGTAGTATATTATATATACATGTACCTGTCCATGATAATTAAAATTAATTATAGCTATCTATAGGTATCTCTAGCTTTCTTAGATTCGTTTCAGTGTTATCATTGTCCTATTCTTGATACTATTTTCTTTTATTGTCATTTTATTTGTAACTTATTAATTTTTGGCTTGAATATCTTGAAATCATTATGTCAATCAAACTAATTCGTTTAAATGTTATTATTGTCCTATTCTTGATACTATGCTTAGTATTCTTGATTTTTTGTGCAGAAAGATCAGTGTTGTCAATGGCGGATGGCGGGGAGCGAAAAATCCGCCATTTTAGGCCGCCATAAAGCCGCCACAAACCGCCATCCTTCACAAATTGGCCATGGCAGTTTTCAAGAAATCCGCCACCGCAATCCGCCATGGCCGATATTTGACAACACTGAGAAAGATTAAAAAGGAATGAACGGGATGAGCATAACAATCTCATGTTTTTCGTTGCACTTGGTTACGTCACAAGCACAATGGTTTTTCAAATGGACTTGGTGGAGGATGCCTGCATCGCAAAACTTGCCACAGCCGTAGCCGCAACCGCCTCAACAGAATGCACAGCAGCCACAACAACTGCAAAACCAACACCAACAGTTGCCTCAAAATACGATGATGAATAGCATGACAGTTGCTTCTAACCAGATTTCAAATCGGTGTATACAGCCCCTACTCTCATCTTCAGCAACAGTTACTATCTGGAAGGAATTTAGTGTAGGAAAAACCCTAGATAGATCATGTTTTTATTGGATTGTATAATTAATTGATTCATTAAATTTGAGTGATATCACACAGCTCTTTTGTTGGGAAGGAATGAATTCGTTTAATTGGACCTCTATATTTTTTTTTGTAATTTTTTTTCTTTTTTTACAATCTATGGCAACGGTTTTAAACTGTTGTATTTACTAGAGAATAGCAACGGTTTTATATCAAGCAACGGTTTTATTCTATAAACGACAACAGTTTTAATCTATGGCAACGGTTTTTTCTACGACAACGGTTTTAACCTACGAGAACAGTTTTAATCTATGACAACGGTTTTTTAGTGTTGTCATATCTGGCAACGGTTTTTAGGTGTTGCCATAACTGGCAACGGTTTGTGCCCGTTGCCATTGTGTGAAAATAAAAACCGTTGCCTTTAAGTTACCAATGGCAACGGTTTTAGGTTTCCGTTGTCTTTGGTCACAAAAACCGTTGCCTTTAGTTTAGGCAACGCTCGAAACAACAACGGTTTCAAAACCGTTGCCAAATGTAATGGCAACGGTTTTTCGGCTTTCGGCAACGGTTTTCGACCGTTGCCATAGAGTCTAAATGTTGTAGTGGTATGTCAAACACATTTAGCATCGGGTGTATAAACACCCGACGCTAAAGGTCCCATTTTTTTCCAATACTTCGCGTTCTCTCACAGTCTCTGAAGTCTCTCACTCTCTGAACTCGCGATGCTCTCTGAACGTTAAGTGCTCTCCCTCGCCGTCACTGCTTCTTCTCTCACCCAATGCTCTCAACTCTCGTCGTCGCCTTCCCATTCTGTTACAGAGCATCCTCGCAGTCACTGCTTCTTCTCACACCCGATGCTCTCGCTCTCTCACACGACGAACACCTAAGTTTTCAGAACGACCTCCTTTTAAGCACAGCCTCTGGGAAGTCTTCTCCGTCGTTCCAGAACGGCCTCCTTCTGTTGCAGTCTCCATCGATCTCTCTCTTCTCCATTATGATTTCAATTTTGTTCCCCACCTTTTTCCTTTCTTTCGTTTTGTTTTGAAACTCGATGAAATCCTAGTGGTCCAATGTCGAGGTTGAGGCAAGGGTTCAGAAACAGGAAAAGTGAGGTTGAACTACGAAATGCTTCCAACACCGTACTACATTGAAAATGGAAGTTAGCGATTGTTCATCTACGGAAGCTGCCCAGAACCGCCGTCGCTTGAAATCCCTCTCTTCAAATCGCAAATCACTCAGAAAGCTCTGTCCTGGTGAGATTTTTCAGTTCACAAATCACTCTCTTCTTTCTTTCATCGTTTCTTCGATTTCACCATTCTCTGTTCAATTTCTTTTTCAATTGCCCATCGTTTTGGTGAAATCTGCAAATGATTTAGGGTGAAATCTTTTATTTCATCTTTGTTCATCGTTGGTTCTGTTGCTGTTAGATTAGGGTGAAATCTGAAACAAAAATCCTTCACGGGTTCTTCGATTGATAAGGCAGATTCAGTTGATAGAGGTTCTTCCACGGGCCAGTACTCCAACAGGTTAGGGTTCTTTACATTGCTTGAAATTGGCTTTTCATTGGTTGATTTTTGTTGGTCCTCACATGATTTTGGTTGCTAATAGCTTTATGTTTCTGTTTATGTTGCTAATCAGATTTAGGGTTCTTGCTGCCTCAAAATTTGTTGGAGGCAAAGGTGAGAGTAATTCAGAAATTTTACATTGCATCATTGTTCATTGCAGTGATGGCACCCTTCATTTTGTGCTTGTTATTATAATAATGAGTATATTTGCATCTTTGGTTTTTTATTCAACATTTTGTTTGTGACTTGTACTAATTAATTTGTTTGTTTAATTTTAGGGATGTGATGGTTCATTTTCGATAGACAATGGTCCAGAATCAGAGAAACGAGTATTAATTTGCACATCAAGGAGTTAGAGAGTTTGAAGTGATAGAAAAAGCCAATGCACTTTTGGAACCTCTTGCAACTTCATTGTTTTTTTTTTGACAATTACTTCATTATTGTTAGCCTTTTTAATGGATGGTAGACATTTTTAGTAACATTTGTAGAATTTTGTGTAAGAAATTTGTAGAACTTATAAGATTAATGACTTGTATTGTATGACATTAAATTTCAATAGAATTTGAAGTATTTTTATTAATTTATTATGAGTTGCTCTCCGAAAATAATTTTGTATATCAGGATTTTATAAATTGGTCAATTGATATCTATTAATAGTGTCAATTAATTTTTTTTAAAAAAATAGACATTTAGCATCGGTTGTTTCAAATAACTGATACTAAATGTCATTTTCAGGACATTTAGCATCGGTTCTTCTCTGCTAAGTTATCACATGAACGAATTTGTTGAATGTCAATATCACCATTCTTTTGAAGATCATGAGTGAAGAAAAACTTTGGTGAAATATGCTTTGTTCTATCTCCTTTGATATACCCTTCTTTTAATTGAGCAATGCATGCAGTGTTATCTTCATACATAGTTGTTGCCATCATTTTCACAGAAGATAAACCACAGTTTTCTTGTATATGTTCAATTACTGACCTTAACCAAATGCATTCCCGACTTGCTTCATGTAGTGCTAAAATTTCTGCATGGCTAGATGATGTGGCTGTTATGGTTTGTTTTACAGACCTCCATGAAATGGCTGTATCACCACATGTAAACAGATAGCCTGTTTGTGATCTACCATTATGAGGATCAGATAAATAACCTGCATCTGCATAACCAGTTAAATCTGACTTTGATTCATTTGAATAAAATAAACTCATATCCATTGTACCTCTAAGGTAACGAAGTACATGCTTGACTCCATTTCAATGGCTTCGTGTAGGGGAAGAACTATGTCTTGCTAATAAATTGACAGCAAATGATATATTAGGACGTGTATAATTCGCAAGGTACATTAGTGCGCCAATTGCACTGAGATATGGTACTTTAGGACCAAGTAGTTCCTCATCCTTTTCTCGAGGTCTAAATGGATCTTTATTCACATCTAATGATCTTACAACCATTGGTGTACACGGTGGATGTGATTTGTCCATGTAAAACCGTTTTAGTACTTTTGCTATATAATTAGTTTCTTGATGTACAAGAATTCCATTCCTTAAATATTCAATTTGTAATCCCAAACAAAATTTTGTCCTTCCTAAGTCCTTCATCTCGAACTCTTTCTTTAAACAATCTATAGCTTTTGGAAGCTCTTCAGGAGTTCCAATAATATTTAAGTCATCTACATAAACAGTAATTATAGCAAATTCTTTTTCAGATCTTTTCATAAAAATGCATGGACATATGGGGTCATTTTTATATCCATCCTTTAACAAATATTTACTAAGACGATTATACCACATGCGTCCAGATTGTTTAAGTCCATAGAGAGACTTATTCAACTTGATCGAATAATCTTCTCGAGAGCCTGGATTGTTTGTCTTAGGAAAATGAAATCCTTTAGGGAGTTTCATATAAATTTTCACTATCAAGTGAACCATATAAATATGCTGTAACCACATCCATCATATGTAAATTTAGCCCCTCACGTGCTACTAGACTAATTAAGTATCGAAAAGTATTTGCATCCACTACAGGTGAATAAGTTTCTTCAAAATTGATGCCAGGTCTTTGTGAAAATCCTTGAGCAACAAGTCGAGCTTTGTATCTCACAATTTCACCATTTTCATTTCGTTTTCGTACAAAAACCCAATTATATCCAATTGGCTTCACAGCTTCAGGTGTTCGGACTACAGGTCCCAAAACATTTCTCTTACAAAGTGAGTTTAATTCCGCTTCAATTGCATCTTTCCACTTTGTCCAGTCATTTCTTTGTCGACAATCTTTGATGGACTTTGGTTCATGTTCCTCATTATCACTCATCACATTTAGCGCTATATTATATACAAAAATATCGTCAATATTGACTATGTTTCGGTTCCATCGTACTCCATTCATGACATAGTTCATTGAGATCTCTTCATTTTCAATATATCCAGGTACCCGATCAGTCTCTTCTGTAACTGATTCAACAATTATGTCTGAAGAACCCTTTGGAGTTTTTGTATCCTCACTTGGAGTTTCTATATCCTCAGTTGGGCCATTTATCCTTTTAGCTCCTTTTCTTGATCGATGATTTTTATCTTTAGAACCGATAGGTCTACCACGCTTCATGCGTGGTTGAGACTGATCATTTGCAATGTTAGGTTGTCCAACAGGGACATCAACTTTGATTGGAGCATTAGCAGCTGGTATATATGATTTAGTCACTCTTTTAGGATCAGTGAATGCATCTGGTAATTCGTTTGCTAGATTTTGCAAATGTATTATCCTTTGAACTTCAAGTTGTTTTGTACGAGGATCAAGATGAGAAAGTGACAATTCATTCCAACGAATTTCCTTGTCCAATTGTTTATTCTCTCCTGTTGATAGTTCGAGATATTTTATTATAGATGGAGATTCATATCCAACATATATTCCCAATCTTCTTTGGGGACCCATTTTTGTGCGTTTTGGTGGAGAGATTGGAACATATACCGCACATCAAAAAATTCTTATATGGGAAATGTTAGGCTCTTTACCAAAAACCAATTGTAAGGGAGAATAAGTGTGATGACTTGTTGGCCTGATGCGAACTAATGTTGCAGCATGCAATATTGCATGTCCCCAAGAAGAAATTGGAAGTTTTGATTTCATGAGTATTGGTCTTGCAATCAACTTTAGACGTTTAATGAATGACTCTGCAAGCCCATTTTGTGTATGAACATGTGCTACAGGATGTTCAACATCGATTCCAATAGAAATACAATACTCATTGAATGCCTGAGATGTAAATTCAGCAGCATTATCAAGGCGTATTTTCTTAACTGGGTAGTCAGGAAAATGAGCTCTTAATCGAATTAGTTGAGCAAGCAATCTCGCAAACGCTTGGTTGCGAGTTGATAACAAACAAACATGTGACCATCTAGTCGATGCATCGATTAAAACCATAAAATATCTAAATGGTCCACATGGTGGGTGAATTGGCCCACAGATATCACCTTGTATCCGTTCTAAAAATGCAAGAGATTCACCCTCAATTTTTGTTGGTGATGGTCTAATTATCAACTTTCCTTGGGAACATGCAGTACATGAAAAATTATTGGATTGAAGAATCTCCCGGCTCTTCAATAGATGTCCACATGAATTTTCAATTATTTTTCGCATCATAATAGAACCAGGATGGCCCAACCGGTCATTCCAAATGAGAAACTTGTTGTGATTTGTAAATTTCTGACTTACAATAGAATGTGTTTCAATTGTACTAATAAAGGTGTAGTACAAACCATTTGAAAATGTTGGTAATTTTTCCAATATACTTATTTCTCCTGCGGCATGTCTCGTGATATAGAGATATTTGATATCTTCTTCATTTGTTGTTTCAATATGGTAACCATTTAAGCGGATATCTTTGAAACTTAATAAGTTTCTACGAGACTTGAGAGAATATAGTGCCATATCATTATCTAATTTTGTTCCTCCAGGTAACAATACACTGGCTCTTTCGAAGCCTTCAATTATTTTTGTAGTACCAGATATAGTACTAACATTGGTTTTTTGCATTACTAAGTAAGAAAAATAATTCCTGTCCTTAAGAATCGTGTGGGTTGTTCCACTGTCACCGAGACACATATCTCCATTATTGTTGCTAGTTACAATACTCATTCTAGCTTTCAAAAGGATAAAAAAATAATAATAAATAAATAAATCAATAATAATAATAATAATGAGTATAATAAATTTTTGGAAAAATTATAAATATCACTTACCCCCCTGCAAATACCACGTTTATCCATTTACCCCCTGCAAAAAAAAAGTTTTAAAACAAACCTCGCAAATACAAAGTGTTTGCAGTTAGGTCCCTGCTGTTAAATTTTGTTAACAACGTTAACTTACGCTGAGTTGGCACGAAACGTGGCAGTACACGTGTATTCCTAGGGCTTATATCATCATCAACATCCTCTTCCTCTTCCTCTTCCTCTGAATCTGCGTCATTCCTCTTCCTCTTCCTAGGGCTTATATCATCATCATCATCATCATCATCATCATCAACATCATTCCTCTTCCTCTGAATCTGCGTCTTCTTCCCTTCTTCTTGTTCCCCCAAAAATTCCTGCGTCTTCTCTACTTCTTCTCTAAAACTCCTCTTCTAATTTATTCTCTCTTCTTCTTCTTTCTATTGTTTGAGCTCTCCAATGGCAAGAAGCAACGCCTCTTCCAATGTTGCATCAAGGCAAGGGTTACTCCCTGTTTGTGGGTGTGGAGTAGCAATGCGTATATGGACTGCCAACACTGCTGTAAACTGTGGAAGAAGATTCTGGAAGTGTAGAAATTTTGGGGTATGTATGATTGTTGATTTTAATTTTTCTCGTCTTCACTGTACCCCCTTGTTTAGGTTTATGTTTCTGTTTTTTTGTTCTTTGCAGAAGGCAGCAACCTGTGATTTGTTTGTCTGGGATGATGAGCTAGATTTTGAAACCATGAGGATGGTGTCAGTTTCAGAAGCAAATGAAGATTTGTCAGTTTCAGAAGCAACACAAAGAGTTTGTCAATGCAAATGTGGTCAAATTTCCAAGGAATGGGAGTCAAAGAAAATTGCTAAACTGAAGTTGAAGTTGTGTGATGAGAGGAAGAAGATGAGGTGGATGCACGCATTCGTAGTTTTGGTTATTGTGGTGTTAGTTTATCAGAAATTTGACATGGTTAAAAATTAGGAAAACTGTTAGTATGACTGACTATCAATGTTGTAAGCTCTATTTTAATTGGATTGGTTTAGGAAAACTGTTAGTGACCAATCCATTAATTACGTATGTAAGCTCATCTTTAAGTATGAATGAAGTTTCTTATTAAGTATATTGGCATAAAAGTGCCATATTTGATTCATTGAAAATAACTTGAACATGTTCCAAAACAGACACAACAATAACAAGTTTCCAAAACAAGTGGCACCATAAAAAGTTGGACCAAAATGAGGTACCATTTCCCAAGTACATAACATAGTCTTCCTAAGTACATTAACTACTAAAGGGCTAAAATACATAAAGTCTTCATTCTTCACTTCATCATCAGGTCCTAGTTGTTGCTCCCTTCATCATCATCAACAAGCGATGGCTTATTTGGGTCAGTACCAGGACCAGTAGGACGTAGTACAGTCCTCTTCACCCTTGTACTAAACCTAGTCCTTTGAACATTTCGGAACAATTTTCTTGTTACTTTAAGTTTACCAATTCGATTTGCAGCAGTTGAACCATGTACAGTAGCATTCAATGGAATTACAGCAACATTTGGATCTGTTGCAGGGACATTTGGAGCCGCATTCAACGAACCAGAATCACTTGCAACATTTGGATCTGTTGCAGGGACATTTGGAGCAGCATTCAATGAACCACAAGAACTTGCAACAATTGGATTAGTTGCAGGAACAATTGGATCTGTTGTAGAGACATTTGGATCTGTTGCAGGGACAATTGGATCTGTTGCAGAAACATTTGGATCTGTTGCAGGAACAATTGGATCTGTTGCAGAGACATTTGGATCTGTTGTAGGGACAATTGGATCAGTTGCAGAGACATTTGGATCTGTTGCAGAACCATTGACAGAAACCTTCCTTGGTTTTCTCTACAATCAACAATAGCAACATTTAAATTCACAACTGTTTTAAATTTCATTTCATAAATCAGTTATGCAGAAACATTGACATTACCTTCCTCTTTTGTGCATCTGGATTGATTGTTGTGCTCTTGCATCCTCTGCTATTGTGACCAAATTGGTCACAGTTTGTGCATTTATATGAGGTTCCACTCCTTTTAAGCTTTTTAGCATGAGGTTGCTGTTCCTCATCAGGTTGCCTCCTCTTTAGTTTCTTAGGTCTACCAGGGCCTCTTTTGTACTGTGGTGGCAGCATATGATCCACTTCCACATTTGGCCACATATCTTGGCCATTTATCGCACTAATACCATTACGATATGCAAGTTCATAACTAAATCTAGTATAGCATGAATCCACATAATCCTCAGGTTTTTGTTCTCTATAGGCTATGACAGCACATGCATGTTTGCAGGGAATACCAACTAATTGCCAAAAACCACAACTGCATGTCAATTCCCCTAGGTCAACAATAAAAGCCCTAGTACCAAATGCGTGAATGACCTGAAACTAGAGCTTAGGTCCAGACCATGTAGCCAACCAATTTCCACTTGCCTCAACCTCTCTATCCAACCTCTGCCTAGGCTTAGGCATAACTCTATGTGGCCATCTAAGAAGTTTTCTACTCTGCTTAGCAAACCTATCCATTAAATAATCCCTAATCCACTCACACATGCTGAGAATAGGCTTATCTCTAGCACTTAGTATTGTACTATTGAAAGCCTCAGCCATTTTTTTTGCAAGGGGGTAAATGGATAAACGTGATATTTGCAGGGGGTAAGTGATATTTAAGCCATTTTTTTATTGCCTGAAAAGTGAAAAGAAACACACCAAAACATAAACTTCAACAATCACTTAAACTTAAGTAATTTCAAACCAAGCAACAAAAACATAATATTAAAATGGAAGGAAACTATTTCTTAAGGACCCCATCTCCAATGAGGTGATCAATATTCCCATCTGGACCAGCAAAGAAATCAGCAACATCTAAGTGAGTGACATCTATAGGGCCATAATCAAAATCATCATCTTCATAAGCAAAATGTGTCTCTATCTTTTTCCCTTTATTTTTCTCTGATTCTTGGTAAAGGTCAACAAGATGCTTTGGTGTATGACAGGTACGTGACCAATGACCTTTTCCCCCACAACGGTAGCAATTGTTTTCATCCTGTTTGCTATTTTGCCCACCTTTTTCTTTTCACTATTTTTCCACTTCTGGTGGGAAAATGGGTTCTTGGAAATTCCACTACGGCCATGTCCACGACCACGACCATGGACAAAACCACGACCACGACCACGGCCAAAATTGTGACCACGACCTCGAGCTTGCCCATCAGTATAATGATCGTGTTTTGCTACATTTGCTTCAGGAAATGGAGCAGTACCAGTTGGACGGGCCTCGTGATTTTTCATTAAAAGCTCATTATTTTGATCAGCCACAAGAAGACAAGAAATTAGTTCAGTATATTTCTTAAATCTCTTTTCTCTGTATTGCTGCTGTAGGAGCACATTAGATGCATGAAAAGTAGAGAAAGTTTTTCTAACATATCTTCATCAGTGACATTTTCTCCACATAGCTTCAACTGAGAAGAGATTCTGAATAGTGCAGAGTTATATTCACTTACAGTTTTAAAGTCTTGTAAGCGTAAATGCATCCAATGATAATGAGCTTTCGGAAGAATAACAGTTTTCTGATGGTCATATCTTTCTTTTAAATTATTCCAAAGAACAAGTGGGTCTTTCACGGTAAGATACTCACTTTTGAGTCCTTCATGAAGATGATGGCGGAGCAAAATCATAGCTTTGACTTTATATTGATTTGATGCTTTGTTTCCTTCTTTGATAGTGTCTCCAAGACCATTTGCATCTAAATGAATTTCAGCATCTAGCACCCAAGATAAATAATTCTTTCCAGTGATGTCAAGAGCCACAAAGTCAAGTTTTGTAAGATTCGACATATTTAGTTCTATCATGAAAATGTAAAATTAATCAAGTTAGATAAAATAATAATAATATATAATAATAATAATAATAATAATAATAATAATAATAATAATAATAACGTAACACAATAAAAGATATTGTAGACAATCATAACATAAATTCAAAGACAATGAATTCATAACGGACTTGAACTCATTTGAATTCATAATGTAAATTCAAAGACAATGAATTCATAACGGACTTGAATTCATTTGAATTCATAATGTAAATTATTATAATTTATATTGAATTCATAACGTGTAATATAGAAATAAAATTTTATAAAGATAATCACAGACCTTAAGATAATCATGTAAACGATTTAGTTATTCTATAAACATGAAAGATATTCTCTCATTTGTTCTTTAGGAAGTATATCTCAAATTTTTAATATTTTGAGCAATTATTAGGGTGCTTAAGTGATGAATTTCTTCTGGAATTCATCAAAAGTAGACTAACATAGTAATCCAACAGGGATTACTAAAGTGATAGAATAAAATAGTAATCCAACAGGGATTACTTAAGTGATTAAAACTAGACAAAATAGTAATCCAACAGGGATTACTTAAGTGATGAATTTCTTCAGGAATTCATCATAGAATAAAATAGTAATCCAACAGGGATTACTTAAGTGATTAAAAGTAGACAAATATAGTAATCCAACAGGGATTACTTAAGTGGTGAATTTCTTCAGGAATTCATCATAGAATAAAAATAGAAAAGTGATAATAAAATTTCTATGATAATATTATTAATCGTTCTTGTTAGATTATAGCTCAAAACAAATAACACAATTTTACAAACACCAAAATGAAATTTGAAAAACATGAGAACCAATAAGAAGCAATACTACCTTAAGATATTTAGAGCGTGCTGATAACGTGTTGTGAAATGGACTAAAACTAGAGCAAGAATAAGAACAAGCAAATGAGACAATGAGAGAAGAAGAAGTATCTCTTGTATATTACTCTTGAAGGTGTCCCACTACAATGATATATGAGTCCTATTTATAGGCTCAAGTTTTGTAAACTATGACATACATTTAATGTATACAATAATGGAAAAGAATAATGCCTAGACATCCACTTTATTCACAATGTAGATCAATTGGTAGTGGGAATGCATTGAGCATGTACTTAAGCCTCAGGGTACATGTTTCGATTCCCACGGAAGGCAAAAACTTTACATGGGGGGTAGAGAAGATCATGAGTGCATCACTGGGTAGCCTACTAAGTAAGAAAATGGCCCAGGATGTTACAGAAAAAAATTTAAATCTTTTAACTAATGAAATATAGTTGTGCAAAGTTTTGTCATTAATATATAATATATATAATATCATTATTTATTAGTTTATGTAAAATACATAATAGATAACATATCTTTCTAAAAAAATCATGTATGTTATCTTTTTTTTATTTAGGACCATTGCGGCAGGGATTTCGCTGGCCAACACGCATTTTTAACGTGGGCGGGAATCGAACCCAGGAAAAAACCGGATCGACCACCAAACACATTATATGATAGTTTTTAATCATTATTTATTTATATCCAGCTCTATATCATATTATGTCTCTATCATCAAACCAACCTTTAACCCCAAGAGTACTTGGATGAGATGATAGGTGTCTCTTGCAACTTAACCAAGGTCCTGAGTTCGAATCGCCCATTGTGGTCCTACCCTGCTCGAGGGATTAGTCTCTGCAGTTGCGCAACCCAATTTATACCAAAAAAAAAATCAAACCTTTAAAGTTTCGTGGAGTCAACTTTTTTTTCCAACAAAATCGAATCAACTTTCTTAAAAGACTTATTATTAATTTATTATTGTTATTATTATTATAATATTATTATTAGTTTTGTCAAAAAAATATATTATTATTATTGGTTTTATTTTTTAATTTATATACACATATAGTGTATAAGCTTTTACGACCACAATTAATCACACTTAATGAAATTGTTGTTTTTGACTAATTAGTGGTTACCAATTGACTATTTTGTTTTTAATGATGTGTTAATCTGTAATTGGTAGATAGTGTAAAACACTTATACGCTTATTGTGTATATAAATTAAATGGTTACTATTATTATTATTATTATTTTATGGATGTCCCCGGGACAATATTATTATTATTATTATTATTATTATTATTATTATTATTATTATTATTATTATTTCATATTTCATATTTCATATTTCATATTTCATATTTCATTCACTAATCAAAAAACATTTCATTTGGTAACGTCTTCCATCCTGAGGAAAACTCATTGAATTCGAGAACCCCACCCACCTCTTCTCTACTTTCAGTTTTATTGATTTCACTTCTCCAACTTCAAACAAATTTCAAAAACCCTCTCTTTCAGTTTCATTGATTTCATTTTCTTCTGCGCAATTCTTCAATTCCCAAACGCGATGGGAACGGCGAGCACGGGTGGAGGAGACGTAGAAGCAGGGTTCGCAAAGCTACAAGGAGAAGACTTCGAATACTACATGCAAACCTACTCAATAATCCTTGGTCGTAACTCCAAAAAATCTACCGTCGACGTTGACCTCTCAAGTCTCGGTGGTGGAATGAACATTTCTCGTCACCACGCTCGTATCTACTACGACTTCGCACGACGTCGTTTCGCTCTCGAAGTTCTCGGCAAAAACGGTTGTCAAGTTGAAGGCGTTCTTCACCTTCCTGGTAACCCTCCTGTTAAGCTTGATTCTCAGGATCTACTTCAGATCGGTGATAAACAGTTTTACTTTCTTCTTCCTGTTCGTAGTATCCTTGGTGGACCCCACGGTCCACGTCATTACCCTAATCATCATCCTTCTGCCGCTGCCGCTGTTGCTTCCGTGCCGCCGCCGGTAGGGTCGCATTATAATTATGGTCATATGCAGGCTGGTGCTGCGCCTGGGGCGATGGTGAAGAAGGGGAGAAGGGATTTTTATGAAGACGAGTATGAGGATGATGATGATGTTGGTGGTAGTGGGAAGCAGATTGTGGGTTATGGTTACGGTGGAGTTGGTTCTGGTGGAAAGCCTTCACTGCCTGGACCAATTGGTTAGTCTTCGTTTCTATGGCTGGGTTTCTTTTCCTTTTATTTTCGCAATCGAATTGGATTGTTGAGAATTATTTTATATGACTGTGGATGGATCATTTGGTGTTTTAGACTTTAGAATTGATTTGAGTAAATTTTGAATAAATATGAAACAATAGTTTTTTGAATAAGTTGAATTTAGCTTTTGCATTTTGAATTGTTGATGAGTTTTCTTGTTTGACTTGTTCATAACACCCATGAGTTTTATAAGGAGTATTATGTAAGTGAAGGATCGTAAACTGGTTTTGATTGAGAAGCTGCTCTGTACCAAAAGATGAATCAAGTTGGGACTTGTTATTAGTTTTTATTTTGTTTCATTTTTTATGCAGTTGATGTGGTAGGATATGTACAGTGCTATTTTGTTTGTTATCTTGAGTTGTGCTGGGGATGGCTCTTGTTATTCTATTTGCTGAAGGAGGTTACAATTTTGTTCTTTTTAAATTTCATTGGGGAGAGGGCAGGTGCGTTTGCTGCTTTCCAGTGAGGGTGTGAAGTTGAGGCTTTACATGTTCAACTTACAGTTTACTGTTGTGGTTGTTGAGGTTTAATGTTTGGGATCTTTTTCGTTTGCTTGGGTATAGTGAGAAGTTTATTAAATGCTCTCTTTGTTATGGTTTTTCAAATTGTCTTTTGTGTGAGCATGTTTTGTTTTGCTTTGTTAGATGGTTTTATCTCTTGTAGTGGCCAAATCTTTGTCTCTGGTTGTGCCTCTGTGCAGTGTTATTTGTAGTGCCTTTTTCTGGGATCTATTTCGTTATAAGATTTTTAGGCTCTATCGTCTAAAACCAAGTTTCTAATGTAAGTATTGAACTGTTTGGAGCAAGGTCTTATCTAGACATAGTACAATTCTTTATCATTTTTCCTTAAGATCATAGTTGCGTTTGCTATTTGCTATTGCTGGGGTAACTAAGAGGACCACGGAAAGGGAGATCCCCTTTACTGTTGAGGATGAGGAATAGATCATTGATTCAATTGGTAGGTTTTCTGTAATCAGAATAGAAAATAATGTGGACTAGATTTAGATGATTTGGTATATTGAAAAGTTATCATGGCATTTTTGAAAACATCACTCCCTCAGGTTGGTTGGTCTGTAGTGACGAGGATGAACTTTGGTTTTACAACAGAGTTGGTTGATGCTAAGGAGTGCACGCTAGTTGTGGAAATGGGAGTCTTTCGAACTTCAATTTTCAGAATGTTTTTTTTGTTCTTCAGTGATATTGCAATTTGTGGTTATCCTTTAAAATTTATCTTCATGGATCGAAGGATCTGGGCATTGGATTTTTTCATATTTAAAGTGTCTTGATTTCTCTTCACTTGTCAAGCAGGGCTTTTTTCCACACTATTTTTCCTTGTACTTGGGTTTTTCGCAGTATACTTTACGTCCAACATTATTGAGCTTGGTGTGTGTATAATGTGGTGGGTGGCCCAATAAAAATATAAGATAAGCTTTGATATCATATTAGGGTTTTTAGTCTAACTCATCCCTACAAAACTGGTTTGTAAGGCGAGAGATGCCAGTTACTTATAAACTCTTGTGAGCTTTACCTGTTGTTAATGCGGGACTAGTATTTTTTATAGTACACCCCCTCATGCCCAATACTATTGCGCTTGGTGCATGTATAATGTGGTCAGTTGGTTGCCCAACAATGATCTAGGATAAGCCATAATACCATCATAGAATTTCGGCATAGCTTATCATTACAAAACCACCATTTCAAGCCAGCCACAATTGAGCTTCACAGTTGGGTTATGTTGAGTTTGAACTTGTGTTGATGTCTGGCATTTTTCAATGTTCTAAGGCCTATACTGTGGATGTGCTAGGGGGATTATTGTACTTGAATAGTGTTGAATGTACATCTAGGTTGCCAATAGCGGCGCTATAGCGAAAAAAAGCACCTTCACGGATCGGAACAGACCCTAGACACATTGCGATCTTCGGTGCGGCACGGGTTTGATGTAGTGGCGATCGCGGCGCCTTCTGTGGTATATGCGGTGATCACGGCCGTTTACCTTATTTTGACCAAAATTTTCCAGTTTTTTTATTAATTATTGGGTTTTGGGTAAGTAAACAAAATTTTAAGTGATTAATTAAATTCTTAACGATCCCACTGTCTCTCACGTTGTATCGCACAAGTTCTGTCTTCCCTCATCTCTCACTCTCTGCTCTGGCCTCTGGCATGCGTCTTCACTTTTTCTGCGTGCGACTCTGCTTCAGCTTCTGTTGAGCCTCTTTCTCCTGCTGGTGCGATTCTTTCTCCTTCTGCTTGTGAGACTCTGCTTCTCTGCAAATCTCTGCGTTTTCAACTTCTTGCTCTATTTTACTTCATCGAAACAGAGACTACGCTTTTTGTTTTTTCTCTGTGAGACAGGGACAGATTGATGTGTTATTCTATTTCTGCTCTGCTTTGGGTCTTCTCTCTTCCTCTGCTCTGCTTTAGGGTATCAATTTAATTATTTTGAAAGTTATTAGTATTGATTACTTGATTTTCAGTGTTAGTGACAATTGAAATAATATTATTAAGAGTTTATGACTACCCCTTTGGTTTTGTGTATTTTTTATTGTAGAGTATTTATGTATTTTGGGGTCCCAGCGCTCCGCTCTGCCTTTTGGAATTGTCTACTTAGATATACATTTTAGGCACCATAATTCGAAGTAGTTTTGGCCTATAGGCCACCTATTGCTACAAAGGTGCTTTCCCCATTAGCAAATATGCTACAGCTTTTAAATAACTAAATAGAAATATAGTGGGGAGCATATAGACCATAGATGTGATAATTGCAAGACGGATTTTAGAAGTGCACAATTCTATGTTTTTTCCAAGCTTGAACGACCCTGAAACTTAGCTCAGGACTTAATTTGCTGGCATTGTGTTGGAAATTGGAATGTAAACCTGGTGGGGTAAGAAATCCACCAATCCTAGCTGATGCTCCAAATCCAACAACAATAAGACTGAAACCTTGAGAATGCCCACCAAAATTAACCCTGGCGACAGAAATTAATCCAGGAAAAACTGTTTCCCAAGGCTGATGCCAACTGTCAGGAGCTGAGACTGGATATCTGGACATGGAGCTGGTACTTTGGTGTTAAGAGGACTGGGTCTAGTTGCGATTCCCTCTGTTTTTGGTTTCCCTCTGTTTATGCACATTGGTTTTCATTTTTTCGTTATTGGTATTTTGCGGACTAGGCTCTTTGGTAGTGGAAAAGTGAAGTGTGCAGATACGTAAATTTACATATTTACACTAACAACTTTTTGTAAAGCACATATTTAACCAATCTAGCCATTGAATTAAAATTCCCCCTTAAGTAGATTGAATTTGTACGATTTCATATGATTCAAAACTTATTCGGTACTTCATCACCCCACTTTGTTTTAACCACTTTATTAAGTAACTACAATTAAATTAAATAGATATGAATGTCTTAATTCTCTGAAACATTGTATACATAATCGTAAAGATAATATACTATGATTCAACCATTGGATTGATAAAATTTGCATTGTACAAAAAATATTGAAGGTGTAAATATTTAACATTTGGTGTTAACAGATCTATGATTCGTGTGTGTGTGTGTCCACATCAAATGCGATAATCTCACATTTTAAGTGTCTACACCCCTTCCATTTCTAGGTAGGATCTATGAGTATGACAATTGTGGTGCAGATGAATTAGTAATTTCACTAATTTCTTTTATGGATTTACTACTTTTATTCTATGTTGTCAACAGTATTGTCAATAGCGGCGCAATAGCGAGATAGCGGAGCGGCCCCTGGCTGCTACAGGACATGGCATTGCCGAGCAGTAGCGGCTACCTTCATGGCGAGGTAGTGCTGCTATTCCATCAAAGCCCTTAAAATTTGGATGTTTGGGCTTTTTGGGGAGGCATTTTAGGAATTTCATTAAAATACACTAGAAAAATATAGTGTACTATATTTCTCCTCACCAATTAGTCTCCGTCATGACGGCATCCTATTAATGATATAGTGCGTGTGTGTGTATATTTATATATATATATATATATATATATAAATATATATATGTTCTATAAACTATATAACCAATTTCAGAATAGCAGCATCTCGCAATGGTGTTTTTACCCTCCTTTATCTGAGATTCATAACACTGGTTGTCAATAGTGCGCTATAAAGGCTTGGCGGAGTGGCCGGCTTCTGCTATTGGAAGTCTATATCAGAGTGGTTTTCTGTAGCCAGCGTTGTCAATGATGGATGGGCAAAATTCTGCCATATAAATGTGGATTGTGATCTATGGCACCGCAATGATGGGCGGCGCTTCACAAATTGCCTATTGTGGCAGGCACAAAATCTGCCACACCATAACGCCACCACAGCCACTATTTAATAACACTGGCTGTAGTGCCCGATTGCCTGCTATAGCAGCCAGTATTGGGGTTGTTCACAGCCATAACAGCCACACAAATTTGATAACCATAATGATTTATCATTGATAGAAAAACCTACCATTTTAATGTTGATTTTCATATTTAATCATGGGTATATATGATGTATTGTTTTTCATTATAGTTACATTCAATTGCATGTATTGATAAGATTGTCTTGTTCGTGTGTATTGAAGTATGATGTGTTGTAAATCTTCATGCATATTTACCACGAGTTAGGCAATACTTTGTTGGAGTGAAGATAGGCAAGTGAAAAATGGCAAAGTGTCTAGACTTTATTTTGGTTAAAACAAATTTTCATTTTTCATCTACCCACTTTTTCCTCGCAGTCACTCCTTTTTCGACTCTAACTATTTGTTGTGCGGCCTAAATCTCGCTTTCTTCTTTGTGATGAGGTTTCTACTTTTTTTGTTTAAATATTTTGTCATGTAAAATCAAATGCATGTACATTAACTTTATTTTTCAAATGTATCTATTGGAGAGGTTAGAGAAGAAGTAAATAGATAGGTAGAGATGTGGAGACAAACTTTGGGAGCACCTGGTTTGCGTTTTACTTAATGTATCCATTAGTGGAAGACACGCTAATTCTAGTTTTAGAGGCAAAGAGTGGAGACCATACCATGCAGCAAGTTAAATTAAGTATCTTGGGCCCGTTATACATGACGGCAAGAAAAAGAGGGAGATATTTGTAATCCTTAGGTTTCAAGTAGGGTGGGTAAATTGGGGCGCTTCTAGTGTTATTTGTGACACAAAGGTGTATTGAAGCTAAATAGAAAATTTTAACACTCAGCTACAAGACATGCATTGTTAGACGAGAATTAATATCATGCGGTAAAGAGCCAACAAGAAACTAAGCTGAATGTTGTTGGCATAAGAATGTTATGATGGATGAATAGACACATAAGTCAAGATAAGGTTGGGAATGAGTGATTAGAATGAACGTCTACGTTGCACCTATTTTGGAAAAGATGGTAGAGTCTTTCAAGTAGTTTGACATATGTGGAAAAGACTTGTAAAAGCTCCAATATAGTAGGTCAGACGAATGATAGTTCAATAAATAGGGATAGAGGAAGACCTAGAAAGTTGTAGCCAATCAAGGAAGATTTAGATGATTTTTATAAGACATTACATTATTGTGTTGTTTGATCTATGTGGTTAACCTTATATAATGGGAAGAGGCTTTTAGTGTTATCTCGTCCATTTTCTACTTATAGGTTGATGCGGTAAACTATGATTAAATTAGAATAATTGATGAGTTTGAATTTTGCTAAAAAGATAGCACAAAGGTCATGTAGGGTGGTTGTTGTTGTTGTGGTGGTGGTGGTCGTATCCATATGGAGAGACGGCACTTGAACTGTGACCATTCGAAACACGTGTTTCATAAAATTAGATGCAGAAGTTGTTGTGTTATCTTGAAACTCGTAAATAGCAATTGAGGCTTCTGTTATGTCCAAATTTTTAGTATGAATTTATTCAAATGGTTTTTATTCCAATTGAATGCTACGTGGAACATTAAATAAAGAAACTATGCTGAAAATGGTATAGTATCTTTCTTTGTTAGAGTTCTCTCATTCATTTAAAGTTGATGAATGACCCACTATTTGTCATTACTGTTTTTCTCTCTTCCTTTGCTATGCTCTTGTGTCTTGACTTTTAATTTTATGAAGATATCTATATTTAGGCTATTTTCTTTTAGTTTAACTTAAGGGTTTTTTCAAGAACCCGTGCCTTTATATTATGAGCTGTTAAATTGTGGCTTTTGCTTAGGTTTGTGACTTTATTATGCATTTTAAATTTGAGGGTAATTCAGTGTTAAGTGGGATTTAGAGTTTTTTTTTTCCATCTACGTTATTGTATAGATAGTTTTGTATTTGAAGTAAGATCTTTCAGTCCCTGTTACAGTCACATGATCTGTGTTTCTTTCTTCAATCCTAGGTAGGATTTTGATTTTGAGTCTAACAACTTTGATTGACATGGTTTGATTCCTGCAGATAAGAAGTCAGAAGGTAGATCCCGAGTAGATCGAGATGCTGATAATCTTCAACTTCAACTGTTGGAAGAAAAGGATGTAGTATCAACTGTAGCTACCGTCTTGTCTGATCTTTGTGGTCCTGGAGACTGGATGGCTATGGAGAAACTTCATACTCAGGTTAGTTCTGACCATTATTCGTTTTATGTTGCTACTTACTGCAATTTTTTTTGCAATTTTATAAACTTGAATGAGTAGGATAACTTGTCTTCTATCCATTTTAGTTGCTGTCACAAGAATCCAGTAATTACCTGAATCAACATCTACTCTTAGGTTGTGTGTTTGGGGATTATCCAAAATTGGAAATTTTTGACCTAAATTGAATTGCATTGATTTAGAAGTCAAATTTTGTGTTTGCAACTGATTACTAAAAAACAGGTTTAAAATTGATTTACAGTTTGATTTCCATACTTGGAACACATTAAAAATGAATTCAATTATTTTGAATTAATAGTTTACTTTATTATCCATATCTAGAATTGTTAAATGACTTTAATTAATAAGGGAAGAAACGTCAATTTAATTAAATATAAAATCAAATCAATTCTTAAAATATTTGACTCCGAACATAATCTTAGAGTCTCAATCCCTTGGCATATAGAAATGTTGGTTTGCATTGTCATGACCATTCATCTGGCCAAGAGTCCAAGGATTTGATGATCTGTATTAATAAGTCATACTGTAGCCGGACCTATTTCTTCATAATTCATATCACAATTTTCATGCACCAGTGAACTATTTTTCCGAGTGTACTTAATTTCGTGCATTGAAGCTTTTGTAAGTATTGCTCGTCTGGTAGTATGATGTTTTTTATGTATGCTGTTACAATTTATACAACCCACATAAGTGAGAACTATGCATGAAATGAATTGTGTCGTTCTATCTTTTCATTTGGAGGCATTGACAAAGTGCTGGGTAACATTGGAACAGATGAAAATTGGAAAATAGTGGAGGGAAGTGACTATGGGTAGTTATAGTAATGGATTCACTACTTGTTGCTTTGTGGAGATGATAAACCGTGGAATGACTCAAATTTAGGGGTGTGCATGGTGCAAGAACCAAACCAAACTGAACCATATAAGCAGTTTGGTTCGGTTTGCAAAACCATTTCTGTTAAAAAACCGGTTTTTATTCAAATTGGTTTAGGTTCGGTGGTTTGTATTTTAGAACCGGTTTCTTTGCTTGAACCATTCGAAAACCGGTTTTCCTAACTGCAACGGTTTGGGTAAAACTGCAGTGTCGCATTTTGGGTTTAATGATGTTGTTAGCTGCAGCTGTACTTGCCACTTGCGATCCATTGTAGATTAAATTAGCTATTAGTTACTAGTACTAACTATATATATAACAATAATAATAATATAATCAATGAACCCCACCATACCCTGCAGACATAAACATTACGTGTGTTAATTGGGATTTTTATGAGGCAATGCAAGTATCAGGTGGGTGTAAGGATAAAAGAGAAAATATAAATGTAATGTAATAATGGTTATGGACTTATGGTTCTAGCGTTGTAACCGGATAATTAAAGTCACCCTATGGACACAAAATTCCCTGACTCACCACGTGTTCAAAGGCTGGCCGATGTTTGTTGGTACTTGGTACCTTCTAACCAATAGAAACCAAACACAAATAGTATCAACAAAGTCTAAGGCAACACGTTTGTATTCACTTTTTTCTTCAGGCTTTCAATTCTTTGCTTTTACTGTTCAACGCTTGAATAAAATAAAATATTTTCATCTCTCTCTTTCTCTGCAACAAATTTGAAACACTCCATTTTAGCACAATGCAGAGCTTCTAAGTTGCCGGATTTAGAGGCTTAGCACTTACAGCAGACAGTGGAGAAGGAAGGAAAACACTAGAATCAGGTTCAACAGTAACAAACCGGTTTAGAACCGAAGTTTTAGGCCACCGATTTGCTTTTAAAAATAGGTTGGGTTTGTAAACCATATAAATGGTTTTGGATTTTTTTGGTTTGGTGTGGTCCAGTTATTACATTTGGGTTGGTTAACCATACCATTTGCACACCCCTACTCAAATTACCCTAATATATAGTTTAAAGTGTATTGTTATGCATCTAATTAAAACACGCTTAAACAAACTTATTTGATTACTCTCTGAATGCTGCCTTGTTTGTTGTTAGTTGGTGAAGCAATATAGCGGCATCTGGCACCACAATAGAGTGCGGAAATATCTCACATCAGAGGAATTTCCTGGTCCTGAATCCAAAGGGAAGCCTTGGTATGGGTTGCTTGCACTATTAAGGAGGTACCCTGAGCACTTTGTTATAAACACAAGGTCCAAGGGCCGGAGCACCCAGGAGTTTGTTTCTCTCGTCTCTCTTATCTCTTGAACTTGGTGCTATCTTCTGACATTAATAACTGCTGTAGTTAATGATTTTTACAGAATTCTAATATCTGGTCAAGCAACGAACCTGTATAAAATTGCACCTTCGTTCGACACCTTTCTTCTTTAGGGGAAAACTTGTTGCTTAAATTTTCAAGAAATCACTTCCCATTGCTGGCAATTCATAATGGGCAATTCGTAAGTGTTCCAAGAGCAGAAGAAATAATGTTTGTGTTCATTCGTAGACTAAAAACCTGACTAAATCAATTGGTTAGGTTGAAAACTCCGTAACTTGTTTCGTGCGTAGCATGTTCAATCCATAAAATTGGAAGTAGTTAATAAATGGTGACAAATTAGCTGAACAGTTATAAATTTGGCTAATTTAGAAAACCTACTGTTTATTATGGTTGAATCAAATTTAATCGATAAATTATCATGTATGTTGGTTAAGTTGGTATAGAATCTAAGATTTTGGGTTTGCATTTTATGAATGGAAAAAGTAGGTGGCTAGAGTGCTTTGTTTAGTTGGATTTAATGTGACTTGAATACTGGATTTCTTAGATAAAAAATAATCTATAGATTACACCTTAACAAATCCTTGCCCAGCATGTTTCTCTTGCAGACGAGGACAAGAGTGTTGTAATTGCCAAAATGTAGGGATGGGTTTGATTAGGTGTTTAGAAGTAAGCATGTAAGTAGCAGGTCCTTTGATTTGTATGATTTATTTCTGTTTTTGAAAGACTATTTTTAGTTACCATTGGCCAAATATGTTTGAAGGGGATTTTAGGAGAAGAAAGGAGGAAAGGGAAAGCTTTATGATATGTCTTCCTCTTGGTTAGAAGTCATTTAAAAAGAGAGAGGAAATGTGAGAATTTAAATGAGCTCTTAATGTGAGTTGGAAGCCAAACGGATATGGCTCTTAATCTGAGTTGGAAGCCAAACGGATATGGCTCTTCTAAAATGAGCTACTCACTATATAGTGTAAAGTAGGAAATTTTAACATTTGATTTGAAAATCAATGGTAACTTATCATAATTACTAATTTATTTATTTAATTTTTTTTGAGATTAAAAAAGTTTAGGTGAGCTGGTCTCTAGGGGCTCACCAGGGTCGGGATAGGCCTCAAGGCCCTTTGAGGGCTTACAGAGGTACTTGCAGATCACTCACCAAAGAGGTCTTCACATCGGCAGCAGGAGTTGAACCCATGACCTTGTGGGAAATGAGTCAACTCCTTACCAACTGAGCCAACCTTCGTTGGCACTAATTTTTTTTTATTATCTTGAGATTGTGTACTCATCTTGGAAAACAAGAGGAGAGTACTTAAAGCCACTGAGTTATGTTTTTTTCTTCTTCTTATAAATAGATATATTTGCTTTGACTGCATATATGACACATGTTAATGACCAATGAATAATAAAATACGAGATCCCAATTGACCAAGTATTGAGGTGACTATTTGTCAAAAAAAAAGTATTGAGGTGACTATCTTCCAATCCACATTTTCTCAAAAAAAAAATTCCAATCCACATGAACACTAGAGTATGCTTTCATTTTGTACCGTTCTTACACACGGACTCTAACTTAGGCGTCAAAGTCCGTAGTAGCCACTCTATCCGGTTGGAGACACACCTCTCGATGATTCCTTCTACAGTTCAATTATCCTAAAGTTTCATATTTCATCTCAACATTTAGGTATCTTGCTATATTTATTTGTGATCCCAGCTGAATATTGGCATAATTTGTGTGCGAAGAACATTGATTGTTGCTAGGGCTGTTCATCAAAACCGAATTGAACTGCCGAACTGAACCGAATCGAACCAAAATTAACTGAACTTTTACAAACAATTCTGAACCGAACTGTTATTTCAAAGACAGTTCACTAACCGAACTGTTAAGGCCAGTTCAGCTAGTGAACCAAATTAACCGAACCATACAGGCCTAATCAAATCAAACATGAATTCTCAAAAGAACTGTCGGTCAGTTCAAGAACTTTCCATCCGACTCCAACCATTCCCCATTCTCTTTACTTTCCACCCACACACCCACAAAAAGATACAAACTTTCCAACACCTTTTTTTCCGTAAAAATCAGATTCAATTCCCAATTCAGAGATTTTTTTCTTTTCCTTTTTTTTGTTCGATTTTTCAGATCTGGTGTTGCAACATGGCATTGTCTATCTATGATCTCAAATCCAACACCAACCAGTGACCAACCACACAGGACAAAGAAGAAGAAATCCCAATCTAACCACCAACAACAAACCCACGCGAAATGGAGATTGCAATCCACTCTTCCAAACTCCAGCAGGCGCTAGAGAGAGTAAACCTCACCGCCGGCAGCGGACCTTGCCATGGTAAGGTCGTTGAGGAAGCCGCCGACAGCACTCTCGCAGTCGCAGCCAAGAGGAAAACGGCAGAACGATACACTCTTGCGGTCCTTTAAATTACACAAAGAAGTTATAAATTATAATCCTTAGTTACAGTCAGATTGGAAAAAAATGGCGTATTTAGCAATTTAGTTCAAAAACAACTATCTTAATACATTAATCCAAAATCTACTTTTAACCAATTTGAGCGCCACCTGTTAACGGGCCGGGCCGGGCCGCCCGATTTTTCGCGGGCATAACGCTTCCACCTATTCAATTATTGAGAATTATTGAGGAACAAACCTAATATATTTATAGTCAAATTTTTTTTCTAAATTTTTATGTATTCCAAAAAAAAAAATGAAAAAAAAGAAGAAGAGGGGGGTAAGGGGGATAGTGGGGTGGGGGTAGGTATGTATTCCAAAAAAAAAATGAAAAAAAGAAGAAGAGGGGGGAGGGGGGGGGGGGGGGGGGTAAGGGGGGGAGGGGGGTGTTAAATATATTAGGTTTGTTCTTCAATAATCGAATAGGTGAAAAATAAAAATAAATTTCGTGATAAATTATGTAAAGTTTGTTCCTAATTTCGTTACAAAATACATAAAGTGTGATGCTAATCAGCGTGTATTTAGACAATTCGGTGTTCGAAAAAATTTTAACCGTTCAAATACTCAAAATATCATTTTGTGCCAATTCTTCTTCTTCCTTTCTTATTCTATGTTGTAACACCAATAGTACACAGCCATTTTTTGGTGAATTATTTTAGCCGCGTCATTGTTACCACCCCGTGCATAGCACGGGTGTATATATGTCCTAGTAATTCTTAATGACAGGTCAACGTTTTTTTAGATTTGCTGAAAAATTGAGTTCAGAAAGTGTGGTGGATGGTTCAATTCAGTTCATATCCAAAAGTTTGGAATAAACAATTCAATAAAGTTCGTATTTTGAACAAGTTCAGTTCAGAGCTAAAAACCGTGAACTAAACTGTTAGCGCGGTTCGATTCAGTTCTGCGAGCTGTTAGCGCGGTTCAGCTCAGTTTGTCAAACCGTTTCAATCAGTTTGGTTCAGTTCGGTTTAGTTCTTCTTCTGAGCTGAACCATGAACAACCCTAATTGTTGCTCTCACCTAAGCTTGAGAAAAGAATACTGGACAAATGAGGGACATCGATTTCAAAGCACATAAAAAATGTGGCTCAACCTTGGTAGGGATAACAAGAGCTCCCTATAGATTCCTTATGCCTCATCGATGCGATACACTATTATAGAGGAATACTAAGAAGGACTCTCAAACGCCATTATATGTTCGGAGAGATCAATCTCCCAACAATGACTTCCTCATCCTGGTAATACAAGTTGAAATCACCTCATATAGGCATCCTCGACTATCTCTAATTGAGGTAATTCATGTGGTGGGACATCATTTGCAATCTCCTTGGTAGTGTGTTCTCATCATCTATATGAAGAGTACGCAACAAGAAAATAAGTGAAAGAATCTACGAAGATAATTATTAATCATGTCTAAAGTCAACCGCAACAAACATCATGTACATAGATTATTATTCTCAACTAAGTACATCTAGACCTTCATGTTCATTGGCCAATCTACGATATAATGAGTGTATTCCCCATTTTTATTAGAAATACATGTATCCTTCATTTTTGCTTAGAATACAAGTCAGTGATCGATCCAAGTAACCTATTTTGCTTTCCATCACCAATAAGAGTGCATCACCAGTCTCCTATTCATATTAGGGACGACTATCTTGGTCAAACCAGAATCGTTAATTTTGAACATGAAATAATGTTATTTCTTAAAGTGCCTATTATATCCAATGTGAAACTTTCCCACTATTTACACCTCTACTTTCATTCTTTCACCCTCTTCCTCTTCTCCTTCACTCTCACCACAACCTCCTTTTCCCTTTCACCACAACCACCACCACCATCTTTGACTCACCACCACCTTCTTTTCTCTTTCACCACCACCACCACCTCCTTTTCCCTCTCACCACCATCACACAATAACCACCACCTCCTTTTTCCTCTCACCACCACCAACTATTTTTCCACTATTTACACATCCACTTTCATTCTTTCACCCCCTTCCTCTTCTCCCTCACTCACCACCACCTCCTTCTCCCTCTCACCACAACCACCATCATCACTATCTCACACTCACCACCACCAAGAGTGGGTCATTTTTTGCAAAATAAATATTCATGGCCCATGGGCTGAACTAGGCCATCAAAGTTGAGTGGGTCATTTTTTGCAAAATAAATCTTCAGGGCCTATGGGCGAGGCTGGGCCCACATGGGCCTTATGGGCTTGGGGCCTATGTGGGGCCTTAGGATAGTGGGCTTTTGGGCCCACAGGCTTTTTGGCCCATGGGCCATGTGGGCCTAGGGTGGGCTGGCCCATGTGGGCCAAATTGACAGCTCTACTTCCACCCCTTGTTGAAATAGTCAATTGCAACAAGAAAGAATTTGACTTAGCACACGTCCCAATATGTCAACTTCCCCATGTAGAATGGTAAGGGGAAAGATCGGGTATAGGTCGTAAGCTCTATTATGAGACAAGGTGGGATGTACGAGAATCATTTGCATTCATCACAATTTTTCACATATTCAGCACAATCTTTGTTAAATGATGGCTAGTAATAACCAACATGTATCATGCTTTCTTCTTCTTTGTTAGGTTAATTTCCTTAATTTTGTTAGGGTAGCCTTTAGCTTCCTAACAATCACCTTAGTGTTGTTCGCTTGTTGGTGCTTGCCAACTTAAACAATATGTCCTCCCTCAAATTTTGTTGTACATAAGTCCAATGAACTAAAACTTTGAGGATAACTCATTTACCTTTTGCAAGTTCTAAAATCATAAAGAGTTACGTTTAAATTTAGAAAATCAAAACTTATTAAATTGTTAATAAAATTAATTAATAAATTACATGAACTGAGATATTTTTTATTTATACCTATTAGTTTAATATATACTAAACTTTAAATTTAAAGACAGGCTATAAAATATTTTAACATTGATAAGTAAAAATTTATGTAATTGATTGAATTTAAATAATATCCTTTATTAATTACTTAATGACAAGAGGGTGAAATGTGATTTGATTACATTTCACCATCTTGTCATATTGTAAAGCTCTGATCACATTATTAATTACTTAATGAATCCCAAAAAATGTCAATATGTAATTATTCTAACATAAACATGGACGGTTTGTAGTATTAAAAACATTATAACTTAGCTGACAGTGGAAGTTAAGAGAAGCATCTTTATTTCCATTGCATTGAAGCAAAAAATAGTTTTGCACTAGTTTGATGGACTCTATTTATTGGGTTAAGGTATAATAATTTGCATATCTTAAGGATTATAAGAAATACTAAATATCAAGGTCTAACATCATGCTCTCTTTTTCTATAATAAAAATGGATCTATCACGTATTAGTAGAACTAGATTTTTTCTTCTTCACACATGGTTCCAGAATCATAATTCTTAAGAGACTGATTTTTCCTGCTCTGCATCTTCACAAGCAGAGAAGCCACTCACTGCTTGCTTACTCTCCCAATCATCATTGTGCAATGGATGCAGCTCAAGACTATTATGCGCTTCAGGACTAAGCCTTCTCTTGTTTTCTAAATTTTTGCATATTGAACTGTTAAAATTTAAGGACAACAAATTATATGTAGAAAGAGTTTAATAATCATACACTGACGATGTAAATTTTTTACACATACGTCTAATCATGTTTCACCGTCTTGCCACATTGTAATCAGACTTTCAAACTATATTAAAAAATTACAATACGACAAGATGGTGAAATGTGATTGGATTTGTGTATAAAACTTATTTACACACTTCTGTGTATAACAATTAAACTCATCTAAAAATGAGTGTGAAATAGTTTAAAGAGAGATTACTTTTACGTGTAATTGCCTGCCGAGTCATCGCCAAGAATTCTTCCCATTTGAATTTGCGCAGTTCCAACTTCTCTTCTTCCGGAAGCTCGGAATTGGGCTCTCTCCCACACATGAAAGCAGCCCTAGAGAAAAAGAAATGTTATTTATACAAAGTAGGTAGGTTATGGTCAACACACTATGCTAGAGAGGCTATATTATAACTTTATGTTGTATAACTGTTTTTAATGTCAAAAATATAGACCGTCCGATTAAAATTTAACGGTCCAGATCCACTGAATTCATGACTTTACCGACTGCACAAAATCCGGATCTGTAACAAAATGGTAGCAAGGAGGTCTAAGCAGTGAAAAGCAGATATCCAAAAACGTAGAATGTATCAGGTTGTCTGTCAATCACTGAGAACAAAAGAAAATTGGCAGCTCATCGAATGCAACCGAAAGGCATGCATGCATATTCTCACCATGATTTGGGGTGTTATTAAAAGGGACAGTGTTGATAATCACATTATAGAATTCAAAGTAGTACCTGTCATATAAGTGAGCTGCTTCTTCTTGTGAGCCAACAGTTCCTAAGTGGATTTGTTTCTTGTCCACTTTTATAGCAGCCTGCCACTTCATATTTTTGAAGTAGACACCTCTCATGCAAGGATCTTGATTTTGCAAATTCTTTCTTCTATGTCGCTTCCTACGTTTAATGGGAGGTTCTGCTATATGTAGAGTAAAATCGGTCACAGGCAAATAAAGCCATAAAAAAAGCAAATTAAGCCATCTAACTTATTCTAAGGGTATTAAAGCAAATTACATATATAAGGTCCATGCAATTCATGTTAGACGTGTCCGATACATGAGATTTGACTTGCAAAAACCACTAATTACTAGGTTAGTTTAGTCATTAAAAGCTAAACAAACAGAAAATCGGAAGAAATGAGTCTAGTAAACAACTAACCCAGGGTTTGTTGAACACGCTGCTCTTTGGAGGAGCTTGAGCCAGAAATATTTGATGAACCCGGTTCTTCTTGCGCAACGGTATTCTGGAAAACATAGAACAGTTCAGGATAAGTTCCTAATTAATGTAATTTAACTGCCAGTAATAAAGGTGGTGGCGGGTTTTGTAGATCAAAACAAAATCAAATCACAACATATGAAGAGGATAAATGGGATTAGGATCCTCTGCATTCAGCAGAGTCTATCTTTCTCTCTCTATCATGTTTTTTTCTATTTTTTTTTGTTAAAAATAAATCAACAGTCATGATTTAAAGATGCCTCAATACAAAGGTTCTGGTGGTGCTAACTGCTGTGACTGTAGTCAATTATGACTACAATGGATCAAGATCCCGATAAATGGAAGTTCTCATTCAACCAGAAATGGGGAAGCAATCATTATGGATTTTAAAAGAAAGACAGAACAGGAAAATTCTTTTAATTAATCCTTCTTCGATCACTTCGAATATTGATTCTGATAACAACAAACATGCCCTAGGATGCCATAGTACAGGATGAAAACAAGAGGTTATACTCAATGATCCTTACGTTCAGTATGCATAAGCTGAAACCTCTTCTATTTCCAAATTCAAAGTGAAGCTATATTGTTGTTGCCTAGTATCTTATCCAGCCTATAGTACAGTTGAGACAGATAACCACTGCAATCTCTATTCTTTTTTTATTCATTGAGGCACAGATTCAGGTCTGGATATTTCACCAATGAAAAAATGATTCTGATGTATTCAGCCAGTTGGATAAGAGAAGCAAAACAAACAAAAGTATGATGACCATTTTTACAACTTACTCTTCAACAGAGTTTCATTCATCCCTTTTCCTGTTAAAATGCCACAGCATGCTTCTTAAAAGGCTAAAACAGTTAATAAACTCCAATGATGATTACTGAGTATGAAATTTTGAGCTTTTTTTAGCCATAAACTCTTTCACTTTGAGAGTTTGTCAGGTAAAAGCAAGAATGTGACACTGAGGCCAAATGGATTAAGCATAAGTAATAGGACAAGAAGCAGACTTGCACAGCGTGCACGAGTCTTTACCATTTAATAATAATGTATTGAATTGAAAATAGAAAATTGAAACATTCCCAAAAAAGTAGCGAATTTGAAGACATGACGAATTATTATCACTGACCTTTTTATCTTATTATGTGACTTTCTAAAGACTAAATTGAACAGTTGAAGGGAAATGTCCAACCGCATAGCTATTGGCCATATGCAAGCTAAAGAGAATGAGACGGAAAACATCTACAGATGAATTGTATATGATCAGAACAGATCTATTTTGGAAAGCTTAGAGCCTTGTAATTGAATTTAGCAACTCTCATTTGTTGAATTTTCAGAGAAATGGCAAAGTTTCTTTCTAACCTGATTTTTCAATTGAATTTGCAGCAATGCGACTTAAATAAAATAAAAAAAAGTATGCTATCAATTTCGAGAATAAATGTCTGAATGATTATGAATCTTAGCTTGTTGAAATGAAATGTCAAATTAAAGAAGTCCTAAAGAGATATATTAAGGGGACCAAAAACCTCAGCATTATCTTTAAAACATTTTGAAAAAAGAAACATATATACAGTTACTTACTAGTAGTAATCTGTTTCCTACACTGTCCAGGATGCTTGCATCATCTGAAAGCACAGGCTTTTCATTCTTGGGTTTGGCATGCCAGGTTGAATTTTCAGAACCTGTTAAATTCTCACAATATAGAGGAAGTGGAGTAACAAAGGAACTGCTTCCTGTAAAGGACAACAAAGTTTTGAAAATTTAGCCAGTTAAGTGTTAGATTACAACTCAAATATTAGACTGCAGACTGCCACAGACATGAATTTATCTTGCTTCCTTTAAACCTATGAAGCACCAACACAGACGAAAACTAGACACGACACTGGCACGAACACACAAACACCAGTTTTAATTTGAAAAATGCACGTAATTGAAGTGTCAGTGTCCGACAAAACACATGGCAAACACCAAACACGTTTTCAACCTGAAATGTCCGTGCTACATTGCTTAAAACCAGTCCACAACTTTTAGAAAACAAATTAGACAACAAAGCATCACAATAGAAAAAGAGATTCCAACTTCGTTGACACCTCAAACTCTAACAATCATTTGCAGCACTCCAAAATTATATAAAAAATAGAAAATAACGAATACAAAAACTTGAGGGGACTAGAGCCAATACAGTCCACAATAGATAGAGTATGTTTACCAACATTTACCTGAGCATAGTCCCAAAAGTCTGCGCCTTCTTAAGCTTACCATTGTTTGTTCCAGTTATTTAACCAAGTCATCAAAGCATAATGACCAATTTTTTCTTCCAATTTAGGAGGTGAAGTGGCTATAACACAAATAGAACAGTTTCAGGCTGGTGAGGATGATTATTTAGACCTGTTGAAGAAGGAAAAAAGTTCCAAAAATCAGTTCAATATTGTCATAAAAACCAAATGACGTCATGTCAAATATCAGTATTCACTACCAATTCCAAAATACAACAACTTTCGACCTCCGTAGCACCGACACTTCCGGTTGAAGACGTGTGTCGGACACACACTTCAATTACTTGTATTTTTCAAATTTAAACCGGTGCCTGTGTGTTTGTGTCTGGTGTCCGTGTCTGTGTTGGTGCTTCATAGCTTTCAACCAATCAGTAAAGGTAAAAAGTATCTTACAAGGGAATACATGCATGACTAGTTATAGTGTTATATTATTTATACTACAAAAAGAAGTGGCCTTTTTCCTAGTTATAGACCAGAAATAAGTAGATTATCACCAGAAGTTGACAGTGAAGAATGAAAACAATAATTAAACATTCAGAATTAGATCCCACAAATAAGATTTAGCTAATAGTTGGTCCTGCTTTGACTTTTGTGAAGCGCAAACAAAGTTGTCATCATAAACAAACAGATACAAATGGCAGAGAAACCCTGATCATGATTTCAACTCCTCTTACCATTGTAAACATTGTTCAAATCAATAATCCAATTTGATCATAGCAGAACGAAACCACCATCAACCCCTTTTAAAACTGAAACATAATAGAACTGCTTTCAAAGAAGGAAAAAAAAAACAATTTTATTTTTGAGAAAAACAAAGTTGGTATCATACTTTTCAAAATGAAACCCAAAACAATAAATGGGATCAAGAATTGTAAACAAAAAATCATGCAGAAACCAAGTCTTTCCCCTTGTGTTGAAGTCAACCCCATCAACCTACCACCTTTCTTGGAAAGAGGTGGCAGAAAACAAAACAAGACAAACCCATTTTGACCACAAACATCACAAACCAAATACACACACATTTATAACAAAATTCAAGACACACCCACAAAAGTTAACAAGAGAAAGACCAAATCTTTAGCCTCAGTCAACTCAAAATGCCACCAAGAAAAGGAAACTGATCACACAAAGAAGAGGAAAGAATGAAGGAAAGTACATAAACAGAAGGAGACAAAAAGGTGTACGGACAGAAAAAGAAGAACAATCCATTGTTATTGGTAAAAGGGTACCTGAAAAAAAGGATAAGAAGAGAGAATCCAAGTGGGGTTGTGGTGAGGTGGTAGAAATCTGAGGCAAAAAGGCAAGAAAGGGCAATTATAGGATTTTTTTTGGGGGGGGGGGGGGGGACTGGGGAGACAAGGTGGTAAGTGTGGTATATGAGATAATGTGTGTGTTGTGTTGTGTTGTGTTATGTTGTTGTGGCTCATGCATCTACCACCTTTTGTTTTTGTTTTTGTTTTTTGTTTTTCTCCAAAAACTCCTCTTGTGTTGTGTGTGTCAATGTTTAGAAGAGAGAGAAGGGTGGTGAAAGGGGTGGGGTGGGGTGGTATTGATTATTGAATATTGGTGGTTGTGGGGGGAGAAAATATATTGTATAGAATTAGAGAGAGAGTGTGAGAGGGTTGAAAAGAAGAGTGGGAACGTATAGCGACTAGCTGGGATTATTATGTGGGCTCAATGTCAATGCTGCCCTTTAAAGACCCAACCGATACCACTCGGGTTAGTTACATCAGAGACAATATTGCTTTTACCGTATTGCCCCGGATCTTTATATGCATAACTTATAATTTATATAAGAGATATATAATTGTAACTAAAAAAATTTATATGCAGATGATATTATGAATTTCGGTAGAGCTACTTAAAAAACTATTTCTAGTTTGTTGAACCCATTTTCCTTTTACCAGCAAGTATTTGGTCATGTTATTATTAAAGAGAAATCTAAGTTCTTTACTAGCGGTATATCCCCCTCTCTTATCACCCCCTCTCTTATCATGGCCATCTCCACTTTGCTTGGCTTTTCTAAGGGCTCTACCCCTTTTAATTATCTTGGTGTTCCATTGTTCAAAGGTAAGCCTCAGAGATTTCATTTATCTCCTATTGTTGATAGAAGTAAGTCTAAGTTATCCACCTGGAAAAGTTCTTTATTATCGATTATGGGTAGAGTTCAACTAGTAAATTTTGTCATTCTGAGCATGTTGATATACAACTTTTGTATTTATGCTTGTCTTGCAAATCTCCTCATTATTGTTGACACTTGGATTAAAAACTTTGTGTGGTCAGGAGACATTGATTACCAAGAAAATTTTTACTGTTGCTTGGAGTAAGGTTTGCAAACCACTTTAAGAAGGTGGTTTGCGTCTGAGGTCTATCAAAGCGATTAATCGGGTTGTATGTTAAAGCTTCGGTGGATTTTCATATCTACCAACTTACAATGGGCTCTTCTTCTAAAAGCAAGAGTCTACAAAAAAAATAAGCCAGCAAATTATCATGTCTCATCTTCTATTTGTCCTGGATTTAAATATTGTGTTTCTGTGATTCTTGAGATTTCAACTTGGAAGTTTGGGAATGGTGCCAGGATAAATTTTTGGACTGCTTATTGGCTCTCTAGGCCTATTGTAGATATTATTGGTATACCTTCTAATTTGCATAGGAACCTTACAACTAATCCGAGTGATTTTATAGTGAACGACAGATGGTCTATCCCAACGGATCTCATTAATCATTACCCTCAGTTTCATACAGAAATTCAGGATATAATTATTCCTGCGGTTTCGGTGGAGGATCAACTGATGTGAGATTGTTTTAATTCTAGAGACTTGATTTTCAATGATTCTTTTCTCTTTCACAACCCCGCTGGGCAGGTGGTTCCCTAAACCAAAATAGTATGGAAAAATTTTATCCCGCCTTCTAAATCTTATATTCTTTGGAGAGCTCTTCATAATAAAAATTCCAACTGATGATCAACTTTGGATTAGAGGCTGCATCGTTGTTTCTATCTGTAGTCTTTGTGGTAGTGCTTTAGAGACATCTAAATACCTCTTCCTTGCTTGCCCATTTGCCAAACATATTTGGAATTGGCTTGGAGGTATTCTGAGCATCCATATTAATACTACTTCTTTTCAGAGCATTTTAACCTTGACTTTGCATGGTTGGAGCCCTCAGTTGAGTGATATTACCTCTGCTGCGATTGTTAACATTTTTAGGGCTATTTGGTACTGTAGAAATCATGCCGGATTCGATAATCAAGTGATCCTCTTACACTCGGCTATGAATTGAATTATTTCCAATGCGAATCTAGCAGAAAATACCTTTAAATCTAGTATGTCTTCCTCATTGCTGGGTTTATGATAATAAAGGCTTTCAATGTCACTGGTAATTACATAAATTCTTCAATCATCAAAGAAGTTATTTGGATTCCTCTACTCCTTACATGATAAAGTGCAATACTATGGTGCTGCTAAAGGTTGTTCTGGCACAGCTGCTTGTGGTGGTATTTTTAGAGACGAGGGTGCTGCTATCCTGGGTTGCTTTTCCGTCTCTATTGGAAACAAATATGCGCTTAATGCTGAAATTCTTGGGGCTATGTTGGCTATTGAGATTGCTTTTGATAAAGGTTGGAGGATTTTATGGTTAGACTGTGATTCTCAATCAGTGGTCTCTACTTTCAAGGATTGCAAAGTAATTTCTTGGAAGCTTAGAAATATATGAAATAACTGTTTACACTTGACTCGACAAATGAACTGCGTTTGCACTCACATTTATAGAGAGGGTAATGTTTGCGCTGTTAAGCTTGCAAGTCATGGAACTAACTTAAGCGGTTTTGTTTGGTGGGATCTTATTCCTAGTTTCATTGCTTAAGATTTTTCAAAAATAGATTAGGTTTGCCTACCTACAAGTTTTGCTAGTTTCTCCCTTGGGCTTGTGTTCTTCGTTTTGATGGATTGGATTTTCCTTTGCCTTCTTATTTTTGGTGTGCTTCAAATAATTGTTAATGACTTTGCTTCCAACCTGGTTGGGATGAGAGTCATTATAGTGATGTTTTTGCATATCTCTATAGGATTGTTTTATTTCCTTTCAGTTGTAATATTGTTGATGCTCATGGGTTTTTGTCTAGTCCCACCATATTTTCTGTTTATTTCTCCTTTTTTATCAACAGAATTTAGGGGGAGTACTTTTTTTTCCTTCTTGATGTTTTTTCCTTAAGGAGGATTTTGCTTTAGAAGGTTTTAACAAGGCTCCACATCCCTTTCTTTTACTAAAAAAAGTGGTGATAAAAAGTTGATTGAAATTTATATAATTTAGTGAGTAAATAATAAAATTCTAACATGTAACAACCAAACATTTATTCATTTATGTAATTTGTAATTTATATATAATGAATGGTTAAACAATTAAATGGGGGTGATCAAGAGTTGAATAAAAACATCTACGATGCCTTTATGTAGTAACTTTGCTAAGTTGGTTAGTGTTGTGAACAAGTGTCGTAGCACTGGAGTTCATAGCACTAGTAGTGTATGCACTTTTTAGTCCATTTCTACAAGGCTACAATAAGAATTTTCTATGTCTTAAGCACTCATTAGGTTCATCATTGACCAAAGGTATGGCACAAATTAATCATTTCATGAGTTTGATTACCAATGTCTAATTCAATCAAGATTAACTAAATTCGCCCTTCATTAATGCTGTTCATACTAACTCATGAAATCTACATATTAGACCTTTTCAGCATTTAGCATACATGTGTTTAACCTAAAGTAACCAAACTCAAATAAAAAATATAAGAGATAAGTGCGCATGACCAAATGTACTGAACAAACATCACTTACTAATACTAACAAAGCTTATAGCTTCAAAATATTTTAGCTTAAAGTATTTATCTCATACTAATTAGCAAAGACCTCGTATAAAAGCTCAAGTACAAGCATTAGATGCTCTAAAGCAAAAACGGAGAAGCAGAAGACACTGCTAATGTGTTGTTTATAGATTGTTTATAAAGGAATGATTTTTTTTTTGAGATCGAACTGTAAAATGATAGAAGGTATTAATACAGTCAAGCCTAGTGTAATGCACTTCTCATTGCATTTTGTTTGCTTTTCTTTTTCTTGTCCCTGCCTTTTGACAGGAATGGCAACATTTGTGACGAAGCCACCCGATTACTCAACATTTCTTATTTGAGCTTGATGTAACCGCAAGTTTTGTGGAACTAAAAACAAAAGCAATATATTAAAGACAAAAGTGAAAGATTGGGAAGAGAAAACCCTACTTTGTGGAAAAATATAGATAGTAAGTTCATTAGTTAGTAGTAAAGCCCATTAGTTGGTTAGTATATAAGGTAGGAGTAGACTCATTTGTAATAAACTCTTCTAATTAATTTCTAATATTCATTACTTTTATTATAATAGTCTTTTAGAGTTTTTCTCTCTAGTTTCCATGAATGCCATGTTTTTCAACATGGTATCAGATCCACCTTGAAAGAAAACTCAGCTGCGTTTTCCTGAGAAAATCCAATTCTGGGTTATTTTAATTTTCCTGCTCTTTTTTTTCCAGTTTCTTGATTCACGTTTTTTTTATCTCTCCTCCTTCAGAAAAATCTTTCAAAACCTAATTGGTACTTCATCTCACAAATTGTTCATCAGTGTTTCTTTTATCTTTTACCATTTCTTCATCATCTCCTTTCTGCTTCAATTTGAACATTGTTGTTCTTTTGGATTTGTTTATCATCTCGTTCTATAGTGTTGATAGTGTTGTGGGTGGCGTCCATCTCCTATCGTCAGTGCTGCCAATACTAAAATACTAAACTTGTTGATAGTGTTGCTCCATCTGTTTTTTGGTCTTCAAGATATAAAACGAGCAATCCTTGTTATGCTTGTGGGTGGTGTCCACAAATCTACTCATGAAGGCATCAGTATTAGAGGGGATATATACGTTTGTATTGTTGGTGACCCCAGTTGTGCAAAGTCTCAATTTCTTAAGTATACTTCAAACATTGTTCCAAGATATGTGTATACATCTGTGCATATATATTTTTTGTTGGGGCTATATAGTGCTCGCAAGATGTTTGGTAAAAGTTATCTTTGAAGATAGATTTCAATGGTTCAAACTCTAGGACTGGTTTCAATAATTGTTTCTTGCCAAAGGCCACAATATGTTCGGATTTCTAGTGTTTATTTGGTTCCATGGACATTCACATGTGGCAATTCTTTTGCTTATTGGTCCATTGCAATATCTTAAATGCTAATTGATATAAGTGAAGCTTCCAAGTTAGATGCAAGCATGATGGTAGTGTTGGAAAGGTTTTTGTGATTGCCTCAACTTTTCTAGTGAGCCTCAACATTGCATCATTTCCTTTTTTGAAGGAATATCTCCATCATTGTATTCCCGTGAGGTTCTTTCTAGTGGTTCAATGGTTGTTGTCCAATTTGGATTCTAAAAATTCAAGGCCTATAACAGTTGATTAATTGTGCTATAGTATCTGCATTTGCCTTATGCTTCCACTTGTTTTCTCCACAAGAATGAAGACCGAAGACAACTTTGGGTTGGATTTCTTTGATGGTTGTGTGTGTTTTTTTGGTTGCTACCAGGACAAGGTTATGAGTTGAAGATTTCATCCCTTTATTTTCACCCCTTTATGGTTTTGTTGATATTTTGCCTTATTGGCTAGTTGCTTCTGTCCATTGGTTAAGTTGTGTGGCTTCTTACATGGATGGTTAAGCTTTGCTCTCATTGTTGTTTGTGTTTCTGCCAAATGGTTAAACTTTGAGGTATAGTTTCTATTTGGTGGTTAAGCCTTTGCCATATGGCCTTGTATAAGTTTGCTTCTGCCCTATGGTGGTTAAGCATTTTGCTACCTTCAAGTGATTAAGTCTTGAGTTGTGGCTTTTGCTGGATGGTTAAGTGTTGGTTTTTTGTTTTTACCGAGTGGTTAAACCTTGAGTTGTGGTTTTTACTCGATGGGTAAGCTTTTGTTGACTTCTTTGACACTTGGATGGTTATGCCCACGACGAGGGTTTCTTGATTCTTTTGGAGTGAATGTTGTGGAGACGCTGGAAGAAGTTTGAAGGGGCCCAAAAGTTGGTCGAAGACTTCTAGGAGCTATGCACCTCAACTGCTACCAATTCAGATTGTTTTTTATTTTTCTTTACTTTGATAGTATTTTGTATTGCTTATCTCAAGCTGGAAGTGTTGTGAACACCTTCCAGCTTGCGGGAGGCTGTTAAAATATAGATAGTAAGCTCATTAGTTAGTAGTAAGGCCCATTAGTTGGTTAGTATATAAGGTAGAGGGTAGACTCATTTGTAAAAAACTCTTCTCATTTCTAATATTCATTACTTTCATTATAATAGTCATTTAGAGTTTTTCTCTCTAGTTTCCATGGATGTCATGTTTTTCAACACTTATAACTTGATTGCTTGACCCAACTTTCCTTTTCTTAGAAGTTGCTCCCATTATCTTTTCCAAGGGCTCTTCAACATAGCTTAAGCCTTCATTTACAATGAATACTTTTGTCCTCAGCGACCTTTTCTCCTTCTTGGTAGTGGCACATATTGATATTATGGCTTGAGCAGTGGATTCTAGGGGTAATCTTATCATCTGTTACTTTACAGATGTTACTATCTTGAATATTAGTGAATAGCTACTTGATCTTGGTTTTCCTATGACCTGTTGTTTGAGTGAAAAATGATTTCTTCTCATAAATCATTTTTGTCTTTTATGATATTTGAACACTAAGACAAATGACCAAAATGAATTCTAAAAATAGAGTTAGATATCATCCTTCGCTTGATCTAACAATGTTAATGGAAATGACTATTTTGTTTGAGAGATAAATGATCAAAATGAGTTTGCGTGAAAGATAAAGGACCAAAAGTATATTTTAGCCAATTGTTTACTAAAATACACAAGGTATCTAGCACTACTATCGAAATAAGTCGTTATCTGTGTTGACCTCCTCTTGATCCTACTACCCAAGAGTAGACTCCAAGTCCTCTGGTAGATCCATCTCATTAGAAAATACTCCAAGTCTGTTAGAATTCATGGAGAATGATATTTGTGAAATCATTATTGTGAATGTTTTTATTGAATGAAGAAAGAATACAATGGGTTACTTATATCAGTTGCGTTTTACATTGGATAAAACTAACTCAACTGTATTGGCATAACTGAATATGAACTAACTAACAAACCACAATAACTAACAAACAGATATGACTTAGAAGACTATCTGTTTTAACAGAAAGCTAACTTATGTATTATCTAACATTCCCCCCACAAGCTCAGCAGTACTAAGTACTCTGAGCTTGTTTCTGAAGTTGTTGAATTGCTGTTTGCTGAGTGGTTTTGTGAGGATGTCAGCCACTTGAAGTTGAGCTGGAATATAGGACACAACCAGTGATTTGCTTAGGACTTTTTCACGAACAAAAAAGATGTCTAATTCCATGTGTTTGGTCCTTGAGTGGAGAACAGGGTTGTGGCTCAATGCCATAGTACTCTGATTGTCACAATAGATGACTGGAGCTGGGATAGACACCTTTAGTTCATGAAGAAGAGACTGAAGCCATAGAGCCTCAGAGGCTGCTAGTGCTAGGCTCCTATATTCTGCTTCAGCACTAGATTTGGCTACCAATGTTTGCTTTCTAGACCACCAAGAGACCAGATTTGGTCCAAGGTAGATGCAGGCACCAGAGGTGGATCTTTTGTCATCAATGTCTGAAGCCCAATCAGCATCACAGAAGGCATTGATGCTGAGAGGAGCACTGGTGGTTGCTGGCTGGAGGGTGAGGCCCAAGTCAATAGAGCTCTTTAAGTACCGCAAGATTCTTTTGACTGCACTCCAATGTGACACAAGAGGGTGAGACATAAATTGACAAACTTTGTTCACATCTTGACCGTTGAAAACCAAAGGAGATCAAGGTCTTTGTTAAACTCTCATACCAGGCCCTGGGTGCCTGTTTCAAGCCATAGATGGCCTTGTTAAGCTTGCAAACTAGAGAGGAATCACCTTGAACAAATCCTTGAGGTTGCTGCATGTAGACATCCTCTTGCAAATGCCCATTAAGGAAAGCCTTTAGCAACTAGGCGTGCCTTATATTTGTTGATGGACCCATCCGGGTTCTCTTTGATTCTAAAGATCCATTTTCACCCTATAGCTTTTTTGTTAGGTGGTAGAGGAACTAAATTCCAAGTGTTGTTGGCTTGAAGAGCCTTGAACTCATGCTGCATAGCTTAGGCCCAATGAGGTGAGGCAAGGGCTTGATGAACATTAGTAGGTTCTATAGTGGTGAAGTTAATACTAGGATATAGAGGAGGTTTCAGGTGACCAATTTTTGATCTGGTAAGCATATGGTGGGTATTGTGAGGTGGGGAGGGGGAGGGTGATGGAGAGGAGTTGGGGTCGATGGTCTTGAAGCTGTGGAGGGTAGAGATAATGTAGGAGAATTGGGTTCTGTTTGTATTGGTAAGGGATTGTTTGATGGTGGAGATGGGTGAGTTTGAGTGGAGACATGAGGAGAGTGACCTGATGGGGGTGGAGGGATAGGGTGAGGGAGGATATGGGGTAGGTTGATTGGGAACAACTCCTAGAGGAGCTGCCGTTGGGACAGTATTTGTAGAGGGACCAGTGACAGGATTAGGCACTTGGTAGGGAAAATGCTTCTCATTGAACAACACATCCTTTGAAATGTATATATGACCTGATTTGTCAAGACATTTGTAGCCTTTATGAGATGTGGAATACCCTAAGAAGGAACATTCCTTAGACCTGTAAAGGATAGCAAGCACACCCAAAAGCTCTTAAAAATGGTAATCAGGTTTTGTGTTAAACAGAATTTGAAGAGGAATAGTGTGAGTGTGTGAGGCTGGCAGCCTGTTGATGATGTACACAGCATAATGAAATGCATGATCCCAAAAGTAATAGGGAAGAGAGGAGTGAGAGAGTAATGAAAGACCCATTTCCACAATGTGTCTATGTTTCCTCTCAACAACTCCATTTTGATGGTGTGTGTGAGGGCATATGATGCGATGCATGATGCTTAGGTTTGTGAGATAGTCCTTAAAAGGTCGAAATTCAACTCCCCAATCAGATTGTACAGATTTAATTTTTCTATTCAGTTGTAATTCAGTAAGGGCTTTAAACTGTTTGAAGATAGTGAGGGTTTCAGACTTGTCATGTAAGAAATAGATCCATGTGTATTTACTAAATGCATCAATGAATGAAATGTAATACTTGTAGCCCATAAAAGATTGCATGGGGGCAGGTCCCCACAAATCACAAAAGACAAGTTCAAGAGGAGCATTATACATAGTAGTAGATAAGGTTGAGGGTAACCTATGAGACTTTCCAAGACAACATGCAACAAAATATTCACTTTGATTCCTTTGAAAATATGACATGTTACAAGATTTCAGTACATTGTTCAGTGTGTCAAGACTAGGATGACCTAGTCTGTTGTGCCATTGAAAGTAAACATCATGAGAACTATTTACAATGGAATTAACAGAAGGGAAAACAGAGTGGTGTGTGGACAAAGTGCCAGAGTGTAGGGAATATAAGCCAGCAGAGTTCAAGTTTCGTTGGAGAAGAACTTTGTCATTGACCTATGATTTAATGACATAATGAAATGGGTAAAACTGTATATAGGCATTGTTATCATATGCAAACTTAGAGGCACTAATGAGACTTTTATTGATGCTAGGAACATGAAGAACATTATTTAGATGCAAAGTATGACTAGGATGCGTAGGAGAAGGAAAGGAAAATGAAGAAATAGATTGAACGGGCAAACCTTGGCCGTTCCCAAGGAAAATGTTTTCCAAGTGGGACGGTGGTGGAGCAGAGCCAGGGGCTGCAGGCATGTCGGTGACATGATTTGTGGCTGCCGTGTCTAAGTTGTTGTTCAAACTAGGATGCATAGGGTATCCACCAGTGAAATTTGTTTGAGGGGCTGCAGCCATAGTGCCTTGCTGCCATTGATTGCTGTTTGGTGCAGGGGTACGCACATACTAATAGGGATTTCCATTCACAAAGGGCTGTGCAGAGCCATACACAGCGTTAAATCTGTGATAGCAACACGATGCCTCATGTCCAGTACGATGGCAGACTTGGCATTGCACTCCAGAGCGACCACCGCCGCGTCCACCACGATTGCCGCGGCCATTTCGATCACCACGGCCACAGAATTGCGAATTACCCCTAAATCCAGAAGTTAGGGTTTGCGAATTCTCAGAATTAGGGTTCGTGCCAGTGTAATTTGCTTGCGGCGCCTGTTGAAATTGAGATTGCGACACATCAGATGGAAGGGGATTCTTTGTTTGCGTGAGATTTAACGACGCAGCCTCTTCTGTGACACGTTGTTTGTCGATGCGTTGCTCGTGCGCAAGAAGGAGAGTCCTAATTTCTTCAAGATCAAACCATTTAATCTTGGAATTGATGAGAGTGACCAAAGATTCAAATTCAGGGGGCAATACTTCGAGAATCACATCCAATTGATCCTGGAGTGAGATAGATTCGCCAATTGAAAGGAGAGAGTCAGAAATGTGTTTGATTTTCGCGAGAAACTCAGAAATTGACGAAGTCCCTTTCTAGGTTGTGCTTAATTGCGTTCGCAATTGACGCGCCCGGGCTTTGGTTTTGGATTGGAACGCCTGATGGATGTTTTCCCAGAACTGGAACGTGTGACGGCAGCCAATTACTGACGGTAGAATCACCGGCGACAGCGACGCTTGAAGCCATGCCAGTAATAGTTGGTCTTGGAGTTCCCAGTTAGTGTACGCTGGGTTTTCAGTGTTGGAGAGACGATCTTGCTCATTTGCATATTGAGGAGGAATCTCCGGCGAGACACAGAATCTGTGGAGGCGATGGGCTCGCAAGACGGGTTCGATCTGTTGAAGCCAAACAAGATAGTTGTTGTCGTCGAGTTTAACGAAGATCTTGTAATTGAAGGTTAAAAAGGCATGAATGTAGAAGGTGGCGCCACCACGAACGATGGTGTAGGTGGCGTTGGGGGTTGCGATGCAGCCATGTGCGACGGAATCAGAGGCGGAAGGAAGTGAAAGAATGGATCTTGCCACGCTGGTGGCTTAATGTGCTCTGTATACCATTATTGTGAGAATTATATTTTTGAAATCATTATTGTGAATGTTTTTATTGAACGAAGAATGAATACAATGGGTAACTTATATCAGTTGAGTTTTACATTGGATAGAACTAACTCAACTGTATTGGCATAACTGAATATGAACTAACTAACAAACCACAATAACTAACAAACAAATATGACTTAGAAGACTAACTGTTTTAACAGAAAGCTAACTTATGTATTATCTAACAAAGTCACACATAATCAACAACCATGACAATCATCTCCAAATCATTAATACTAAGGATCTTCACCTAGACTACAACAACCATCTCCTAAGAGATCACTACTAATGATCTTCACTCATGCTACTGAGATCATAGCCTCTTTCTACCCATAAAACTGATTCTATGTATACAAACGACTGCTAATACAAGAACTTGACCTACGAAACATTCACCCCTCAACCATAATAGGGATCATGAAAGAACCAGTTTGGTTTGAACAATAATTCCTTTGGTTTGGTGTTTTTATGATAGCAAAACAAGAGAAAAATTAATCTATTAACTGTTTGTTCATGTGTGTAGGATGTTATAAGATATCCAACAACATAAGATACAAACTTCTTCCAGCAAGACAAAGAAGAACAAAAAGATTGGCCAGAGCTACTCAACAAGAAGAATCTACATCAGAAGATCAAGACAAGTTGAGGCTCAACAAGAAGATATGTGAATGTACTAAAGCATCCAAAGTGCAACACACATATGAAGTCAAGACCAAGTCAAAACCGGGGTATTTGTGCCTATAAGAAGACCCGAGGAAGCATTAGAATCAAAAAGTCAAGTTAGAGTTTATCATCGAATCTTTTGAAGACCGTACATGAATTCAAGGAGTGACTTTACTGAAGAAGCCCGAAGCATCTGTTCTTGAAGACATCTTCTGAATATATCTCAACAAGTGTGTGCTATACAAGAAACATATTGTCAAGCCTTCTGAAGATAAGAAAGCATCTTTATTGGACTATAGGATAACCTTAGAGGGGGGTGGGGGTGAATAAGATTATGTGCAAAACTTGAATTCTTTTCGGTTTTCAAAACTTTTACAATGCTTGTTTAAAACAGATGCGGAAACTAAGATTTAAAGCATTAACAGTGTTCGTTTAAATCAAATGCGGAAACTAAGATTTAAACTGTATGATGCACCTAATATGATGCACCTAAGCAGACAGATCAGGCACAGCGTTATGCTATTATCAGAATTCAGGATAGACAGATATGCAGCGCAATGATAATAATAGACAAATATAAACTGTAAAGAAAGTAAAGAGAGAGGGATAGAGATACACCAGGATTTTTACGAGGTTCGGGATAAAAGCCCTACGTCCTCGACCTCTGGCATTGCAACCTTTGGACTTGTTGACAACCACTATATGAAGAATGTTTTACAAACAGGCAACTTCAAAATAGTCAATCCCAATTTCCCCAAATTGAGAACCCGAGCTCCCCGCTAAGGATTTCAACACCGCTTCAATCTCCCTGATTGAACGACCCAAGAACACCTCCCAGGATTTTAACACCGCTTCAATCTCACTGATTGAACGACCCAAGAACACCTCCCAGGATTTCAAAATAACCACTTAGAAAACGAATACAATATGAGATCTACGAACCAATCACTTCAGCAGTATAGTAACAATATAGTAGAGTGAGAGATGATTGGTTTTTGAAAATGAAGAACTTTGAAATATAGACCTGAAAATGAAAGCTCTTATTTTTTTTCTCTTTGCTTCTGATTTGAAATTGCGTAGAAGAGAAGTGGAGTGGTGTGTTTTTCCTTTGAGATCCAAGGTCCCTATTTATAGAAAATGTAAAAAATTGACCGTTGGAATAAAACCAATAACACAACAATCGATTATGTGCTCTGAAAGTGCAATGAGCATAATCGATTGTTCTCTTTAAGAAGGAAACAAATCAAAATCGATTATGTGCTTGAAGCATTGGAGTATGTAATCGATTGTTCTCTTCAAAATAGAGTATGTTGAAATCGATTATATGCCTTGCATACTCAATGTTAAATCGATTATTTGCTTCACATACTCAAGGAGAAATTGATTCTTTGCTTCACATACTCAAGGAGAAATCGATTCTTTGCTTCACATACTCAAGGAGAAATCGATTACATGCTTTGAAACATTGTGTATTGAAATCGATTTCATGCTTAAAACATTGTGTATTGAAATCGATTTCAAGCTTCAACAATAGATTAGGAAATCGATTTCAAGCTTTATAATAGATTAGGAAATACATTTCAAGCTTTCCACAAAATTGTTTTTAGGTTTAGGTGCCACCCTATGCATGCAAGCAATTTTATAAAATATTTTTCAAAGGCTTTTAACACAACAATTTTATTTTTAAAAACATTTTTAAAAACTTCATCTCTCTTCTACTAAATGTCATAAAGCTGAAAGGGATAGGATCTTACATTTGAGTCCTATTAAAAGCAGATAAACAATTAGGTCTTCAACTTCATTGTTGCTTCTTCTTCAAGCCATTGCACTTTAGTCCCTGCTCTTTGATTTAATCCCTGTTCTTTGATTTTGTCCCTGTACTTTCATTCAACTGCAACCATTAGTAGACAAGATGTAATTTGTTATCATACAAAACAAAAGAGCGTTTGTCCTTGGTTCAACAAACTCCCCCTTTTTGATGATAACAAATTACATTATGCATAGGGGGTGATATTAATGAAAATTTTTCAAAGAGCTCCCCCTAAGCATAAGCATAAAAATATTCAACTAAACCAAACATATAATTAATCACAATATAAGCACAGATAGCAGCAGATATTTTCTCCCCCACATAATCACATTATAAGCAGATATTTTCTCCCCCATGCATATATTTTCTCCCCCTTTGTTTTCATCAAAAAGGAGGGGGGTGAGCACAGACAAACATAATCACTTTATAAACTAGCAAAGTCAAGCATCCCTAGCTCTCTACGGATTTTACAAAATTGAGCTCCGGCTAGGGGTTTAGTGAAGATGTCCGCTAGTTGGTCATCAGTGCCTACAAATTTCAATGCTATGCTCCCCCTAGACACATGATCTCTAATGAAATGATGTCTTATGTCTATATGCTTAGTTCTAGAATGTTGGATGGGGTTCTTAGCAAGATTTATAGCACTAGTGTTATCACATAAAACAGGCACATTTTCGAATAATAAACCAAAATCCTCCAAATTCTGTTTCATCCACAGAACTTGTGCAACGCAGTTTCCAACCGCCACATATTCGGCTTCAGCGGTGGACAAAGCAACACTGTTCTGTTTCTTACTAGACCAGGAGGTCAAACAAGGACCTAAGAAATGACAAGTTCCACTAGTACTCTTTCTATCTAAAGTACAACCAGCAAAATCAGCATCACAGAAACCAACTAAATCAAACATACTCGATTTCGGGTACCACAAACCAAAGTCTATGGTTCCTTTAACATATCTAAGAATCCGTTTTACAGCTTTTAAATGTGATTCTTTTGGACATGCTTGAAATCGAGCACACAGGCAGACAGCGAACATAATATCAGGACGAGAAGCAGTTAAATATAATAGACTACCGATCATACCTCGATACATAGTTTCATTTACCGGTTTACCTTGCTCATCCTTATCCAACTTTGTTGCGGTCGCCATAGGAGTGCCGATTTCCTTTGCATCATTCATGTCATATTTCTTTAGCAGCTCCTTTGAGAACTTGTTTTGGGATATGAATATTCCTTCATTCATTTGTTTTACTTGAAGTCCCAAAAAGAAATTTAGTTCCCCCATCATGCTCATTTCAAATTCACTAGTCATCATCTCAGAAAATTCCTTGCACAGATCATCATTAGTAGACCCAAAGATAATATCATCAACGTAGATTTGAACTACAATGATATGTTTGCCCTTGGTTTTAAGGAATAAGGTAGAGTCAATCTTACCCTTTTGGAAACCATTGGCAGTTAAATGTTTGCTTAGTCTCTCATACCAAGCTCTAGGGGCTTGCTTTAATCCAAAAAGAGCTTTGTCAAGTTTGAAAACATAGTTTGGGTTTTTAAAATCTTCAAAACCAGGGGGTGTTTTACAAATACTTCTTCTTCTAAAAAACCATTTAGGAAGGCACTCTTGACATCCATTTGGTGTAGTTTGAAGTCCATGTAACTAGTAAATGCCAATATTATACGAATGGACTCCAACCTAGCCCTGGAGCAAAAGTTTCTTCAAAATCCACCCCTTCGATTTGGTTAAAACCTTGAACAACCAAACGACTTTTGTTTAATAAAATAGTACCATTTTCATCAAGTTTGTTGCAAAAAACCCATTTGGTACCTATGATGGTTCTGTCAACAGGTTTTTCGACTAAATGCCAAACTTTGTTCCGTTCAAATTGTTCAAGTTCTTTTTGCATTGACAAAACCCATTCTGGATCAGTTAAAGCTTCCTTGATATTATTAGGAACTATTTGAGAGACAAAAGCACTATGAAAGGATAAATGGTTAAGAGAAGAGCGAGTTGTTACCCCCTTTGATGGACTACCAATAATTTGCTCCATAGGATGATCTCGAACTGATTTCCATGTGTAACACCCCGGTATATTTAACTTGTAAAAATACCAAAGCGTACCAAATATAAACATCAGAGATAAAAATTTCCTGTTTAGACACTGAATACCATTATAATATTTTGCTGAAATACGACATAACCATCTTATACACAAATAAGATCATACGGTACTCAGACCATAACTGTCAGCAACTGCGGTAATCAGAGTCATACAAGAAAGCGGAAAAGGATAAACAAAACACTAATGCCATAGTGTTGTAATACATAGGCAACAGAAGGAAAATAAACTTGAACATAAAGCTAAGTCATTATTCTCCTCCCGGGGCAACCTACTCGTGCCTCTGAGGTTTCTTCTGTCCCTGTTTATCTGTAAAACAACAACAATTAAACAGTGAGATACAATCTCAGTGAGTTCTACCGAGACCCCTAACTACGCTCTCGGTTTAATTAAGAATTCCTTTTAACTTACACGACACCGCCTGCGCGAACGCTAAAACCCGGTGAACGTGTTATAATACAGTACGACACCGACTGCGCGAACGCTAACCCCGGTATATCGCACAACAAACTTTAACATAACACCGCCTGCGCGAACGCTGAAACCCGGTGAACCCCCTTACCAATAGTACTTTCCCTAATGGCACAGGGCCTAGGATAAGGGATCATGACTGCCCCGCCTAGTATGTCAACATGGGTCGTCACCCAAACTCGATATAATATATATATCTACAATCATATGAACTCACGGTCCATCAAATCAGACAATCAGTGAAACACTTTAATTCCAAGTTTTATAAAATCCAAGTTCACACTCGCACTCTATTTGACCACTTTTCGACACAATTTTCAGTATCAAAAACAGTTCACTTTGCCTTAAAAATAGAATATTCAGTTAGGCCTCTGAATAAGCTTTAAAACGCATCTTAGAACACCTCAATCGGGTTCCCGGATCAAAAGTTATCGCGAAACGAAAAACAGTGTTTGGTTGCTGAAATTCTGCCAATCTGCACTGGAGTCGCGCCTGGAGCGCAAGTTCCGCGCGAACTGGCAGAAAGTTCTGTCAATCTGCGCTGAAGTCGCGCCTGGAGCGCAAGTTCCGCGCGAACAGGCAGAAAGGGGGTCTGTTAAGGCAGATTTTGGCGATTTCGCGCGATTCCGTTCAATTCCGATTTTTGTTCCGATCGAAAACAGATTAAACAAACAGAAAAACAGATTCAACCAATATCACACAATCATTCAAATCAATCAATGTCTCAATCAAAACGGTTTTTATCAAAAACGACATATTTTCCAAATAATGGTTTTCGTTCCAAAATCTCTCGAAATCAATTAACGTAAAAACTAACGAGACACAAAAACATCCTAAGCGTGAGTAAAACTCACCCTTGAAGCGAGAGCCGATATCGAACCGAATTTGCCGAGACGTCGAAATCACCGAATCGAACCCAAACAACACCGAACCGCTCCTAACTTCGTTCCGAGCTTCCAATCGCGTTCAATCCGCTCCTAGCTTCGATCCTGAGCATAACCCAATCACCATCACAACCTATTAATCCTTGATTTCAACAAATTTCTCCACAAAACCCTTAATTTTCGAAATCAAAAAGGAAGGGGAAAAAATGGAGGAGAGGCTTACCAAAGATATGGGTTTTGATGAGAAGGATGAGATGAAGATGGTGATGGAATTTGGGACCTTGGGGATGAGTGATGCTCCCACAATCTCTTCTTCCTTCTTCTTCTTTCTCTTCTTTCCTTTCTCTTCTTTCTCTTCTTTCCCTTCTCTTCTCTGTTTCCAGCGCTTCCTTTCTCTTTTCTTTTTCCTTTCTTTCTTTTATTCTTTCATTTAACACACACACACACACACACATACTTATTTAATTAATAAATAAGTGGTAGCGTGGTCCAATTACCGTATTGATCTTAATTCCTTATTTCGATTCCAAAACTTCCTTGATCCGTATTATTCGGTCAACGATCCTGTGACAGCCAATAATTAATTTTAGCACTCAATAATTTTACCAATTAAGCACCAAATTAATTCAATTGGGTTAACATCCAATTAATTCGATTAATTATTTTGAGGATGTTACATTCTCCCCATCTTGAAAGAATTTTGTCCTCAAAATTAAACACAACATACCTCAAGAGAACAAATACGGATACCGAGTCCGCATATCGTCCTCCAACTCCCAAGTAGCTTCCTCGGCGGAGAAACCATCCCAAACCACCTTGACAATGGGAATTGACTTTGTCCGTAGCGTCCTCTCGCCACGTTCCATGATGTAATTCGGACTAGGTTGGAAAGACAAGTCCGGTCGGAGGTCAATCGTTTCAAAATCTAACGGTTGACTTGGATCGGGAATGTACTTCCTCAACTGAGACACATGGAATACATCATGTAGATTCGACAATGGTGGAGGCAAGGCAATCCGGTATGCAAGAGGCCCAACTCGCTCGATAATCTGGAAAGGTCCAATATACCGAGGACTGAGTTTCTTCACCCGTAATGCCCTACCTGTGCCAATTGTTGGTGATAATCTCAAAAACACATGATCGCCCGACTCAAATTCTAACGGCCTTCTTCTTTTATCAGCATAGCTCTTTTGCCTGCTCTGGGCAGCTTTCATTCTTTCTCTGATTAACCTGATTTTCTCAGTAGTGTCATGAATCATCTCAGGCCCTAACAATCGGTTCTCACCTACTTCCCACCAACACAATGGAGTCCTGCATTTCCTACCATACAAGGCCTCAAAAGGCGCCATTCCGATACTGGAATGATAACTGTTGTTATATGAGAATTCAACCAGTGGAAGATGATCCTCCCATTTCTTCCCGTTATCAAGTACCGAAGCCCTAAGCATATCCTCTAATGTCTGTATAGTTCTCTCGGTCTGCCCATCTGTCTGCGGGTGATATGCGGTACTTAAAAGTACTTTAGTTCCCAATGCTTCATTTAGAGCTTTCCAAAATCGAGAAGTGAATTTCGGATCTCGATCAGACACTATACTGGTAGGAACCCCATGTAACCTTACTATGTTCTTCAAATACACCTCAGCTAACTTGGATACTTTACTGCTAGAACGAACTGGAATAAAATGAGCTGATTTAGTTAACCGATCCACAACTACCCAAATGGAGTCGTTACCGGCTTGAGACCTTGGCAATGCCATTACAAAATCCATGGAAATGTCTTCCCACTTCCACACTGGCACATCCAGTGGCCGTAGCAGACCAGCAGGCTTCTGATGTTCTATCTTAACTCTTTGGCAAGTTAAGCACTTTGATACAAATTCCGCAATCTCTAACTTCATTCCTTGCCACCAATACATCTGCTTTAAATCTCTATACATCTTGGTGGATCCAGGATGTACAGAAAATAAACTTCTGTGTGCTTCCTCTAGCACTTGCTTTTTAATATCTTCATTATCGGGCACACAGATCCTACCGTTGAAACAAATCACTCCATCACCATCTTCAGTAAAATCTGGCAACAATTTCTGCGATTGTAGCTTCACATCAATTTCCTGTGCTAAGCGAATAGAATCCCTTAATGAACTTGAGATCCTCATATGGCTCAACAGTAACCGGCTTTTCCTTGATCTTGCTTTCATATTTAAGTCCCTAAAGGACTCCAACAATTTCATCTCATGCATCATAAATTCTGCTATGTGGATGGATTTCCTACTTAGTGCATCAGCTACAACATTAGCTTTTCCCGGATGATACTTCAACTCGAAGTCATAATCCTTCAGAAATTCCACCCACCTTCTCTGCCTGTTATTCAACTCCTTCTGGTCAAATAAATATTTCAAACTTTTATGATCACTAAAGACTTCGAAACGAGACCCATATAGGTAATGTCTCCAAATCTTCAGTGCGTACACAATAGCTGCCAACTCTAGATCATGAGTCGGATAATTCTCTTCATGAGTCTTCAACTGTCTGGAGGCATAAGCTACAACTTGTTGGTTCTGCATGAGAACACATCCCAAACCCTTCCCAGAAGCATCGCTGTAAATTTGAAAATCCAAAGACGGATCTGGAAGAATTAGGATTGGAGCAGAAGTCAACCTAACCTTCAACTCTTGAAAGCATTCCTCACAATCGGCATTCCATATAAACGGTTGGGCCTTGCGAGTCAACCGAGTAAGTGGGAGAACCAATTGTGAAAAACCTTGGATAAACCTTCTGTAGTAACCGGCTAGACCCAAGAAACTCCTTATTTCGGTGACAGATGTTGGCCGTTCCCAGTTCAACACCGCTTCTACTTTACTCGGATCCACCGCAACTCCCGATTGGGAAATCACGTGTCCTAAAAATTTCACTTCCGGCATCCAGAAGTCACACTTCGACGGTTTGGCATACAATTTCTTTTCTCGAAGTACGTTCAGAACAATGCGGAGATGTTGAACATGGTCCTCAATGGTCTTAGAGTACACCAAGATATCATCAATAAAAACTACCACAAACTGATCAAGGTACGTATGAAACACTCGGTTCATGTAATCCATGAATACCGCTGGAGCATTAGTCAAACCGAAGGGCATCACTACGAACTCGTAATGTCCATACCTCGTACGGAAAGCTGTCTTCGGAATATCTAAGGCTCGTACCTTTATTTGATGATAGCCCGACCTCAGATCAATTTTTGAAAATACCACAGCACCTCTAAGTTGGTCGAGCAAATCGTCTATCCTTGGCAAGGGATATTTATTTTTGATCGTCACTTTATTCAATTGTCGATAATCTATGCACAACCTCATGCTACCATCCTTCTTTTTGACTAGCAACACCGGAGCACCCCATGGAGAAGCACTCGGTCGGATAAACCTTTTTGATATTAGTTCCTCAAGTTGAGACTTCAGTTCCTTCAACTCTAAAGGAGACATTCTATAAGGAGCAATAGAGATTGATCCTGTACCAGGAATCAATTCTATTGAGAATTCTACCTCTCGGTCAGGAGGTAAGGATGAAACTTCTTCTGGAAAGACATCTAGAAATTCATTTACCACTTGCACAGATGACAAATCTAAACCCGTTTCAGTAGATGCAGACAACATAATAAGAATAGCTTCCGCACCTTGGAATAATGACTGGCTTGCCTCGGTGTAAGAGATCGTCGCTTCAGAATTTGCCTGTGTCAATCCTACGGATTCGGAGGCGAAGCTAATAGTCCGATCGGCACAGTTGATTGTCACATGATTTTCAGCCATCCAATTCATACCCAAAACAATGTCCATACTTCTCATAGGCAAGCAGATAAATTTCACAACAAATTGTCTGTCCCCTATGACAAGTAGGCAATTTTCACACAATGATTGGGTTTGGACCCGACCCTTGGCAGCAGTTAAAATAGTTATCGGTTCGGATAGCTCAGATAATGCCAAACCCAACCGATCCACACATGCTTGTGATATAAAACAGTGAGTTGCACCAGAATCATATAAAATATTGACTGAGTTATTAAAAAGAGATCCCGTACCCCTCAGAAGATTATCAGTAGGCGTGATGGTTCGAGCATCCAATGTGTTGATTCGTCCTTGCCTTGGCGCATTCGGTGCTCCTTGGGAATTTTTCTTTGCCGGGCACTGATTTGCATAGTGGCCTTCTTCATTGCAATGATAGCACCGATTGGATCTTTTTGGACACTCGCCACGGTGATACCGTCCACAATTCGTACAATTTTTATACTTCGGTGAATCAGACGTTTGCACTTGTTTCCCTTTGTAATCGTTTCCCTTGAATTGTCTGTTTGGTGTAGAAGATTCAGCCACCTTCTTCTTGCCCTTCCAATAATCTTTCCTTTCAGCATACATCTTCCTCAGATCCTCCTCAGCAACATATGCTTGTTGCACTAAGGAAGGATAACTAACCAGAGTGTAGGAACTGAGCCCTTGGCTTACATCAGCTCGGAGACCTTCTTTGAACATTTGCATCTTCCACATATCATTTGGGGCATACCTCCCCAATTCATAGAACTGAGACAATCTTTCAAATTTCGCCGCATATTCCCCAACTGACAATTCACCTTGCTTAAGATTCACAAACTCTGCTTGTTTACTCAGCTTCTTCACCGAAGGGAAATATTGCTTCAGAAACAATTCCTTGAAGTTGTCCCAAGTTAGGGGAGTTTCTTGGAGTTCCATCATTTGTCTTGCATTACACCACCAGGTGTGGGCATCTTCATCGAGCACATTTGCCGCAAATATTACCTTCTCTTCTTCCCCGCATTGCAAGGTTTGAAAAATTTTCTCCATTGAATCAATCCAATAGTAGGCGGTCATTGGATCCGATCCTCCCTTGAAAGTCGGGGGCTTCATCTTTTGAAATTGAAAATATGCCCGGTTAGGATCTTCCTGATGAGGTTGAACATTGGGCTGCTGCAGAGCCATTTGGTCATGCTGCATTTGCAACATATCCTGCATCATCTTTTGCTGATTCTCAATGATATTCTGCATCCATTCAAAGTTTGGATCAACAGGAGGACGAACGCCTCTACCTCTTCTGGCCATGATTCTGCGAAATATGCACAAAGTATTAAGTTGATCAAGCTCAATGTCTAATAGCATACTAAGAAAATCACGACTGGAGAAAGTAAAGACCCTAAAAGCTAAGTCCGACTAGGTCGAACCGCTCTGATACCAACTGTAACACCCCGGTATATTTAACTTGTAAAAATACCAAAGCGTACCAAATATAAACATCAGAGATAAAAATTTCCTGTTTAGACACTGAATACCATTATAATATTTTGCTGAAATACGACATAACCATCTTATACACAAATAAGATCATACGGTACTCAGACCATAACTGTCAGCAACTGCGGTAATCAGAGTCATACAAGAAAGCGGAAAAGGATAAACAAAACACTAATGCCATAGTGTTGTAATACATAGGCAACAGAAGGAAAATAAACTTGGACATAAAGCTAAGTCATTATTCTCCTCCCGGGGCCACCTACTTGTGCCTCTGAGGTTTCTTCTGTCCCTGTTTATCTGTAAAACAACAACAATTAAACAGTGAGATACAATCTCAGTGAGTTCTACCGAGACCCCTAACTACGCTCTCGGTTTAATTAAGAATTCCTTTTAACTTACACGACACCGCCTGCGCGAACGCTAAAACCCGGTGAACGTGTTATAATACAGTACGACACCGACTGCGCGAACGCTAACCCCGGTATATCGCACAACAAACTTTAACATAACACCGCCTGCGCGAACGCTGAAACCCGGTGAACCCCCTTACCAATAGTACTTTCCCTAATGGCACAGGGCCTAGGATAAGGGATCATGACTGCCCCGCCTAGTATGTCAACATGGGTCGTCACCCAAACTCGATATAATATATATATCTACAATCATATGAACTCACGGTCCATCAAATCAGACAATCAGTGAAACACTTTAATTCCAAGTTTTATAAAATCCAAGTTCACACTCGCACTCTATTTGACCACTTTTCGACACAATTTTCAGTATCAAAAACAGTTCACTTTGCCTTAAAAATAGAATATTCAGTTAGGCCTCTGAATAAGCTTTAAAACGCATCTTAGAACACCTCAATCGGGTTCCCGGATCAAAAGTTATCGCGAAACGAAAAACAGTGTTTGGTTGCTGAAATTCTGCCAATCTGCACTGGAGTCGCGCCTGGAGCGCAAGTTCCGCGCGAACTGGCAGAAAGTTCTGTCAATCTGCGCTGAAGTCGCGCCTGGAGCGCAAGTTCCGCGCGAACAGGCAGAAAGGGGGTCTGTTAAGGCAGATTTTGGCGATTTCGCGCGATTCCGTTCAATTCCGATTTTTGTTCCGATCGAAAACAGATTAAACAAACAGAAAAACAGATTCAACCAATATCACACAATCATTCAAATCAATCAATGTCTCAATCAAAACGGTTTTTATCAAAAACGACATATTTTCCAAATAATGGTTTTCGTTCCAAAATCTCTCGAAATCAATTAACGTAAAAACTAACGAGACACAAAAACATCCTAAGCGTGAGTAAAACTCACCCTTGAAGCGAGAGCCGATATCGAACCGAATTTGCCGAGACGTCGAAATCACCGAATCGAACCCAAACAACACCGAACCGCTCCTAACTTCGTTCCGAGCTTCCAATCGCGTTCAATCCGCTCCTAGCTTCGATCCTGAGCATAACCCAATCACCATCACAACCTATTAATCCTTGATTTCAACAAATTTCTCCACAAAACCCTTAATTTTCGAAATCAAAAAGGAAGGGGAAAAAATGGAGGAGAGGCTTACCAAAGATATGGGTTTTGATGAGAAGGATGAGATGAAGATGGTGATGGAATTTGGGACCTTGGGGATGAGTGATGCTCCCACAATCTCTTCTTCCTTCTTCTTCTTTCTCTTCTTTCCTTTCTCTTCTTTCTCTTCTTTCCCTTCTCTTCTCTGTTTCCAGCGCTTCCTTTCTCTTTTCTTTTTCCTTTCTTTCTTTTATTCTTTCATTTAACACACACACACACATACTTATTTAATTAATAAATAAGTGGTAGCGTGGTCCAATTACCGTATTGATCTTAATTCCTTATTTCGATTCCAAAACTTCCTTGATCCGTATTATTCGGTCAACGATCCTGTGACAGCCAATAATTAATTTTAGCACTCAATAATTTTACCAATTAAGCACCAAATTAATTCAATTGGGTTAACATCCAATTAATTCGATTAATTATTTTGAGGATGTTACATCCATGTCTTGGGCAGATCATCGTGTGTTCTTCCATGGAGATGATCATCAATGTCTTGAGGTTTTCGTTCCACTTCAGATTCTTCTTGAGGTTCCACTTGCACCTCGGCTTCTTCTATACTTTCACTTTTTGATTCAGGTATTCTGTTTTTGATCACTTCAACCACTTCATCCTCATCATCAGCTTTCTTGGCAAATGGGTTAGTTTCATCAAAAGAAACATGTATAGATTCTTGCATATTTTTATCAATCTTATTGTAAACAATATATGCTCTACTATGACTTGAATAACCCATAAAAATACCTTCGGTTGATTTGGCATCAAACTTACCCAACTTATCTTTTGTGTTGAGAATGAAGCACTTACTTCCAAAAACTTTGAAGTATGAGATATTTGGAGCTCTACCATTCCACAGCTCGTTTGGCGTCTTGTTAAGAGATGGCCTCAAGTATACCCTGTTTAGCACATGACATGCTGTATCAACTGCATGACCCCAAAAATATTTTGGAAGGTTGTGCTCGTTCAACACTGTTCTGCTAATCTCTTGTATGGTTCTGTTCTTCCTTTCTACCACACCGTTTTGTTGAGGAGTCCTTGGAGCTGAAAAGTTATGATGAACACCATACTTTTCACACCACGTCTTGAATGATGAATTTTCGTACTCTCCTCCATGATCACTTCTAATTTCTTTGATGACTAAGTTTTTCTCATTTTGTAACTTTCTGCACAACTTAGCAAACTCGTTAAAAGCATCACTTTTATTTGCAAGTAGAATAACCCAAGTATATCTAGAATAATCACCAACAATTACAAAGACATACTTAGACCCTCCTAGACTTACAACATCAATTTCACCAAACAAATCAAGATGGAGCAGTTCAAGCACGTTTTTGGTGGAAATAACAGGTTTTGATTTAAAATAGGTTTTATGCATCTTACCTAGCTGACATGCATCACATAATTGGCCTTTTTCACATTTCAACTTAGGTAGACCTCTAACATGCTCATTCTTACTTAACTTAGATAGATGTTCTATACTAGCATGTCCTAAACGTCTATGCCACAGATCCACATCATCAATTAAGGTAGGCATGCATACAATATCATCACTTACATTATCAAAGTCAACATAGTATACATTGTTTTCTCGAAAGCCACTGATAAAGAGTTTTGAAGTTCTATGAGTAATAAGACATTTGTCAACAGAGAAGTGCACATCAAAATCATTATCACACAATTGGCTAACACTCAGTAGATTGAATTTCACACCATCAACTAATAAGGCATTTTTGATTTTGATTGTGTTTTCCTTACCCACACAACCTTTACCTATTACTTGAGCAGATTCATTGTTGGCAAACTTTACAGATCCACTAGCTTTGTTGCTCAATTTCAGGAATAGTGAAGCATCACCAGTCATATGTCTTGAACACCCACTATCAACCATCCATACATTTTTCTTTTTGGATGAAGGACCAACCTTAGATGCGTCATTTGCCATATTGCAGACAACATTGTCAGTCTTCTCATCTTCATCTGATTCACTATCAGTGCCAAGACTGTCCCATGTAGCTTCAGGTGTGTCATTAGCCATAAGACAAACCGCATTTGCGACTTCCTCTTCTTCCTCTGTATCACCCTCAGTATCTGTGTTGTCCCATGTAGCCTTCATAGCTTTCTTTTGTTTGTAATTGGATTTCAGCTTTGGACAGTTTGCTTTGAGGTGACCCGGTTTGTTGCATTCGAAACACTTTGGTTGATCATCTCTCTTCTCATACTTGTCTTCTTTGTTGTACCCAGACTTCTTTGAGAAATCCCCCTTTCCAAGCTTGTTGAATCTCATGAATCTTTTGAAATTCTTGGCAAACATAGCCATGTCTTCATCATCAGTTTCTTCATCAGACTCAACCTCTTTCCTTGCTACCTTAGGAGTTTTAGCAGCAAGGGCAAGAGACTTCTTTTCTTTTACCACTTCCTTTTCTTGAACTTTCTTCGCGGCCAATACCACCTCAAATGCAATAAGTGACCCGATCAAGTCTTCTTGGGGCAGAGTGCCAATATCTTTGGCTTCAGTGATTGCACAAGTTTTTGGAAAGAACTCACTGGTCAGGGATGCAAGAATCTTTCCATTTATATCCTTTGTAGATTACTTCTTCCCCAGTGCCCTCAAGTTGTTCACTATCAGATTCAGTCTATGGTGCATAGCTGCAACAGATTCACCTTCCTTCATTTTGAAGGCTTCATACTCAGACGTGAGGATTCTGATTTTTGTATCTTTCACTTGGCTTGTACTGACATGTGTAGCTTCCAAGCAATCCGAGATCTCTTTAGCTGTCTGACACCCTTTTACCCTTCCATATTCTTCTTCACATAGAGATAGGTGAAGAATGTTCATAGCTTTGGCATTCTGAGAGATTTTGTCTAACTCGGACTTTCTCAGCTCGCTCAGATCAATGGTGTAGATGTCTTCAACTGGAACTTCTTCTGCTTTGCCGGTAGCTTGAATTTTTGTAGTATCTCCGTCAACAGCACCACCAGGTTTTGTAATTTTGATCTTCATAGGAATCAGTGGTCCATCAACAATAATTCTCCACAAAGTGAAATCTATTGCCTGCACATGACACTTCATTCGACTACTCCAGTAGTCATAGTTAGTCCCATCAAACAGGGGTGGCCTATTGAAGGACATCCCCTCTTTCATAAAAGAACCCATGATCACAGATAAATAAATAAAATAAAATTGCGAGATGTTAAGCTCTATATGCAATTTCTAGCTCTTGATACCACTTGTTGGACTATAGGATAACCTTAGAGGGGGGTGAATAAGGTTATGTGCAAAACTTGAATTCTTTTCGGTTTTCAAAACTTTTACAATGCTTGTTTAAAACAGATGCGGAAACTAAGATTTAAAGCATTAACAGTGTTCGTTTAAATCAAATGCGGAAACTGAGATTTAAACTGTATGATGCACCTAAGCAGACAGATCAGGCACGGCGTAATATTATGCTATTATCAGAATTCAGGATAGACAGATATGCAGCGCAATGATAATAATAGACAAATATAAACTGTAAAGAAAGTAAAGAGAGAGGGATAGAGATACACCGGGATTTTTACGAGGTTCGGGATAAAAGCCCTACGTCCTCGGCCTCAGGCTTTGGAACCTTTGGACTTGCTGACAACCACTATATGAAGAATGTTTTACAAACAGGCAAGTTCAAAATAGCCAATCCAAATTTCCCCAAATTGAGAACCCAAGCTCCCCGCTAAGGATTTCAACACCGCTTCAATCTCCCCGATTGAACGACCCAAGAACACCTCTCAGGATTTCAACACCGCTTCAATCTCACTTATTGAACGACCCAAAAACACCTCCCAGGATTTCAAAATAACCACTTAGAAAACGAATACAATATGAGATCTACGAACCAATCACTTCAGCAGTATAGTAACAATATAGTAGAGTGAGAGATGATTGGTTGTTGAAAATGAAGAACTTTGAAATATAGATCTGAAAATGAAAGCTCTTATTTTTTTCTCTTTGCTTCTGATTTGAAATTGCGTAGAAGAGAAGTGGAGTGGTGTGTTTTTCATTTGAGATCCAAGGTCCCTATTTATAGAAAATGTAAAAAATTGACCGTTGGAATAAAACCAATAACACAACAATCGATTATGTGCTCTGAAAGTGCAATGAGCATAATCGATTGTTCTCTTTAAGAAAGAAACAAATCACAATCGATTATGTGCTTGAAGCATTGGAGTATGTAATCGATTGTTCTCTTCAAAATAGAGTATGTTGAAATCGATTATATGCCTTGCATACTCAATGTTAAATCGATTATTTGCTTCACATACTCAAGGAGAAATCGATTCTTTGCTTCACATACTCAAGGAGAAATCGATTCTTTGCTTCACATACTCAAGGAGAAATCGATTACATGCTTTGAAACATTGTGTATTGAAATCGATTTCATGCTTAAAACATTGTGTATTGAAATCGATTTCAAGCTTCAACAATAGATTAGGAAATCGATTTCATATTTTATAATAGATTAGGAATACATTTCAAGCTTTCCACAAAATTGTTTTTAGGTTTAGGTGCCACCCTATGCATGCATGCAATTTTATAAAATATTTTGAGAAAACTATAGAGGTTCTTTAGGTGATTATTCTGGAGAGGTAGGTAAAGAATATTCTAGAGACCAGGGATGCTTGAAGAAAAAATACTCTAAATCCTGGGGAGGCTTGAAGAAAGAATACTTTAGAGCTTGATGAGGCTTGGAGAAAGAATACATTGTTTTTAGTGAATTAAGTCCTTCAAGTGAAGAAGGAAAAATCAGCTCGTAACGGGTTAAGTAGATGTAGCAACAGTTATTTTGAACTAGCTAGGGTAGACCAACCGTGTATATTTCTCCTCTCCCTTCTCTTTTTACTTTGTTATGTTCACTACGGTTTAACTTCACTTTTAATAACTTGTCTTAAAATGAAGTTAAATATTTTGGTAGTTAGCATCTTTTAACATAAACAAGAAGATTAATAAAACAATCAACATAATTCAAACCCCCTCCCTTTCTTGTGTTTTCGGTACCTTCATATCAAAGTTAGCTGTTTTGATAACATATTTTGTCTCCAAACACTATTCTTCGACTAATATCAGATTGGTCATGACAAAATCATTTCCCACAAACTTGGAGTATTGGAGGCTCATCGGGATGATCAAGGCGCTCCAACTCTCGAGCTCCAACCTATCTCGAAGGTCGTTAAACAAAACCATCACCAATATAACTTTGTACCTAGCATGCAACTACATTCAACCACGTGTACAATAACACGACTATCACCAACACAACCACAACAATAACAATAACGATAATAATGATTATAATCGTCTATTGACCCACATTCCTCAAATATGAGTGTCACCCTTAAGATTACTGACATTAAGGAATCTCAGAGAGAACAAGAGAAGGAAATGAATATCTCATTGAATTGAATTAGAGAATTTGTACAATTTACAGTACGTTGTAATGAATATATCAGCAATCCAACTCAAGAATGTAACTGAATCTTTAACTAAAAACCGACTAAACTGTAACAATAAGTGAGAGTTACTAACAAACTAAGTTGAGATACGGCACACAGACCATAGTTAACTAATTGAACTGTAGTTACTAAGCAACTAACTAGAGTTAAGAAAATAAGTAAATTTATATTTCTAATACCCCCCCTCAAGGTGGGAGATACATATTATCTAGCCCCATCTTGGAGATAAGGGACTAGAACAAGGGGCGCGGGAGCGCCTTAGGGAGAGGATCAGCCAACTGGTCTTGAGTTGAGACATGAACCAATTTGATGAAGCCGGTGTGAACATGTTGTCGCACAAAATGACAATCAATGTCTATGTGCTTTGAGCGTTCATTGCAAGTAGGATTGTTGGCAAGCTGAATAGCTGAATGTCTGTCACAGTAAACCATAGTAGATTCAGGGTAGATGTCAAAGAATCGAAGCAACTGACGAATCCATAATAATTCTGAAGTAAGGGTGGCTAAGGCACAGTACTCAGCTTCAGCAGAGGAACGAGCAACAGTATTCTGCTTTTTTGGTTTCCAAGTAATGAGAGCAGTGCCTAGAAAGACACAAAAGCCAGTTGTGGAGCGTCTGGAAGTGGTACATCTTCCACAATCAGCATCTCAGAAGGCATTGATGCGAAGAGAAGAGGCTGTAGGAAAAAGAAGTCCTTGCCCTAGAGTTTTCTTGAGATACTGTAAGAGATGATGAACAGCTTGAAGGTGTGGAGTACGAGACTTGTTCATGAATTGACTTAGTCTATTGACAGCATAGGCCACATCTGGTCTAGAAATTGTGAGGTAGATCAGGAGCCCAAGTAACCTTCTGTATTGATAAGGGTCAGGAAGGGGGTCTCCATCAGTGTCATTTAATATAGTACTAGGATCCATGGATGTGTGTAGGGGCTTTGCTGCAAAGAAACCAGTATCATCAAGAAGTTGTAAAATTGTATTTCCTTTGTCACAAAGAGATACCTTGAGGTGAGTGAGCCATCTCCAGCCCAAGGAAGTAATGGAGGTCACCAATAATCCTTAGTTTGAAGTTATCCTCAAGAACCTGTCTTGTGTTGATGAGGAGAGTAGAGTTTGGGCCAGCTAAAAGGATATCATCTACATGAACCAGTAAGACAATTAAACTGGAACCAGTGCCTTTGATGAAGAAGGAGGTGTCAGCAGAGTTCTGTTTGAAGCTGTGTTGAAGAACAACATTAGAAAATTTTGTGTACCATTCCCTAGAGGCTTGCCTAAGGCCATACAAAGATTTGTGGAAACGACTAACAAGATTCCGGAAACAACATTTTGACCCTACGGCAACGCCTAAATTTCCAACGCTTAAAAAACCGTTGCCTTAGATAACAATGGCAACGGTTTTTTGTTCCCGTTGCTAAATTGTTTTTTTAAATAAAAAAACTTAGGCAACGCTTAAAAACCGTTCTCAAAAACCCATTGGCAACGGTTTTTTACTTATACTCTTACGCAACGGTATGAAACCGTTGTCCTATAATTAAATTATTATAAAAAAATTATTTTTTTATTCCCAAAATTTGTCAACCCACATTTACAAACCCTCTTTTCTTTGATAAAAAAACCCTCTTTTCTGCGTTTTGATCAAAAATAAGAAACCCTTTTCTGCGTTCATAATTAGAAACCCTTCTCTCGAATCTCCTCTCGCAACTTCGCTTTCTCTGCTCTCTTGCCCACTCCGCCGTCACACCACCACCCGTTGATCAAAATCCTGTACACAGAGAGGTGGAGAAAGAAACTGACAGAATGAGAGAAGAGTTTGAGAAAAGGGACGGAGGTGAGAGAGAGAGGATGCGTGGAGGACTCGGTGCTTCACAGGCTACACGCGATGGTCGCCGGAGAAGAAGGATATGGTGTCGTCTTATGGTGGTATTGCGGTGGTCTTCGGTAGAGGAGATGGAACATCACGGTAGTTGCGATTTTAGATCTGACACACGTAGAGGAAGAGCACGATGGTCGCCACCGTCCACGGCAGCCAGAATCGTTACTGCCACCATGTTGTTCAGGTGCGTGCCTTTCTTTTTCTCTCAGTATTGTTTGCTCATTTTGTTTGAATTAGGGTTTTCCTGCTTCTCTCTTCAGCTTCATAACCAGGTTTGAATATGAACCTTTTTGTTTCCAAAGCAGCGCTGGATTACTTCTTTTTGAAATTTAATGTTGCATATATTACAATTGATAGAAATTTGACCTGTTTTGAGAGTTTGCTTCTTTGGAAGTTCCGATCATGAAAATGCAATTTGAGATTCTTGAAATTCAGTTCTAATTTGGGGTTACTGTTATCGTTTGTGTTTGCTATCAATAATGTTAATAAATATATTTGAATCTTCATTTTATTTTATTTGATATCTCTTATAGTTATAGGAATTGGGTCTCCAACAGTTTTTAAAGAACATAGAAAACCTCAACTACTAAGGGTAACATTTTAATAAAAAAGGATACTAATTTTATTTTTGACGGAGCAAAATCGTTGTTTTCCAAGCATGTCAAATGAAAAGAAGGTATAAGGTTTTCAAAATCTATGTTTTAAAAAACCATAAATGTAACACTGTGTTCTAACTTGAATCAAGAAATAGCATTCTATGACTAAGACCATTCAAGAAATATCATTCTAAAGAATAGAGCATGTAATAGGAAAGGAAAGTTTCCAGACAATAACGAGAGAGTCTGAGAAACCAGAATTCTGGATTTCATTTGCTTGAGTTTATTCTTGATTACAAAACTATTTATGTGATAATCAACTACATGTAACTGATGTCATGTCAGCAATTTGGAAATGTTAGATTGTTGTAGGTTTTTTGTTTTCATCTTTCAGTTTATTACAATTTGGATCGTGAAATTCTCTCATTGCATTGCTTGCTTTTGATATTTATTGTGGCGAGTTATAGGTTTCTGTCCAAAGTAGAGTGTGATAACTAATTAGAAATTATTATAAATCATGTCATATGCTAGTGAATGAATGAACTGAGATTCTAAAATGTATGTTAAGATCTGAATGTGAGTGAGCACCAGTTAATTTGCATTTACCTTTTTCATTCTCAAATTTGCTGTTATTTTCTTTTTAGGCAGAGAGATCATCTGCTGAATCTATAACGGCTCTAGCTAAAGTTTATGTTGTTAAGTAAAGGATGGAAGCTGCTTATGCAACATTGAATGTAGAGAATGTTAATTTGCATATTGATAAGTTGTTACATTGTTAGCTAGCTCATTTTGATTCCCTATAATGAGACAAACTCATTTTTTTGGCAGCTTAAATGACAGGGTTACTGCTGGATCCACCCAATTAGGTTCGACTGTGGAGGATGTGTTTGCCAGGGGTGGTGATCTCCCTCGTGCTGCTGAAACTCTAGCTAATATGAGGCATTGCTTGTCTGCTGTCAGGGAGGTATTGATTTCCCCTTTAGTTTATATATGAAAATGCCCGAGTTTTAGTATTTTATTTAATTCGTTCTGATCTGATGCAGAATCCTAGCTTATAATTGCTATTTGATTGAATCCAAACACACTCCTTTGGTTCCTGAGAAAACGCTCTCCAAGGTTCTTTCTCTTTCTTTCTTTTTGTGTTTTGGAGGATTCTCGTAATGCATTGCACAGTTTCATGTCTCCTGAGAAGCAAGAAAACTTTCTTTATGTTAGTTTTTCTTGAATTAAGTTAGTAATTATACACATGTTGTATGTGCAGAACTTAAACTGTGTTTATTAATATTTGTTCCAAAAGAGGAGCAAAATAATTGCTTAACTAACATCTCAGTCTCACTTGAACTATAATGTTTTATTGAACTATAATTTTAATGTGAGAAATATGTAAACCAGTAGTGCAACCTCTGACTTATAACATTTAAGCGTGCAAGTCCATTATGAATTTCATGTTAAAATGGCTCAACCTCTTACTTGTTTTTCCCTTTTGAAAAGCCAGAAAAAAGGAGTGGACAAGTTAACTGCTAAAGGAAAGGCTAGTCCCACTGTGAAGAGAATTGTAGTTGGAAATCCAATCAGAAATTTTCTTCAAGGAATTGAGTTTGCGTAAAAGCTGGGAAGGGAACATGGAAGTCAAGAGTAAAGAGACATCTAAATTAAGAGAGGGCAGGTGTGATCCTAAGGTTGTAAATTGTAGCACGGTAAGTTTGATTCACTCTTTATTATTTTGAACAACTCTAAATCCAGGTTTTTAAATTGTGGTTGCAAAAAATCGCGGTCAAATGTTGTTGAAATCGTGGTTAAAGACATCAACAACCATGATGCTGCGTGGCACAGATCCACGGTTGCAGGCAATTTTTTAATGCCTATGAATAGTCATGTAGTGGTGGTAGTTAGGGGACAGATGATCATAACTGAGGCTATTTTGGATAGGGTAAGTGATGTTGCAGTGGTAGTCATTTAAGTATGCAGGAGGATGAGAAGTTTTAGAGGACCTACGAGGAGGTGGTGGTGTAGATTCAGGAACAGGAGTTGAGGGCCTTGCTATAGCAGAGTCTTTATTTATTGGCACAGAGGAAATATCCGGTTCTGGTGCAATAGAGGAAGTGGTTGTCTCTGGTTTATTAATGGCTGATGCTGCAGTGGTTTCTGGAGTAGTAGAGGAGGGGGACATATGAGAATGATTTGGTGTGAGGTCAATGGGATAATCAAGGTTCACATGGACAGAAGGTATATTGGGAAGAGAAGTTGAGTCAAAGTCAGTTTCAAGTCCATACGAAGCACAATCCTTGAATGGGAAGATGGATTCTTGAAAAGTGACATCTCTTGAAATAAAGAACCTCTTATTTTCCAAGTCATACAGTTTGTAACCTTTGTATCCTTGAGGGTAACCCATGAATATGCAAGGTATGGCCCTAGGGCTGAGTTTGTTTCTGTGGGCCAAAATAGTGGAGGCATGGCTGAGGCAACCAAACACTCTAATTTGGGAATAGTCAAGAGGCTTAGAGAACATAATTTTATAGGGGGATTTGTCTTCCAAATTGGGAGAGGGCGTCCTGTTGATTAGGTAAGTAGCTGCAGAAACACATTCTCCCCAATATTGAAGAGGGATAGTTGCCTAAAACATCAAGGAACGAGCCACATTTAACAAATGCTGATGTTTTCTTTCAACAACAGCATTTTGTTGTGGCCTATAGGGACAAGAAAACTGATGGGTGGACCCCAAACTCTGCAAAAATCTGTTAGTGCAAATTCTCTAGCATTATCAGTCCTTATGGTTTTAATGGTGGTGCCAAACTGAGTTTTTACATATTGAAAGAAAACTTTGATTAGGTGAGGTGCATCATGTTTGTGTTTCATTAAGTGCACCCATGTGAATCTAGAGTGATCATCTACAATTGTGAGAAATAGTGATAGCCATCATGAGTTTGTTTGGCAAAGGGGCCCATGTGTCATAGTGTATAATATCAAACATAGTAGGTGAAGCATGGTTTTGTGCAGGAAATGGTAAACATTTTTGTTTTGCCAGAGGACATATGATGCAATCATTGGAAGTAAATTTATTATTAAAAGAAAAAGGAACATTATTGCTGAGAGAGTGTAATACAGAATCAGATAAATGCCCCATACGAGCATGCCAAAGACTAGCTAAATCACTAAAATGAGGAACAACATTACAAGTAACAGAAGAAGACAATGCATCAGTGATGTTACATGAAACAGATTGATCTAAGGGAACTAAGCTAGTGCAGCAGACAGAATTACAAATATTTGGTAAATCAGATTGTGAAGTGTGTGGAGGTATGCAAGCCTTGAAAGGAAAAAGGCCATTAATGAGGTCACATCTTCCAATCACCCTCTGGTGTGGACGATGCTGTATAATGCAAGAATTTTTAACAAAGAAAACATCGAACAATTGAGTGGATAAAAGAACACCAACTGATATCAAATTCACATTGAATGTAGGGATATGTAACACGTGTAATTGTAAAGAAAAGACTCAAAGAAATAGATCCAATGCCAGCAACTTGAACTTTTTGTTTATTTGGTAAAGTGACAAAAGTGTGTGCAAGGCAAGTGTAATCATGAAACAGATTAAAATCCACACAAATATGTGCCGATGCATTAGAGTCCACAAGCCAGATATTGCATATGAATTAGGTAAAACTTCAAGAACAGAAAAATTGATACCAATGTATAATTCACCTGGTTTGTCAGTATCATTGACAGAAGAATTGGCCATCTGGGCTTGAATATATGTCATCAGCTGCTGATACTGCTCAGTGGATGGTGTGCTGGATGAGGAGGGAGCCTGAACATTGTTTGCAATGGCCTTGAATTTCTTGTGACCAGGGAGATAACCATGGAGCTTGAAGCATTTTTCTTTTACATGACCAATAATTCCACAATGCCCATACAGAGGGCGATCTTTCTTGGATGAAATAGCAGTAGTAGGAGGACCAGAGGTGTGAACTGCACAGGCCAGAGGAGTGGTGGCAAGAAGAGTGAGGGTTCCAACAGCACGTTGTGTTTCTTCTTGAATGACAAGGGCGAAGACTTGCTCAATGGTGGGTAAAGGATTCATGAGGAGAATTTGACCACGAATTTGACTATAGGTTTCGTTGAGCCGCATGAGAAAGGTAAGGACATATTCAGATTGAATGTGAGTGACGAGAGGTAGAGCGCCACCGCAATTGCAACCGTTGGGAGGAACAAACTCGCTAAGCTATTCCCAAGGCATCTTGAGTTTGTTGTAGCACGCATTGACAAAAGGACCTTGCGTACAACTAACAAACTCACAACGAAGTTGGAGCATGCAAGGTCCATTTTGTTGCTTGAAATGAGTTTCAAGATCAAGCCAAATATCACGAGCAGTGGAAGAGTAAACGATGCTTATTACGAGTTCTTTGCAAACAGAGTTGAGGATCCACGAAGCGACGACGTTGTTGCAGTGAAGTCAGAGAGGAAACTGAGGATCGAATTCCTGTGGAGGAAGAATCGTCCCATCGAAGAAGCCGATATTGTTTTTGGAGCTAAGAGCCCAGATCATCGCTCGTTTCCAGGAATTGTAGTTTTCGCCATTAGAGGCGAGCACATGAGTAGCAAGAACCTGTCCGGGATTGTCTGAGTGATGGAGAAAGAAGGGATTCATCTGATCTGGAATCAACACCATGAAGGGAAAGATTGAATGAACAAGGAGATGAATCGATGGTGAGAACGGAGAATCAGAGAAAGGGGGTTGCGGAAGACCTAATTTCTAACTGATACCATATTGACATTAAGGAATCTTAGAGAGAACAAGAGAAGGAAATGAAAATCTCATTGAATTGAATTAGAGAATTTGTACAATTTGCAGTATGCTGTAATGAATATATCAACAATCCAACTCAAGAATGTAACTAAATCTTTAACTAAAAACCAACTAAACTCTAACAGTAAGTGAGAGTTAGTAACAAACTAAGTTGAGATACGGTACACAGACCATAGTTAACTAATTGAACTGTAGTTACTAAGCAACTAACTAGAGTTAAGAAAATAAGTAAATTTATATTTCTAATAAAGATCATTAGACCTACAACATCAATCAATCCATTGGCCTACTACTACTAGCTACTACAAGTAGTACAAATCTATCCATTCATCCCTCACAACCACCATCTCCAACCACACCAAGACAAACTTCCAGTATGTAGGCAAACCAATCTTCCAAACATGATAAGATATAAGATGTTTTTTAGTCATACTAGTTTTGTATCTAATATCTATTTATACTAATACACTACCTATGAACTACCATTATTAGCCTCCTTCACTAATTGCCACCTATCCTTTCTAATACAACAACAAAGGATATTAATGTCTTTTCTCATCTTTACTTTTAACTTTTCTCTTACACTCTCTTTCTTCCTTTTTTCTCTTTCTTCTTACACTCTCTTTCATCATTTTCACTTTTCTTTTACACTCTTTTTTTTTTCTTTTTACTTTACTTTTCCCATAAATAATTATTCTTTTTCTCTTATCACTCCACTTTAATTCTTTTAACTAAATTTCTAAATTTATACTAACACTACTTTAATTAAAAAACTAAATTTCTAAATTTATACAAACACTACTTTAATTAAAAAATTTGAAGACTACTACTATAAACCTACTATCTAAAAAATAAGAAGACTTAATGACTATTTAAATTAGTAATTAATATTTAAAACAAATATCTCCTATTGATAATCTAATATCTAACTTTTATTATCTACTATAATCTACTAATCAACTAAAATAATCAATTGAAACTACGAGATAACTGCACTGATAAATAAAAAACACGGGATAACTGTAGTGATATATAAAAAAACACGGGATTAATATTTACCATTGATATTTATAATTTTTTTTGACAATTTATAATTAATATTTACCATTGATAATTATAATTTTGGAAAACTACTATAAAACTACTATCTAAAAAAACACGTGATAACTGCAATAATCTACTATAATCTACTATAATCTACTAATCAACTCAAATAATCTAATATAAAAATACTGGATAACTGCAATAATCTACTAATCAACTCAAATAATCAATTGAAACTATGAGATAACTACAATGATATATAAAAACACACGGGATAACTACACAAATATATAAAAAGACAAAGGATTAATATTTGTCATTGATAATTAAATTTTTGGAAGACTACTATAAACCTACTATCTAAAAAACAATAATATTTAATGACTATTTAAACTACTGATTAATATTTAAAATAAATACTTCTTATTGATAATCTACTATCTCTCTTTTACTATTTACTATATTCTATTAATCAACTAAAATAATTAATTGAAACTACGAGATAACTGCACTGATATATAAAAAAACACGAGATTAATATTTGTCATTGATAATTAAATTTTTTGAAACCTACTACTACAAACCTACTATCTAAAAAATAAGCAGGCTTAATGACTATTTAAATTACTAATTAATATTTAAAACAATTATTTCTTATTGATAATCTACCATCTAATAAATTTACTATCTACTATAATCTACTATAAACTAAAATAAACAATTGAAACTACTAGATAATTGCACAGATATATAAAAAACACAGGGATAACTGCAGTGATATATAAAAAAAGACGGGATTAATATTTGCCATTGATAATTATAGTTTTTGAAAACTACTATCTAAAAAAACAAGAAGGCTTAATGACTATTTAAACTGATTAATATTTAAAACACACGCGACAAATATTTGTCACTAATACCTAAAAAAGGACAAATAATTGTTACTGATATATAAAAAAAACACGGGATAAATATTTATTATTGATAATCTACTATCTATCTTTCCCCATCTACAATAATCTACTACTCAACTCAAATAATCAATTGAAACTATGAGATAACTGCACTGATACATAAAAAAACACTGGACAACTGCACTGATATATAAAAAATACGGGGATAATTGCAATGATATATATAAAAACACGGGATAGTTGCACTGATATATAAAAAAACATGGGATAACAACACTGATATATAAAAAAAACGGCTAAAGTACTCCCAGGGTCCTTTATCTTTATTTAAATTAACGATTTAGTCATTTATCTTTTTTTTGTCCCAAATTAGTCATTTATGTTTTAAATTTTAAGCACATACACCCTTTTCCGTTAGTCTCCATCCAATTCTTTTAAAAAATGTACAGTCATCATTTGAGTCATATTTTTTATTTTATTTATGCTTACGTGGCATTGCTTACTCATTATTTAATTTAATTAATTATTTGTTGAAATCTGAGTTTCTTCATCTTCGCTTCTCTTCATCGCAACCGCTTCTCTTCTCTTCAGCTTCGCTTCTCTTCATCTTCATCTTCATCTTCGCTTCTCTTCATCTTTGATTCCATTTTTTCTTCGATTTCACTTCGCTTCTCTTCATCGCAACCGCTCGCGTTTTCGTTTCACATTAAAACGTTGATTTGGGTTTTTGATTCGTTTGGCTTTTGATTCGTTTATGCCCAAATCTGGGTTTCGTTTTGGATTAAAATGCATCTATGGGTTTTCGTTTTGATTCGCTTCGTTTAGGTTTCGATCTGGGAAGGAAGAAAAGGAAGGATCTGGAAATTGAGAGAAAAGGAAGATGAAGTAGGATCTGGAAACAGAGAGAAAATGAAAAGGAAATCTGAAAATCGAAAATGAAATCTGAAATTCAAAATGAAAATGAAAAGGAAGCCATGGAGTTGAAGAGGCGAGGGAGGAAGCCATGTGGGTTTCAATGAAGGAATTGTGGTGGAAGAAAGGAAAGCATAGGTCTGGTAGTAGAGAGGGTGAAGAAGACGAAGGAAGATGAAGAATGTTCAGTTTTTTTTTTAATTTTTAATTCAAAATAATTATAAATACCACGTCAGCACCATTACAGCCATCTCAGCACTGTAACAGCCACGTCGCTTATTTTTTAACGGAGTTAAAAGAAAAATTAAAAAAAGGGTAATTTTGCTTAAAATTTAAAAGCTAAAGGACTTATTTGGGACAAAAAAAATATAAAGGACTAAATCGTTACTTTAAATAAAGATAAGGGACCCGGAGAGTACTTTAGCCGAAAAAAACACTGCACTGATATATAAAAACACACGGGATAAATGCACATATTGTTTTTAAATGATACTTTTACATTTTTAGTTTTAATATTTATCAATTTTTTATTTGAAACTCCTTTTTTATCTACTTTAAATTTTTCTTTATTTTCACGGGGTAATGTTCAGACTATTTAAATACTGTCTAAATTCATTCCTAAAAAGAACACGACAGCACCTGTCCGTATGCAAGTCATCATCTATATTTTACAATTGATTTTAGAGTGATGAGATTTCAAACTAACGTTTCTATTTGAGGTAATCGTATGACGTAACACGATCAGTCTGTGCGGATGCACGGGTATAGTACTAGTTCAAACATAAAATCCTTGCCATATGGATTTATGCATTTTTTTAAAGGAGGGTAATGAGATTATTAAGGGTGTGTTTGGGAGTTTGGAGGGGAGGGGAAGGGAGGGGTTGAGACTAATAGTGTAAATTCTTTAGTAATTGGGAGAAAAAGTATCCCCCTAAACCTCCCAAACCCCTTTCCTAGTTTATTTTTGGAGCCCCTCCAAACTCCCCCAAATACGGAGGGTTTTGGAGGGGCTCCAAAAATAAACTAGGAGAGGGGTTTGGGGGGGTTTAGGGGGATAATTTTTTTTCTAATCACTAAAGAATTTACACTATTAGTCTCAACCCCTCCCTCTCCTCCAAACTCCCAAACAGATACTTATAGAAATGGGGGAGGTCAAGTCATGCAAATTATCTTCAAATGGAATTAAACACTGCCTCCTAAAATAATACCGATTGTCCTTTAATACTGTTCTGTTACCAAGGTGAAGGACAATAACGTGATTTGATCATTGATTGGAATGAACAAGACATGGGGATATAATGGTCATTGTCAAAATTGGAAAGGGCAAGACAAAGAGTTAGGGGAAAATATTAATAGTTGGTTGGTAGCAAACTAAGGGCACCGACGAAATGATGATTGGATGGGTGGCCAGCCATACTTCATAGAGATAATGTCCCGCCAACCTCAACCTTAATCATTTTAGATTACAAATTACCCACTCATTAACTCAAATTAATTAACCACTTTATTTGGATAATAAAAAAGGTACCATAATTATTTACTACAAAAAATTTATTAAAAAAGACACGTGGATTGCACTTTTTTCAAGTAAACCAAAAAATATAAACATATATAGTATGTTTTAGGTAGCCCACAAGTATGGGAGATATCCATTAAGCGTGGGAATATGTCATATCAGACTACATGGCCTATAGCTCAGCTTACATTAGTCCCAGACCAGACCAAATTTCTTTTTTAAATAGATAAGATTAATACCTTTTTAATAGGCTATCTAGCTAATAAGGCCAAACTTTAGGCCAAAGAAAAAGCTTTTCAGGTCTATCAGGCTGGCCTACTTAAGTAAAATAAATAATTTTTTTTATAACTACTATTATTATATTAAATTTTCTAGTTTGTGTTAAATCATAAATTTGCTTACATTTTTTATTTAATAAAATATTGACCTACATTAATTTTTGACATACTTAAAAGTATTATTATAAAATAGAATTTAAAAACGATGTCATATAAAAATAATTTTCTAAAAGGTTTTGTTAGATCTCGAATTAGAATTTAATCTCCTTGACCTATTAGCTTGTTAGACTATTTACAAATTCTACATTCCACTCAAATGTTGTAGGCTTTCGTAATTATTTTTGGTGAAATAGGCTTTTAAACAGACTTTCAAAAACGCCAGACCAGACCTCAAAACTTGGACTATTACAGGCCACAGGCTAGGCTCAGACCAAGCAAAGGCCAGCTCGACTCAGCATATTCCTACCCTTAGTGATGAAAAACATCTTGTGCTGCAATTTGATATGGCGAGACACTCATACAATATTGTGCAATACCTTACTAAGATTTTTAGTTTTTCTTTTTCAAAAGAATTTTAGCTATTAAACTATCATTTGGATGAGGGGACTCCTTACCGGTGTATCACTTAAATTGACTGTTAGGTGTAACATAAACACTAGTGGAAAATTAGCTTTTAAAAGCACCATTTGGAATTGGTTGTTTGAATAATCAATTCCAAACGCAGTGGCAATTTTGCAATTAAATGGTTAGAAGAGAGTCTTATTTAGATATTTCGAATCGGTTGTTTAAACAACCGATTCCAAAGGTGTACATTTAGAATCGGTTGTTTATAACACTGATTCTAAAAGGCTTGTTTAGCCATTTGGAATCGGTTGTTTAACCCATGAACGAGAGATTTTCTAATCTTTTGAAGATTGGCATAGCTTATGAAAAGCCAAGTAGCTCTCAAGCATGAATGCTTCTGCATGTAAGCATGTTATTTGATTTCCTACCACATTCTAGATTTTGTTTCTTCATTTGTTTATATTGGAATTTGTTCTGTACCTAGCAGTATTTTAGTCGGCTGCTGTTGGTAGGTCTCTTGCTGCCTTGGTAGGAGGTCAGTGAGCGCCGGGGGGGGGGGGGGGGTACCTGCAAAGCCACTCCGACGCTCAAGTCAGTATGAGAATAAGCTAGTGAATTTGCAAGGGAAGAGTGTGTGCCATATAAATGGCTATGCGAGCCGGTATTTATAGGAAATCGATGCTCGTCTGTGGACCGTCGGATTATCAGAATCGATCTAAACCATCCAAGCGTGGTGGATTTAGTTGGGCTTGTATGTAGTGGATATGGGCCGAATCGATTGGGCTGATCCATATCCAATTGCTAAACGCACCCCCTGGTTTTGCTAAATGGACCTCTTGGTCCAGTCTAGAACAGTTGCCCCCTAAGCCGAGATTATTCCGGAGGATGGTCTTGGCTTGAAGGATTTTTGTCGGTCTACCGGATGTGTGAAGTCGCGTGGGACATTGCCTTTGTCCCGACCGTGTTTTATCATTTTCACTCTCTAGAGTAAAAAAGAGAATTTTTTTCTTTGCCGTAATGCGTTACTCTGTCTGTCTTGTCGGGTCGTACAAGATCACTTCGTTGCTGTAACGCCCCAAAATAATTGATTAATTATTTAATTAATTAATTAGGATTTATGTGGTAGAAAAATAATAAAATAAATATATATTATTATGTGTGTTATTTTGTGTGGGGGTTGGTATTGGTAAGGAGTGAGATGTTAAAAGGAAAAGGGCTTGGGTTAAGTCGCATAAGCTAAGTAGAAAAACCCATAAGACTAACTAAGTATAAATAGGTAATTTTTAGGGTTTTGCTCACATAATTAGAAAAACAAAGTGAGAGAGTGAGAATAGAGAGAAGAGGACGGCGCTAGAGAGGAGAAGAGAAGAGGGAAGTCGCGAATTGAGAGGGGGCTAAGGCAAGCAAGGATTTCGAGTTCTTCAAAAACAAGGTAAGGGTGGGGTTCTATCTATCTAATGGGTTATATGAATGTCTCTATGTGGGGTGGTTAATGGAACCCTAGGTGATTAAGATTAGAGAACCTTAGTTTTAAGGATTGATTATGTTTGATGATGAATATATGTGCTTAAAAGTGTTTAAACATGAATTGACGATGTCCAAGCATGATTGATGATGATTGTATGTGATTGGTGATGATTAAATGTGTTTTGACGGTGATTAAATGTGATTAATGGTGTTTAGACATGATTGGTGATGATTAACATGTTTGATGATGATTTGGATGTGATTGTTGGTGTTTGGTGTTGTGTGTTGTTGATTTTAAACAAAATTTCTGGTTGTAGGGCGCATAGGGCGCATTCTGCGTGTATTCCGGAAACAATCTAGCAGTCCGAAAATTATGTGGTTTACCTTTTTAGAAACTAGACTTAATGCTTGTTAATTTGGCGCTAGTTTGGTTGCATTTGGAGTTGTATAGCTCGAGTTAAAGGTGTTGCAAGTTAGGTTAAAATTCTGGAAACGATCTGAGTATAGGTTCGGTTATACAGTAACTGGGAACAATATAGTGGTCCAAAAATTATGTGGTTTACCTTTTCAGAAACTAGATTTAATGCTTGTTAATTTGACACTGGTTTGGTTGCATTTGGAGTTGTATAGCCCGAGTTATAGGTGTCACAAGTTATGTTAAAATTCTGGAAACAATCTGGATATAGGTTCGGTATTTCGTGTATAACGTTTTCGTTTGAACTCCGTTTTGAATGATTCTTGATCCATTGAAAACTACACTCAATTTGTTTCAGGTTAGGCTCAAGTCCCATGTCATTTGACTGAGTTTTGATAATTCTAGAGGTGACACAAGCTAGGTCATGTTTGCTGTCACTGTTTTTGCTGTCACTGTAAACAATTTTGTTTTCGCAATATCTTTTGATCCGGGAATCCGATTTGGACGTTCTAAAATGTTTTGGAAAGCTTATTCAGAGGCCTAACTGAATATTCTAATTTTAAGGCAAAAAGTGACTGTTTCTGGTGTCGTTAATTTTTAAGCGTGTCTGTTGATTTAATGGTTAAGTGTCGGCTGCTTGTCCGTGGTTGTTGATAGCTGGGCGCCCGTGTGGCTGCCCGGTAGGTGCTTTCCTAGGTGTTGTCAATTAAAATGATGTTGAGTATGTGATTAAGCCAAATTGTTGTGATGTTGCAAATTGTGGCGATGTGGCCAAAGCGCTATAAATTGTTAAGTTGTAATTGTTGACGACGATGTTTATATGACGACGACGAGTTGCCTCTATTTATGGGCAGGTGATGTGATGTAGGCCTATGGCCATTGTTGTTTTGATGTTGTTGCGTGCTATGCAGTTGTTGTTGTTTGTTTGTGCATTTGCATAGTGTCGCATGCATAGCATTTTTACGACGAGGAGCTATTCCCAAGGCATCTTGAGTTTGTTGTAGCACGCATTGACAAAAGGACCTTGCGTACAACTAACAAACTCACAACGAAGTTGGAGCATGCAAGGTCCATTTTGTTGCTTGAAATGAGTTTCAAGATCAAGCCAAATATCACGAGCAGTGGAAGAGTAAACGATGCTTATTACGAGTTCTTTGCAAACAGAGTTGAGGATCCACGAAGCGACGACGTTGTTGCAGCGAAGTCGGAGAGGAAACTGAGGATCGAATTCCTGTGGAGGAAGAATCGTCCCATCGAAGAAGCCGATATTGTTTTTGGAGCTAAGAGCCCAGATCATCGCTCGTTTCCAGGAATTGTAGTTTTCGCCATTAGAGGCGAGCACATGAGTAGCAAGAACCTGTCCGGGATTGTCTGAGTGATGGAGAAAGAAGGGATTCATCTGATCTGGAATCAACGCCATGAAGGGAAAGATTGAATGAACAAGGAGATGAATCGATGGTGAGAACGGAGAATCAGAGAAAGGGGGTTGCGGAAGACCTAATTTCTAACTGATACCATATTGACATTAAGGAATCTTAGAGAGAACAAGAGAAGGAAATGAAAATCTCATTGAATTGAATTAGAGAATTTGTACAATTTGCAGTATGCTGTAATGAATATATCAACAATCCAACTCAAGAATGTAACTAAATCTTTAACTAAAAACCAACTAAACTCTAACAGTAAGTGAGAGTTAGTAACAAACTAAGTTGAGATACGGTACACAGACCATAGTTAACTAATTGAACTGTAGTTACTAAGCAACTAACTAGAGTTAAGAAAATAAGTAAATTTATATTTCTAATAAAGATCATTAGACCTACAACATCAATCAATCCATTGGCCTACTACTACTAGCTACTACAAGTAGTACAAATCTATCCATTCATCCCTCACAACCACCATCTCCAACCACACCAAGACAAACTTCCAGTATGTAGGCAAACCAATCTTCCAAACATGATAAGATATAAGATGTTTTTTAGTCATACTAGTTTTGTATCTAATATCTATTTATACTAATACACTACCTATGAACTACCATTATTAGCCTCCTTCACTAATTGCCACCTATCCTTTCTAATACAACAACAAAGGATATTAATGTCTTTTCTCATCTTTACTTTTAACTTTTCTCTTACACTCTCTTTCTTCCTTTTTTCTCTTTCTTCTTACACTCTCTTTCATCATTTTCACTTTTCTTTTACACTCTTTTTTTTTCTTTTTACTTTACTTTTCCCATAAATAATTATTCTTTTTCTCTTATCACTCCACTTTAATTCTTTTAACTAAATTTCTAAATTTATACTAACACTACTTTAATTAAAAAACTAAATTTCTAAATTTATACAAACACTACTTTAATTAAAAAATTTGAAGACTACTACTATAAACCTACTATCTAAAAAATAAGAAGACTTAATGACTATTTAAATTAGTAATTAATATTTAAAACAAATATCTCCTATTGATAATCTAATATCTAACTTTTATTATCTACTATAATCTACTAATCAACTAAAATAATCAATTGAAACTACGAGATAACTGCACTGATAAATAAAAAACACGGGATAACTGTAGTGATATATAAAAAAAACACGGGATTAATATTTACCATTGATATTTATAATTTTTTTTGACAATTTATAATTAATATTTACCATTGATAATTATAATTTTGGAAAACTACTATAAAACTACTATCTAAAAAAACACGTGATAACTGCAATAATCTACTATAATCTACTATAATCTACTAATCAACTCAAATAATCTAATATAAAAATACTGGATAACTGCAATAATCTACTAATCAACTCAAATAATCAATTGAAACTATGAGATAACTGCAATGATATATAAAAAGACACGGGATAACTACACAAATATATAAAAAGACAAAGGATTAATATTTGTCATTGATAATTAAATTTTTGGAAGACTACTATAAACCTACTATCTAAAAATCAATAATATTTAATGACTATTTAAACTACTGATTAATATTTAAAATAAATACTTCTTATTGATAATCTACTATCTCTCTTTTACTATTTACTATAATCTATTACTCAACCAAAATAATTAATTGAAACTACGAGATAACTGCACTGATATATAAAAAAACACGAGATTAATATTTGTCATTGATAATTAAATTTTTTGAAACCTACTACTACAAACCTACTATCTAAAAAATAAGCAGGCTTAATGACTATTTAAATTACTAATTAATATTTAAAACAATTATGTCTTATTGATAATCTACCATCTAATAAATTTACTATCTAATATAATCTACTATAAACTAAAATAATCAATTGAAACTACTAGATAATTGCACAGATATATAAAAAACACGGGGATAACTGCAGTGATATATAAAAAAAGACGGGATTAATATTTGCCATTGATAATTATAGTTTTTGAAAACTACTATCTAAAAAAACAAGAAGGCTTAATGACTATTTAAACTGATTAATATTTAAAACACACGCGACAAATATTTGTCACTAATACCTAAAAAAGGACAAATAATTGTTACTGATATATGAAAAAAACACGGGATAAATATTTATTATTGATAATCTACTATCTATCTTTCCCCATCTACAATAATCTACTAATCAACTCAAATAATCAATTGAAACTATGAGATAACTGCACTGATACATAAAAAAACACTGGACAACTGCACTGATATATAAAAAATACGGGGATAATTGCAATGATATATATAAAAACACGGGATAGTTGCACTGATATATAAAAAAACATGGGATAACAACACTGATATATAAAAAAATGGCTAAAGTACTCCCAGGGTCCTTTATCTTTATTTAAATTAACGATTTAGTCCTTTATCTTTTTTTTGTGCCAAATTAGTCCTTTATGTTTTAAATTTTAAGCACATACACCCTTTTCCGTTAGTCTCCATCCAATTCTTTTAAAAAATGTACAGTCATCATTTGAGTCATATTTTTTATTTTATTTATGCTTACGTGGCATTGCTTACTCATTATTTAATTTAATTAATTATTTGTTGAAATCTGAGTTTCTTCATCTTCGCTTCTCTTCATCGCAACCGCTTCTCTTCTCTTCAGCTTCGCTTCTCTTCATCTTCATCTTCATCTTCGCTTCTCTTCATCTTTGATTCCATTTTTTCTTCGATTTCACTTCGCTTCTCTTCATCGCAACCGCTCGCGTTTTCGTTTCACATTAAAACGTTGATTTGGGTTTTTGATTCGTTTGGCTTTTGATTCGTTTATGCCCAAATCTGGGTTTCGTTTTGGATTAAAATGCATCTATGGGTTTTCGTTTTGATTCGCTTTGTTTAGGTTTCGATCTGGGAAGGAAGAAAAGGAAGGATCTGGAAATTGAGAGAAAAGGAAGATGAAGTAGGATCTGGAAATAGAGAGAAAATGAAAAGGAAATCTGAAAATCGAAAATGAAATCTGAAATTAAAAATGAAAATGAAAAGGAAGCCATGGAGTTGAAGAGGCGAGGGAGGAAGCCATGTGGGTTTCAATGAAGGAATTGTGGTGGAAGAAAGGAAAGCATAGGTCTGGTAGTAGAGAGGGTGAAGAAGACGAAGGAAGATGAAGAATGTTCAGTTTTTTTTTAATTCTTAATTCAAAATAATTATAAATACCACGTCAGCACCATTACAGCCATCTCAGCACTGTAACAGCCACGTCGCTTATTTTTTAACGGAGTTAAAAGAAAAATTAAAAAAAGGGTAATTTTGCTTAAAATTTAAAAGCTAAAGGACTTATTTGGGACAAAAAAAATATAAAGGACTAAATCGTTACTTTAAATAAAGATAAGGGACCCGGAGAGTACTTTAGCCGAAAAAAACACTGCACTGATATATAAAAACACACGGGATAAATGCACATATTGTTTTTAAATGATACTTTTACATTTTTAGTTTTAATATTTATCAATTTTTTATTTGAAACTCCTTTTTTATCTACTTTAAATTTTTCTTTATTTTGACGGGGTAATGTTCAGACTATTTAAATACTGTCTAAATTCATTCATAAAAAGAACACGACAGCACCTGTCCGTATGCAAGTCATCATCTATATTTTACAATTGATTTTAGATTAATGAGATTTCAAACTAACGTTTCTATTTGAGGTAATCGTATGACGTAACGCGATCGGCCCGTGCGGATGCACGGGTATAATACTAGTTCAAACATAAAATCCTTGCCATATGGATTTATGCATTTTTTTAAAGGAGGGTAATGAGATTATTAAGGGTGTGTTTGGGAGTTTGGAGGGGAGGGGAAGGGAGAGGTTGAGACTAATAGTGTAAATTCTTTAGTAATTGGGAGAAAAAGTATCCCCACTAAACCCCCCAAACCCCTCTCCTAGTTTATTTTTGGAGCCCCTCCCAACTCCCCCAAATACGGAGGGTTTTGGAGGGGCTCCAAAAATAAACTAGGAGAGGGGTTTGGGGGGGTTTAGGGGGATAATTTTTCTTCTCATCACTAAAAAATTTACACTATTAGTCCCAACCCCTCCCCTCCCCTCCAAACTCCAGAGTTACAGATACTTATAGAAATGGGGAGATACTTATAGAAATGGGGGAGGTACTCAAGTCATGCAAATTATCTTCAAATGGAATTAAACACTGCCTCCTAAAATAATACCGATTGTCCTTTAATACTGTTCTGTTACCAAGGTGAAGGACAATAACGTGATTTGATCATTGATTGGAATGAACAAGACATGGGGATAAAATGGTCATTGTCAAAATAGGAAAGGGCAAGACAAAGAGTTAGGGGAAAATATTAATAGTTGGTTGGTAGCAAACTAAGGGCACCGACGAAATGATGATTGGATGGGTGGCCAGCCATACTTCATAGAGATAATGTCCCGCCAACCTCAACCTTAATCTTTTTAGATTACAAATTACCCACTCATTAACTCAAATTAATTAACCACTTTATTTGGATAATAAAAAAGGTACCATAATTATTTACTACAAAATATTTATTAAAAAAGACACGTGGATTGCACTTTTTTCAAGTAAACCAAAAAATATAAACATATATAGTATGTTTTAGGTAGCCCACAAGTATGGGAGATATCCATTAAGCGTGGGAATAGGTCATATCAGACTACATGGCCTATAGCTCAGCTTACATTAGTCCCAGACCAGACCAAATTTCTTTTTTAAATAGATAAGATGAATACCTTTTTAATAGGCTATCTAGCTAATAAGGCCAAACTTTAGGCCAAAGAAAAAGCTTTCCAGGTCTATCAGGCTGGCCTACTTAAGTAAAATAAATAATTTTTTTATAACTACTATTATTATATTATATTTTCTAGTTTGTGTTAAATCATAAATTTGCTTACATTTTTTTATTTAATAAAATATTGACCAACATTAATTTTTGACATACTTAAAAGTATTATTATAAAATAGAATTTAAAAACGATGTCATATAAAAATAATTTTCTAAAAGGTTTTGTTAGATCTCGAATTAAAATTTAATCTCCTTGGTGAAATAGGCTTTTAAACAGACTTTCAAAAACGCCAGACCAGACCTCAAAACTTGGACTATTACAGGCCATAGGCTAGGCTCAGACCATGCAAAGGCCAGCTCGACTCAGCATATTCCTACCCCTAGTGATGAAAAACATCTTGTGCTGCAATTTGATATGGCGAGACACTCATACAATATTGTGCAATACCTTACTAAGATTTTTAGTTTTTCTTTTTCAAAAGAATTTTAGCTATTAAACTATCATTTGGATGAGGGGACTCCTTACCGGTGTATCACTTAAATTGACTGTTAGGTGTAACATAAACACTAGTGGAAAATTAGCTTTTAAAAGCACCATTTGGAATTGGTTGTTTGAATAATCAATTTCAAACGCAGTGGCAATTTTGCAATTAAATGGTTAGAAGAGAGTCTTATTTAGATAATTCGAATCGGTTGTTTAAACAACCGATTCCAAAGGTGTACATTTAGAATCGGTTGTTTATAACACTGATTCTAAAAGGCTTGTTTAGCCATTTGGAATCGGTTGTTTAACCCATGAACGAGAGATTTTCTAATCTTTTGAAGATTGGCATAGCTTATGAAAAGCCAAGTAGCTCTCTAGCATGAATGCTGCTGCATGTAAGCATGTTATTTGATTTCCTACCACATTCTAGATTTTGTTTCTTCATTTGTTTATATTGGAATTTGTTCTGTACCTAGCAGTATTTTAGTCGGCTGCTGTTGGTAGGTCTCTTGCTGCCCTGGTAGGAGGTCAGTGAGCGCCGGGGGGGGGGGGGGGGGGGGGGGGGGGGGGGGGGGGGGGGGGGGGAGGGGGTACCTGCAAAGCCACTCCGACGCTCAAGTCAGTATGAGAATAAGCTAGAGAATTTGCAAGGGAAGAGTGTGTGCCATATAAATGGCTATGCGAGCCGGTATTTATAGGAAATCGATGCTCGTCTGTGGACCGTCGGATTATCAGAATCGATCTAAACCATCCAAGCGTGGTGGATTTAGTTGGGCTTGTATGTAGTGGATATGGGCCGAATCGATTGGGCTGATCCATATCCAATTGCTAAACGCACCCCCTGGTTTTGCTAAATGGACCTCTTGGTCCAGTCTAGAACAGTTGCCCCCTAAGCCGAGATTATTCCGGAGGATGGTCTTGGCTTGAAGGATTTTTGTCGGTCTACCGGATGTGTGAAGTCGCGTGGGACATTGCCTTTGTCCCGACCGTGTTTTATCATTTTCACTCTCTAGAGTAAAAAAGAGAATTTTTTTCTTTGCCGTAATGCGTTACTCTGTCTGTCTTGTCGGGTCGTACAAGATCACTTCGTTGCTGTAACGCCCCAAAATAATTGATTAATTATTTAATTAATTAATTAGGATTTATGTGGTAGAAAAATAATAAAATAAATATATATTATTATGTGTGTTATTTTGTGTGGGGGTTGGTATTGGTAAGGAGTGAGATGTTAAAAGGAAAAGGGCTTGGGTTAAGTCGCATAAGCTAAGTAGAAAAACCCATAAGACTAACTAAGTATAAATAGGTAATTTTTAGGGTTTTGCTCACATAATTAGAAAAACAAAGTGAGAGAGTGAGAATAGAGAGAAGAGGACGGCGCTAGAGAGGAGAAGAGAAGAGGGAAGTCGCGAATTGAGAGGGGGCTAAGGCAAGCAAGGATTTCGAGTTCTTCAAAAACAAGGTAAGGGTGGGGTTCTATCTATCTAATGGGTTATATGAATGTCTCTATGTGGGGTGGTTAATGGAACCCTAGGTGATTAAGATTAGAGAACCTTAGTTTTAAGGATTGATTATGTTTGATGATGAATATATGTGCTTAAAAGTGTTTAAACATGAATTGACGATGTCCAAGCATGATTGATGATGATTGTATGTGATTGGTGATGATTAAATGTGTTTTGACGGTGATTAAATGTGATTAATGGTGTTTAGACATGATTGGTGATGATTAACATGTTTGATGATGATTTGGATGTGATTGTTGGTGTTTGGTGTTGTGTGTTGTTGATTTTAAACAAAATTTCTGGTTGTAGGGCGCATAGGGCGCATTCTGCGTGTATTCCGGAAACAATCTAGCAGTCCGAAAATTATGTGGTTTACCTTTTTAGAAACTAGACTTAATGCTTGTTAATTTGGCGCTAGTTTGGTTGCATTTGGAGTTGTATAGCTCGAGTTAAAGGTGTTGCAAGTTAGGTTAAAATTCTGGAAACGATCTGAGTATAGGTTCGGTTATACAGTAACTGGGAACAATATAGCGGTCCAAATATTATGTGGTTTACCTTTTCAGAAACTAGATTTAATGCTTGTTAATTTGACACTGGTTTGGTTGCATTTGGAGTTGTATAGCCCGAGTTATAGGTGTCACAAGTTATGTTAAAATTCTGGAAACAATCTGGATATAGGTTCGGTATTTCGTGTATAACGTTTTCGTTTGAACTCCGTTTTGAATGATTCTTGATCCATTGAAAACTACACTCAATTTGTTTCAGGTTAGGCTCAAGTCCCATGTCATTTGACTGAGTTTTGATAATTCTAGAGGTGACACAAGCTAGGTCATGTTTGCTGTCACTGTTTTTGCTGTCACTGTAAACAATTTTGTTTTCGCAATATCTTTTGATCCGGGAATCCGATTTGGACGTTCTAAAATGTTTTGGAAAGCTTATTCAGAGGCCTAACTGAATATTCTAATTTTAAGGCAAAAAGTGACTGTTTCTGGTGTCGTTAATTTTTAAGCGTGTCTGTTGATTTAATGGTTAAGTGTCGGCTGCTTGTCCGTGGTTGTTGATAGCTGGGCGCCCGTGTGGCTGCCCGGTAGGTGCTTTCCTAGGTGTTGTCAATTAAAATGATGTTGAGTATGTGATTAATCCAAATTGTTGTGATGTTGCAAATTGTGGCGATGTGGCCAAAGCGCTATAAATTGTTAAGTTGTAATTGTTGACGACGATGTTTATATGACGACGACGAGTTGCCTCTATTTATGGGCAGGTGATGTGATGTAGGCCTATGGCCATTGTTGTTTTGATGTTGTTGCGTGCTATGCAGTTGTTGTTGTTTGTTTGTGCATTTGCATAGTGTCGCGTGCATAGCATATTTACGACGAGGAGCTATGCTCAAACACGACGAGTTATGATTACGACGACGGCGAGATGCCTCTATTTATGGGCTTGATTTTGGTACCATATGCATTCAGGGGCGGTGTGTCGTGCATTTGAGTCTCATCCGCATTGTGAGCATAACTGTGTGTTTATAATGATGTTGATTGTTGTATGTTGCTGAATGGATACCATGACGTGCCTTTGTATATTGATTTTCATGTATCCTATTATATAGTACGATATCTCACCCCTTCTGTTTGAATGTTACCCCTATGTTGGTAACGTGCAGGTAACCGTGAATGAAGGCAGTTCACCTTCATGTAATCGAGTCGGGTCGTGTGGCTCTGATATGTAACACTTGGGGATGGGCGAACGCTTATTTATGGCTATGAATTCCGATGTTGTTATTTTATTGAACTGGAGTTATGGTTGTTCGATTATTCCGCTGTGAACCATTTTTGAAGTTACTGTTGTCGAAGTTGAAAACCCCTTTATTTTCCGCTGCTTATTGAATGAAAGATAATTATTTTTGCAGTATGTTTTCGTGGTGATTTTCAAGATGTAAATGTGGCGCTCGTTTAATTGTTTAAAAACTCTGATATTTTTACCAATAATATGATGGGTAGAAACGGGTGTTACAGTTGCGACCATGACTCAGGCCTCCTATGGGGCAATCCTTGTGCCAAGCGTCAAGCTAGGGTGCCGTATCCTGATGTTGGCGCCCTCCTGGGCGCCTTGTGCCAAGTGTTACGTTCTGCTGTTGGGGCCCTCCTGGGCGCCTTGCTGGATGCTTGTTCGGTGTGTGCGTACGTTGGGTGTCTCCTCGTGGAGCAGGATTTTGCGAGACAAGATTTTGGTGCCCTTATGGGTGCCTTGGGCGCCTTGTTGCACAGTGCGGGCTGCCCCCCTTGCGAAGGATTTGCTTCCAGACCATCTCCTGCCAGGCGCCCCTCATGCCAGGTGCCCAAGGCACCCATAAGGGCACCAAAAGCCCTTTGTTGTGCTTAAGAGTCCCCTAATTACTTGAAGAAATTGTTAGTCTCGGCCATATTTTGAAAAATCTCTAAGAGTGACCAAAAGAGTTCCATCTTTTTCAAAAAGCTAAGGAAAAACTCTTTGTTCAGTTATGGAACCAATTAGAAACTCAATGGGCCACACACTCACACAAAAGAGTTTTTATAACTCTGAATGTTTTAAAGCAAGGGCATGGAAGAAAAAGCACAAAAAGAGAAAGACTCATTACAATACACTTCAAACACTTCTTGAAAAACATGAGTTGAGATGTCTTCATAATTATATAAGTCTTGTGTTTTGTTTCTTGTCGTTGCTTGAGGACAAGCAACAATTTAAGTTTGGGGGTGTGATAACTCTATTTTATATAGAGTTATTCATACAATTAAGCTTGAGTTATTGCTTATTTTCAAGAACATTTATATATATTTATAGCTTATTTATCAAGGAACAACATTCTGAATATTCAAATGGATAAAGGGCAATGATCTAGGCAAAATGCACAAATCTTGTTAGGTTTGATGTTTTTGTTCAGTGCAGCTACTACAGGAGTGGAAACACTGCCAAACACTAGGAGTGGAAACACTGCCAACACCTGCTAAATTCTGCAGTTTGTACCAAAACATCCAAAGACCATTTCAATGCTTCCACACTTGATTTGTGACGTCATGCCTAGTCACCTAGAGCTGAGCCACTTGCAGAAGTCGGCGATACACATAAAAATCAAGTTGCAAAACTCAACTTATCTAAAAGACATGTGGTACTTCTCCAATGAACCTCATCTTTTGTTATGCATGCAAGCGACCAAACCTGTGCAGCTTGCTTGATTGGTTGTCTACAACTAACCATGTTTGGTCCCCTCAGCTGATCTTTCGCGCCAAAGGAAACCCCTTGCAAGAGGAAAGCTTTCAAGCCTATAAATAGAAGCCATATCTTCACTTATCAAAAAATCAAAAAAAAATCCTTCATCTTTCATTTGCTTAGTTTAGGTTTAGTTTATTTTCATTTCAAGTTTCTAAGGAGAGGAAGGTGAGGAAGTGCTTGACAACCATTCCCTTCACTTCTACTTTGAAGAAATTCGTGTAAGAAATCTTTATTGTACTTCAACTTGGGAACTTAATGCAAAAGATCTTCTATTCAAGTAATCTCTACTCTTTTAAGTTCTTTTGCTTTATTATTCATTTACTTATGTTCTTTGCATATTCTTTGCTTTATAACATGAGTAACATGAGCTAAATTCCTTTAAGTTGAGATGTTCTAACCTTGTAATGAACTTCTAAATATGTTATTATGGTTTATGTAGTGTAAACACTTTAAACTCTTGCATAATACTTCTTTCAACTTATTCTGGAATTGATCACTTTAGAATAGGTAAAACTTGTAGCAGCAGACATGGGCTACATTTATGAACTCAAGAGTTAATAGGGACAAGTATTTAATAAAGGAAACTTTGTTAAATACATGCTAAAACCTAGACATAGGATAGCATAGTCCTTAGGATAATAAAATTACAAGAGTGAACCTATTTAGCAACTTGGATCATTGTTAGGAGGCAAGGGAGGAATTGACAAACCTTTCTTTACTGTAAAAAACAAAGATCATAAGAGCTTGTAATGAAACTCTGAAGAGAAGTGCTGAAAGGCACAAACTGATGCACCTACATCCAGTGTTCCCACACTACATACTCCATTAAAACACTTAGAAGTAAAGTACTTGGTGAAAACATCTCAACTACTTTTTCCAACTGATTTCTCACACATTTTATTGCTTATTATTATTTTACTTACTTTGAAAACTCCAAACCAAAAATACTGAATAGTGTAGACACACTAAGTGTACACTTTGAACTACAAAAATTTACAATACATAATCCCTGTGGGTTCGACCTTTCTTATCACTTTATTACTTGTGTGACTATGTATACTTGCATATATTAAAATAACCACACCAAGTTTTTGGCGCCATTGCTGGGGATTATAGTAAAATTTTGTTGTTTAGATTGTTAATTTAGTGTTTTATTAGTACTACTGGTATTCTGTTTTCTGTGCAGAAACACTTAGTGCAGAAACACTCAGTGTGGAAACACTAGTTTATGCCCAGAGATAGACCACCAGAATTTGATTGTGATCCAGAAATTGAGAGAAGATTTAGGAGATTGCTAAGACAACAAAGACAAAGACAACAAGACTGCAGAACAATGTCTCACCACAGTGAAAATGCCTCAGTAAGAGGAGGACCTAATTCATATCAACAACCTGAAGGTGGACCAGATCACAGACAACAATTCATTCAAATGGGACCAATAGGTATGATTAATGATAGAGATAGACCTATGAGAGACTATGCTCAATATGATTAGCAGCACATACAAACTAGTATTGCTAGACCTCAAATTGATGCTGTTCATTTTGAATTTAAACCTATGATGTTTCAAATGTTGCAAACAATTGGTCAATTTGGTGGATCTCCACATGAAGATCCCCATGAGCATTTAAAGCAATTCATAGAAGTTTGTAGTAACTTTATCATTCCTGGTATTAGTGAGGATGCATTTAGGCTTAAGTTATTTCCATACTCTTTGAAAGATAGGGCTAAATCATGGCTAAATTCTATGGAGCCCAATTCTATTCATACATGGAATGAATTAGCTGAAAAATTCTTAAGCAAATATTTTCCTCCTATTAAAAATGCTAGGATGAGACGTGATATTACATCTTTTAGACAAAAAGAATTTGAATCATTGTTTGAAGCATGGGAAAGATGGAAAGAACTTTTAAGAAAATGTCCACATCATGGTTTACCTGTCATTATACAAATGGAAACTTTTTACAATGGTCTAGAACCACAAACCAGAGTGATGCTTGATGCATCAGCTGGTGGTGTTCTTTTGAATATGTCTTATAATGAAGCATGTGATCTTATTGACAAAATTGCTACAAATGGTTCAAGTTGGCCTACTGAGAGGGTAAGTGCTCAAAAGAGAACCTCTGGAGTACATGAGATTAATGATATATCAGCCCTATCTGCTCAAGTAGCCACTTTAACCAATCTGATCAAACAGTGCACTAGTGCACCTACATCTAGTGTAGCAACACCTAAAGAAAACACTGCAGCAGCTATAGAACAAGCCCCTCCAGGAACTACAAGTTGTGTGTATTGTGGAGGAGGCCATCTATATGAAGAATGTCCTAGCAACCCTGTCTCTGTCAATTATGTAGGTTACAATAAAAATAACAACCCTTACTCTAATACCTACAATCCAGGATGGAAGAACCACCCAAATTTTAGGTGGAACAATTCTAATGCACCTGCACAAAGTGCACCTGCACCAAGTACTCCTCCTGGATTCCCAACTCAAAGCCAACAAAGATCAAACCCACCTGCCAGTGCCAACTCTCTAGAAGAATTGCTTAGATCATTCATTAGTGAAACTAGAACTGCTAGGCAAGCTCATGATATATCAATTAAGAACCTAGAGAACCAAGTAGGGAAATTAGCAACTGCTTTGCAGCAAAGACCAGCAGGTACTTTGCCATCAAACACAGAAGCTTCACCCTCACAAAGGCAAGGTAAGGAGCAGGTCAAAGCCATATCTTTGAGAAGTGGCAAGGATCTAACAGAACCATATGAGCTTGAAGGTACAGAGAAGGGAGAAAAAAATAAAAATGAAAAAAATTCTCAAGATGCAGAAATACCTGGTGTTCCTACATCTCCTACTCCAAGGTTAGTACCAGAATACCCTCCTCCTCCTTTTCCTCAAAGATTGAAAAAAATACATGAGGAGAAGCAATTCAGTAAATTTTTAGATGTTTTAAAACAATTGCATATCAATGTTCCCTTGATACAGGAACTTCAACAAATGCCAAACTATGCCAAATTCATGAAAGATGTGCTTTCTAAAAGAAGAAGATTAGGGGAATTTGAAACTGTTGTTATGTCAAAAGAATGTAGTCTGATTTTACAAAACAAAATTCCAAGGAAGCTAAAGAATCCAGGTAGCTTTACAATCCCTTTTTCAATAGGTAAGTACTATACAGGAAGAGCATTATGTGATTTAGGTGCAAGCATCAATTTGATGCCCAAATCTATCTTCACAAAGCTAGGGATTGGAAATGCTAAACCTACCACATTGACACTATCTTTGGCAGATAGATCAATTGCATATCCAGAAGGAATTATTGAGGATATATTGGTGCAAGTTGACAAATTTGTGTTTCCTGCAGATTTTGTTATACTTGATTTCATTGCAGATGAAGAAGTGCCAGTCATACTTGGAAGACCATTCTTGGCAACAGGGAAAACACTGATAGATGTGCAAAGAGGAGAGCTAACCATGAGAGTGAATGATCAAGAAGTAAAATTCAATGTCTTGAATGCCTTGAAGTATCCTGCAGAGGAGAGTGAAGAGTGTTCATCAATCTCACTTGATCAATTGGTAGAGAAGCAGTTCCACAAGCAGTATGATCACCTTGCAAATGCACTAGCACCTGATGTTTCTGCATTGCCTGCAGAGGAATTTATTGAAGAAAGCATATTGCCCAAGGAACAAGTTACACCTAAGGTATGGCCTAGAACTTATGAATCTCTTAATTTAGAAGATCCCAACCTTAAAGAAAATGTACCTTCTGTTGAACAACCTCCTAAGCTAGAATTGAAAGAACTACCTAAGCATTTAAAATATATTTTTCTAGGTAAGAATGATACTCTTCGTGTAATCATAGCTTCTGATCTATCTTTAGAACAAGAGCTTGATTTAATTAACACTTTGAGAAAACATAGAAAAGCTATAGGTTGGCAAATGTCTGACATTAAAGGGATTAGCCCCTCAACATGCATGCATAGGATAATTTTAGAAGAAAATTCTAAAAATAGCATAGAAGGGCAAAGAAGATTAAATCCCATAATGAAAGAGGTTGTTAAGAAGGAAATAATTAAATGGCTAGATGCTGGTATTATCTACCCTATTTCAGATAGTGCATGGGTTAGTCCTGTGCAATGTGTTCCTAAAAAGGGTGGAGTCACAGTTGTAGCCAATGAAAATAATGAATTAATCCCAACCAGAACTGTAACAGGGTGGAGAATCTGTATGGATTACAGAAAACTCAATAAGGCCACTAAGAAAGATCATTTCCCCTTACCCTTTATAGATCAAATGTTAAATAGGTTAGCAGGAAAGGAATTCTATTGTTTCTTAGATGGTTATTCAGGATATAATCAAATATCAATTGAACCTAAAGATCAACAGAAAACCACCTTTACTTGTCCTTATGGCACTTTTGCCTTTAGAAAGATGCCTTTTGGACTTTGTAATGCACCTGCTACCTTTCAAAGATGCATGATGTCAATCTTTTCTGACTTCATTGAGCAATCAATGGAAGTCTTCATGGATGACTTTTCTGTTTTTGGAGAAACATTCTCATTGTGTCTTTCAAACTTAGAAGAAATTCTTCAAAGGTGTGAAGACACTAACCTAGTGCTTAATTGGGAAAAATGTCATTTCATGGTAAAAGAAGGTATTGTGCTTGGTCATAAAATATCTAAAAAAGGTCTTGAAGTGGATAGGGCAAAAATAGAAGTAATTGAGAAACTACCACCTCCATCAACAATCAAAGGGATTAGAAGTTTTTTAGGTCATGCAGGATTCTATAGGAGATTTATCAAAGACTTTTCAAAAGTTTCAAAACCATTATGTGTGCTCTTGCAACATGATGTGCATTTTAACTTTGATGAAACTTGTATGGAATCATTTCAAAAATTAAAAAAAGCTTTAGTTACAGCACCAGTTGTAGTCACTCCTGACTGGAGTAAACCTTTTGAGCTTATGTGTGATGCTAGTGACTTTGCAGTAGGAGCAGTCCTAGGGCAAAGGTATAACAAAGTATTTCATACCATATACTATGCTAGCAAAACACTCATTGAAGCTCAAATGAACTACACTGTAACAGAAAAAGAACTATTAGCAGTGGTTTTTGCTTTTGAAAAATTTAGATTATACTTGGTTGGCACCAAAGTAATTGTGTACACTGACCATTCTGCCATCAAGTATCTGATTTCTAAAAAAGATACAAAACCTAGGCTAATAAGATGGGTTCTACTACTTCAAGAATTTGATCTTGAAATAAGAGATAAGAAAGGAGTAGAGAACCAAGTGGCTGATCATCTCTCTAGACTTGAAAGTAATAATGCAGGTACAATTGAAGAAATCAAGGAAAGTTTCCCTGATGAGAAATTACTAGCAATTACCATGAATGCAGCTAGTGTTTCTGCATTCAGTGTGGCCACACCTCATGCTTCAACACCATGGTATGCAGACATAGTAAACTTCCTTGTAAGAAAAATTGTACCATGTGACATGAACTATCAACAGAAAAGAAGGTTCTTCCACATAGTAAAACAATACTATTGGGATGACCCTTACCTATTCAAGATATGTCCTGATCAAATCATGAGAAAGTGCATTCCTGAAGAAGAACAGCAAGCAGTGCTCCTGCATTGTCATGCTGCACCATATGGAGGTCACTTTGGAAGCCAAAGAACAGCAGCTAAGGTACTTCAATCAGGTTATTTCTGGCCTACTCTAATTAAAGATACTTATTATATGGTCAAAACCTGTGATAAATGTCAAAGAAGTGGTAATATATCTAATAGACATGAAATGCCTAGGACTAATATTCTAGAAATAGAACTTTTTGATGTTTGGGGCATGGATTTCATGGGTCCTTTTCCACCTTCTTTTGGCAATGAATACATTTTAGTGGCTGTAGACTATGTGTCTAAATGGGTTGAGGCTGTAGCACTGCCAAATAATGATGCTAAATCTGTTAGCAAATTTCTCCAAAGAAATATTTTTTCAAGATTTGGCACTCCAAGAGCAATCATCAATGATGAAGGCTCACATTTTTGCAACAAACTTATTGAAAATCTTCTTGCAAAATATGGAGTGAAACATAAGATTGCTACTGCCTATCACCCACAAACAAGTGGACAAGCTGAACTTTCAAATAGGGAAATAAAAAGAATGCTTGAGAAAATGGTTGGACCAAATAGAAAAGATTGGTCCTTACACTTAGATGAAGCATTATGGGCATATAGGACTGCATTTAAAACTCCATTAGGAATGTCCCCCTATAAGTTAGTTTATGGCAAGCCATGTCATCTCCCTGTTGAATTAGAGAACAAGTCATATTGGGCTATCAAAAAGTTGAATTTTGATCTCAAAAAGGCAGGAGAGCAAAGGTTTCTTGAGCTAAATGAATTAGAAGAATTTAGGCATTTCTCCTATGAGAATGCAGAAATTTATAAAGCTAAAACCAAAGTATGGCATGACAAGAAAATCCAAAGGAGAGAACTTAAAGAAGGAGGAATGGTTCTGTTGTACAATTCTAGGTTGAAACTCTTCCCTGGAAAACTGAGATCAAGATGGTCAGGACCATTCAAATTAGTTAAAATCTACCCCCATGGTGCAGTTGATCTATATGATGCAACCACTGATACCACTTTCAAAGTAAATGGACAAAGAGTGAAAATGTACTATGGAGAGCATGTAGAGAGAGACAAGATCACCACTCACTTTGCAAAACCTTAGACCAAGGTACAAGTCAGGCTGTAAGACTCTTAAAACAAGCGCTTGAGGGAGGCAACCCATCACTATATAGTTAATATTATTATTTTGTGCAATTTCATGTTTTGTTATTTTGCAGGAAAAACAGGACAACAGAGTAGCCAGTGTTTCCACACTTGGTGTTTCCACACTTGATGCAGCCACACTGCCTACCTCTGATGTGGCCACTGCTAAGAAGCCAAAGAAGACAAGAGCCAAGCATAGCCCTGCTGTGAGAGCCAGCCCCAGATTCCAAAACAAAGAGTAAAAGGATACTTTTTAATGTTTATTCCTAAAACTATATTTTGCTTTACTTTCAACTGTTTAAAATACTATGTGGTAGCTGTTGCTATGTGTTAAATACTTTTGTTTGTTTCTCCCAAATTTAGTACTAGGAGAAACAAACAAAAGTATTTAACTTTAAGTTGGGACAGAACCAAACAAAAGTATTTAACTTTGAGACATAGACAGAACCAAGGATAAAATATCTACTAACTGCGTAATACCGATCTCTAAGATCGGAAGCACAGTACAGAACATTGGCGACCACAGTGGGAGAAATCAATACCCTATTTTTCTCACCATCTCCTTGAACTTATTAAATGGCGCCAACGCGCCGCTCAATACCGACTAGTCTCATGGCCGAACCTGAGCTCGGCCCTCAGCAAACCCCTGAAGGCCACGTCCAGGAACTCACGAATTCGTCGCAAACACGAAGCCGACATCCCAACACGGGACCATCCCGAGCACATTCGGGCGCAGATGAAACGAGCCTACCATCTCCTCCTCAATTACTTCCGGCCTTGACGGACGCGGTTCAACAGCTCGTTCAGCTATTGGCTCGGCAAGAAGCGGTAAATGAAGAAAGAAACAACCGTTTCACTAACCTCGAATCTGAAGTAGCGAGGCTGCAAGGTCGAAACGTTCTGGACCAGCAATCATCCGGGCAGAGCTCCCTGGAGGGACGACGCCCGACTCGAAGAAGACTTTTTCATCGATAACCCCCTCGGAGAAAGCTCAATCATCGTTCCCCCGCACGCCGTCAACGAGGAAATGGTTCCCGTTCTCCTCTGGCTCGACAACATAATGGTCTCAATCTTCACCTTTCCCCATACCATCGCCAAGGGAATGATTCTCGTTCTCCATCAGCTCGACAATATGACGATCTTGATGATCCTCATTCTCCTCCACGCCGCCACCGAGGGAATGGTTCCCGTTCTCCTCTGGCTCGCCAAATTGACGATCTTGAAGGCTCGACCTCGTCAAGGAGACGATCAAGAAGCCGTGACAACATTCAAAACAATCAAACACGACGATACGGACATCCTGAACCCCATCACAGACACCAACCACTGTCACGGGCGAATCAACCTGGGCGAAAAGGTCCTTTCACAAAATCGATCGACAACTTCCGGGTCCCCCGGTATCTCGAGAAACCACCTGGAGGACTGAAGACTTATGACGGGACAGGCGACCCCGACAGGCATCTAGACCAATTTGACACAACCATGCAGTATCGAAACGTACCCATGGAAATGAAATGCCGAATATTCCCTTTGACCCTGGACAAAATGGCTTCCGAATGGTTTCGGACGTTAAGGTCGAATACCATTTCCTCATGGGACCAGTTAGCAAAACACTTCTCGGTGCACTTTGCCCATTCCAAGAGCAAACCCAAAAACAAAAATGTTTTAGCATCTATTGTCCAGAAGGTAAATGAGCCCCTGAGAGAATATATAGAGCGATTCAACATCGAAGCTCTTCAGGTTCGGCAGTTAGACGACGCTTTTCGAATTTTCTTCATGGCCCAAGGTCTGCTCCTTGGAAGCTCGTTCCGAAAGCACATCAACACCTGGGAACCTAACACCCTTCAAGAATTCCTCGAACTATCCCAGTGCTTTATTAACGAAGAAGAAAATTCCAAAGTCGACAAAACATCGTCACGTAAAGAACCGTCGAAACGCCACATCGAGATCGACCCTCGTAAAAATTCGTGGAACATCGGTAAGAAAAATCGCCACCAGGTATACACCGAACTCAACGTCTCCAATGCCCAGTTACTAGGGGAATGTTGGAACGTCGAATTCAGGGACGTCAAGACTCCCAGGTCCTTACCTATCCGGCCTGGGCAGAAGGCCAACAAATACTGCCGATACCACAGAAGCAATGGCCATGACACAAACCATTGCAACGCCCTAAAGGATGACATTGGAGATTTAATAAAACGGGGAAAACTATCTTCTTATGTCAAAAGGGAGGGAGAACGATCTGACAATATCGGAAGAGAAAGAAATGAAAATCCTAGGGCAAAAGGAAAAGAAGTGATCGACCCAGACCACGAAGAACTGGATAAAAAACACTCGGTTATCATGATGATAACTAGGGGATTCGATCATGAAGGATCGGGAAAATCTATGAAAAGAAAATGGAAGGAATTATTATGCGTGGCTTCAACGTCAACAACCCCGGTCAAGACCAATCGACCTCCATTATCTTTTAGCGACAACGACCTTATTGACAGAAAAGCTAACAAACACGTACCTCTCTTAATATCGGCAATCATAGCCAATAAGGAGGTACGTAGGATCCTGGTCGATCAGGGGAGCTCATCAGACATCATCTTTATCGATCTTCTGAACAAAATGGGGATCGACAAAGAGGAACTCACCCCTTATAGAGGGACGGCTTTGTCCGGCTTTAACGGATCTCGAACGAAACCCCTTGGGCATCTGGAGCTAATGGTTACCTACGGAACCGAACCAATGGTTCGAACCGTCAAAACCAAATTCCTCGTCTTACCTTGTGAATCCATATACAACGGCATTATAGGAAGACCGACCCTCGGCAGGCTCGGGGCGGTTACATCCACCACACACTTAAAGATGAAGTTCCACTCTCTTTGCGACAGAGTTATCACTCTGAACTCTGACTTAGAGTCGGCCTCCAGGTGTTTTTTCCTATGGACGAAGAACGAACGAAAAGCTTCGGAGCATGAAGGGGTTCCCCCTTCGGAAGAACTGTCGACTCCCAAACTGCCAAAAGGTAGATCAACTGAAGTTAACACCGCCACTAACATAGAAACCAACTGCAATCCGAAAGTCGAAAATCAGAAAGACATCGACGAGCTAACCAAAGAGCTCAAACGAAAAATCAAAAGACCAGAGCCTGATGGAAAGTTCGTCGAAATACAGCTCGGTTCAGACCCCTCCCAAAATATCAAAATAGGGACCGACCTTCCAGAAAAAATCAAAATCGATTTAACCCAATGTCTTAAAGATTTCAAAGACATCTTCGCTTGGTCGGCCGAAGACATGCCTGGGATCCCACCAGAGGTTGCTTGCCATCGACTCGCAATAAACCCAGAAGCAAAATGGATCGCCCAAAGAAAACGGGCTCAAAGCAAAGAGAAAGCCATTGCTGCCGCCTTAGCAGTAGACGACCTCATCCGAGCCAACTTTATCTCCGAGGTTAAATACACGACTTGGTTATCAAACCCAGTCCTGGTGAAGAAATCTAACGGAAAATGGCGTATGTGTGTCGACTACACCGATCTTAATAAAGCTTGCCCAAAAGATGCTTTTCCGGTCCCCAGCATCGATCGTTTGGTCGACAACGCTTCCGGTCTCCGGTTATTATCCTTCATGGACGCATACTCCGGATACAACCAGATCGCCATGTTTCCCCCAGATCAAGCAAAAACCGCCTTCATCACTGACCGAGGAAACTTCGCGTACCGTGTCATGCCCTTTGGGTTAAAAAATGCCGGAGCAACTTATCAAAGAATGATGAACAAAGTGTTCCAAAACCAGATCGGTAAAAGCGTAGAAGTCTACCTCGACGATATGATCGCCAAGAGCAGAAGTGATGACGACCATATAAGCGATCTAAGAGCGATTTTTTGTGAGGTACGAAAGAATAGAATGAGGTTAAACCCAGAGAAATGCACATTCGGAGTTCGAGCAGGGAAATTCTTGGGTTTCTTCTTAACAGAAAGAGGAATCGAGGCAAACCCGGATAAATGTCGATCCGTCACAGAAATGCGAACTCCGACATCCAAGAGAGAAGTGCAAAAACTCAATGGAATGATAGCTGCTCTATCTCGTTTCATATCAAATGCAGCATTCAAATCTCTTCCACTTTTCAAAATCCTCAAAAAAGAAGAAAGAGATTTCGAATGGACGCCTGAACAAGACGAAGCTTTGAAACAACTAAAAAAATCTCTCTCCGAGCCTCCAATTTTAACTCGACCAAATGAAGGGGAAACACTATACTTATATCTGGCAGTCTCGGAAGAAGCTTTAGCTGCCGTTCTAGTACGCGAGCTCGAAACCGGGCAGAGCCCGATCTACTTCGCAAGCAAGGCTCTACACGGAGCTGAAAGTCGTTATCAGAAAATCGAGAAAATCGCCCTAGCTCTCATTGTCGCAGCTCGACGTTTTCGAGCCTATTTTGTCGCCCACCAGGTAGTCGTCCGAACTAACTACCCCATCAGGCAGATACTCCATAGACCCGATCTGGCTGGAAGAATGATCAAATAGGCTGTGGAACTCTCAGAGTTCGGTGTTAAATATGAAGCTCGAACAACACTTCGATGACGCCTGCTAACACCGAATCTGACATATGGATCCTATATGTCGATGGGTCCTCAAATCCAAAAGGGAGTGGCGCTGGGATCATGCTAGAAAGCCCGACGGGGGTCATCATCGAAGTTTCCCTTACATTCGGTTTTCCCACCTCGAACAACCAAGCAGAATACGAGGCTTGCATCGCCGGACTTCGCCTGGCAATTGACCTCCAAGTCCAACAAATAAAACTTCATACCGACTCTCTCTTGGTGGTCTCCCAGATCGGAAGCAAATACGAGACCAAAGAACCGATCCTGCAAAAATACCTACTTCGGGTACGGTCGCTAATGGCTAAATTTGAAGCAAGCGAGATAGTTCATGTCCCAAGAACGGAAAACCAACGAGCTGATATCCTCGCCAAACTCGCAAGCAACAAATGAGAAGGTGAGACCCTTTATTTATAGCAAGGCGGATTTAATGGGCCTGAGCCGGGAAGTTGAAACGTCACATCCAAACCATAGCCCATTAAACTTCGCACGATGTAGAATAAACGTCACCATCATGCGCCGCCACTGCGAAATCACACCCTGTCAGAAACAGTAAAGATGGCACTGATTCCAAGATTACACTGATTCCAAAGCAGCACTGAATTCAAAAACTATCTACCTCGCTCGAAAGCTGGACGGACAGTTAACATCGTCCAAGAACCCCAGCCTCGACATAAGCTCGAGACCAAAGAAATTTCTACTCAACAAAAACAAGAATATGAGGCCACGTCGCCCATCAAAGTCAAGATCGCTCCTCATAGCGACCAGACTTGGGGGGCCACTGTTATGGTGATTATAGTGTTTGCTATTTACACCCCCCCTCTCCAAAAGCCCAATTGCTGAGAAGCCCAACCATGTTGAGAGAGTCCAATCTTCAATGGCCAAGATCAACTCACAAGATCGGACGGCCCAAAAACGGCCACAACAATCACCACTCAAGACCTATAAATACACCATTCAATGCTCATTAATGGTAAGTACTTTTCTAACAGAACACTCATTCACTCAAATACTGACTTGAGCGTCGAAGTATCATTGCAGGTACACCATCGCCCCTCAAGATCGAACCCATCAAGATCGAACATCTCAACATCGCCTCTCAAGATCGAACCTCTCCAGGTCGAACAAAATCTTCTTCTCAAAGCCTGAAGACATAGACAGAACCAAGGATAAAATATCTACTAACTGCGTAATACCGATCTCTAAGATCGGAAGCACAGTACAGAACAGATGTACTTAACAAAGCATGCAAATGACATGATCAAAAATGTTTTCAAAAAAATAGAAGAACTAAGTACATCATATGTATGTTTTAAAAACTTAAATAAATATGAAACATGATCAATTCATCTTTTTCTCAAAAATTGAAGAAGTGTATCAATAAGTTGAATTTTGAAATGAAAAGCCTTGTTTTCTAAAAATGATCAGTTTTATAAATACTTTGACACAACAAAATTGAGTTTTGAAAAGAACCATGCTAGATCAAGAGCTATCTAAAGCCCAGGAAATTTTGGAAATTTGAGGTCAAAATTAGATTTTCATTAAAAATTTAGAAGAGCATAAAGACTTAAGTTTGGGGGAAATTCCATGAATACAAAGGCCAAAGTGTGACGGCTTGAAGAGTGCAAGCCACAAGTGTCAAAACCACTCAAAAATACCAAAAATATCCCAAAAAAATGAGCTACACTTGCCTGAGTCATATAAACTGAACCTGTCCCTTAAGTGCAATTAGGTTTGAAAAATATGAACAAAGTTCAAAGAGAAAAAGAAAAGAAAAACAAACCAAGAAAAAGAAGAAAATGCATGTGGAGGTCAGTGAGGAGGGAAGTGTACGCTACAAAAAAATACTCAAAGAGTTCCAAGTGTGGCAACACTTAGTGTGCCAACACCATCTACATCAAAAGGCACCTACACTCAAAATAAGGTGAACCTACAATCCAAAAATGATGTTTTTGGACTCACTGCATTACATCAACAAAAATCAAACACCAAGAATACAAATAAGGTATTGGCTCAACAAGTTGGAACACCAAAAGCCCTTTGTTGTGCTTAAGAGTCCCCTAATTACTTGAAGAAATTGTTAGTCTCGGCCATATTTTGAAAAATCTCTAAGAGTGACCAAAAGAGTTCCATCTTTTTCAAAAAGCTAAGGAAAAACTCTTTGTTCAGTTATGGAACCGATTAGAAACTCAATGGGCCACACACTCACACAAATGAGTTTTTATAACTCTGAATGTTTTAAAGCAAGGGCATGGAAGAAAAAGCACCAAAAGAGAAAGGCTCATTACAATACACTTCAAACACTTCTTGAAAAAACATGAGTTGAGATGTCTTCATAATTACATAAGTCTTGTGTTTTGTTTCTTGTCGTTGCTTGAGGACAAGCAACAATTTAAGTTTGGGGGTGTGATAACTCTATTTTATATAGAGTTATTCATACAATTAAGCTTGAGTTATTGCTTATTTTCAAGAACATTTATATATATTTATAGCTTATTTATCAAGGAACAACATTCTGAATATTCAAATGGATAAAGGGCAATGATCTAGGCAAAATGCACATATCTTGTTAGGTTTAATGTTTTTGTTCAGTGCAGCTACTACAGGAGTGGAAACACTGCCAAACACTAGGAGTGGAAACACTGCCAACACCTGCTAAATTCTGCAGTTTGTACCAAAACATCCAAAGACCATTTCAATGCTTCCACACTTGATTTGTGACGTCATGCCTAGTCACCTAGAGCTGAGCCACTTGCAGAAGTCGGCGATACACATAAAAATCAAGTTGCAAAACTCAACTTATCTAAAAGACATGTGGCACTTCTCCAATGAACCTCATCTTTTGTTATGCATGCAAGCGACCAAACCTGTGCAGCTTGCTTGATTGGTTGTCTACAACTAACCATGTTTGGTCCCCTCAGCTGATCTTTCGCGCCAAAGGAAACCCCTTGCAAGAGGAAAGCTTTCAAGCCTATAAATAGAAGCCATATCTTCACTTATCAAAAAATCAAAAAAAAATCCTTCATCTTTCATTTGCTTAGTTTAGGTTTAGTTTATTTTCATTTCAAGTTTCTAAGGAGAGGAAGGTGAGGAAGTGCTTGACAACCATTCCCTTCACTTCTACTTTGAAGAAATTCGTGTAAGAAATCTTTATTGTACTTCAACTTGGGAACTTAATGCAAAAGATCTTCTATTCAAGTAATCTCTACTCTTTTAAGTTCTTTTGCTTTATTATTCATTTACTTATGTTCTTTGCATATTCTTTGCTTTATAACATGAGTAACATGAGCTAAATTCCTTTAAGTTGAGATGTTCTAACCTTGTAATGAACTTCTAAATATGTTATTATGGTTTATGTAGTGTAAACACTTTAAACTCTTGCATAATACTTCTTTCAACTTATTCTGGAATTGATCACTTTAGAATAGGTAAAACTTGTAGCAGCAGACATGGGCTACATTTATGAACTCAAGAGTTAATAGGGACAAGTATTTAATAAATGAAACTTTGTTAAATACATGCTAAAACCTAGACATAGGATAACATAGTCCTTAGGATAATAAAATTACAAGAGTGAACCTATTTAGCAACTTGGATCATTGTTAGGAGGCAAGGGAGGAATTGACAAACCTTTCTTTACTGTAAAAAACAAAGATCATAAGAGCTTGTAATGAAACTCTGAAGAGAAGTGCTGAAAGGCACAAACTGATGCACCTACATCCAGTGTTCCCACACTACATACTCCATTAAAACACTTAGAAGTAAAGTACTTGGTGAAAACATCTCAACTACTTTTTCCAACTGATTTCTCACACATTTTATTGCTTATTATTATTTTACTTACTTTGAAAACTCCAAACCAAAAATACTGAATAGTGTAGACACGCTAAGTGTACACTTTGAACTACAAAAATTTACAATACATAATCCCTGTGGGTTCGACCTTTCTTATCACTTTATTACTTGTGTGACTATGTATACTTGCATATATTAAAATAACCACACCAGCCCTCCTGCGAGGCACCCTCCTTGCCAGGCGCCCTTCTGCCAGGCGCCCTCCTGTCAGGCGCCCTCCTGCCAGGCGCCCTCCTTGCTAGGCGCCCTCCTGCCAGGCGCCCTCCTTGCTAGGCGCCCTCCTGCCAGGCGCCCTCCTGGGTGTTGGCTTGTGCTTGACTTGGCGCCCTGCCAGGCACCCTCTTGGGTGTCGCCTGTGGCTGCCATGGCGCCCTGCCAGGCGCCCTCATGGGCGCTGCCGGCTTCTTCATTGGCACCCTGCCAGGCGCCCTCATGGGCGCTGGCTGTTTCTTCATTGGCGCCCTGCCAGGCGCCCTCATGGGTGCCGGCTTTTGTGGATGTGTGTTCGGCACTCTGCTTTTTTGTTGCTCATCCTGTCTCTTAGCCTACTTTTCTTTTTGATGAAATTTCAGGGCTCGCTTCGTGCCGAGGGGAATTGCTTCTTCCGTCTTCACCATTTTCTGTTTGACATCTCCATGATCTTTTAATTTGATCAAGAGGTTCTGGCTGGGAGGCTTGTCACATACCGACCCAACGGGGTTGACTTCGATGTCATTGCCCCCTGATTTTTTTATGTTGCATTTTGAAACATCCAAGCTTCCTATTTATCTAGCTTGTTCCTTATAATTGTAACTGGAACGCGTTGGGTGGCCTCGGGCGCTGGTCCTCGCCTTGCGCATCTGAATGTATAATTTCATATCGTCTCATATCAGAGGTTGCGACACGTTTAAAGTCGCTCCGTGCCTCGTGGCAAAGTTAACACCTCGTGGTGACTCCGGGGGCAGTTTATCAGAATCGATCTGAATTTAACTCGCCCATCAGAGGTTGCGACACGTTTAAAGTCGCTTCGCACCTCGTGGGATTTTGGGAGCAGTTTATCAGAATCGATCTGAATTTAACTCGCCCATCAGAGGTTGCGACACGTTTTAAGTCGCTTCGTGCCTCGTGGCAAAGTTAACTCTGGGGGCAGTTTATCAGAATCGATCTGAATTTAACTCGCCCATCAGAGGTTGCGACACGTTTAAAGTCGCTTCGCACCTCGTGGGATTTTGAGGGCAGTTTATCAGAATCGATCTGAATTTAACTCGCCCATCAGAGGTTGCGACACGTTTTAATTCTCTTTGTGCCTCGTGGCAAAGTTAACTCTGGGGGCAGTTTATCAGAATCGATCTGAATTTAACTCGCCCATCAGAGGTTGCGACACGTTTAAAGTCGCTTCGCACCTCGTGGGATTTTGAGGGCTGTTTATCAGAATCGATCTGAATTTAACTCGCCCATCAGAGGTTGCGACACGTTTTAATTCGCTTTGTGCCTCCACTCCTGATTGTGGAGTTGGATCCTTTTTCTGTCGTGACCTTAAGGAATTTTCGTTGGAACAAGTGTTAATGCTAGTGAGCTAGAGTAAAAACTGTAATTGCAAAATGATATTTTGAATTGCAAGAGTACAATTTCGCTTATTCACGCGCATTAACATCCCATGTTATTACAGCGGTTTAACATTTTTGTCTTGTTCATATAACAAACTTCCTTAGCTTATCCGCGTTCCAAGTTCTCGGTATTGGTTCCTTGCTCAGGGTTTCCAACTTGAAAGCTCCGTTTCCGCAACTATTCTGTATGGACCTTCCCAGTTTGGAGCTAACTTCCCTTGGGATGCGTTTTTCAAGCCTATGTCTGCCCTTTGTAGGACTAGGTCGCCCACTTCTAAGGTTTTGGGAACCACCTTGGCATTAAATCTTGCAGCCATCCTTTGTTTGATCACCAAATCCTTTAACGCTGCTTGGTTTCTGACTTCCTCGACGAAGTCCAGCTCCTCTCGGAGTCTTTGATCATTGGTCTCCGGGGGGTTTGGGTTCTTGGTTCTCCAGTTTAGCTCTCCGATCTTGATGGGTATGATTGCTTCTATTCTGTATGCCATCCGAAAGGGCGACTCGCCTGTTGACGAGTGAGGCGTGGTTCTGTAGGCCCATAGGACATAATGCAGCTCTTCCGGCCAGCAGCCTTTTGCTTCGTCAAGCCTTCTCTTTAAACCTCTTAAAGTTACTCTGTTGGCTGCTTCGGCTTGTCTGTTGGTCTGGGGGTGTTCCACTGACGTGAAACGGTGCTTGATGCCCAGGTCGGCCATCAGTTGTCTAAAACCTTTGTCCGCAAATTGCGTGCCGTTGTCGGTGATGACCACCTCCGGTATGCCGAATCTGGTCATGATATTTTTCTTGAAGAATTTCATACAATTTTTTGCCGTGATAGTGGTCAGGGGCTCGGCTTCGATCCATTTGGTAAAGTAATCGACTGCGACGATCAAGTACTTTACCTGCCCTGGGCCGGGCGGAAAGGGACCTAAAAGGTCGATTCCCCACCAAGAAAAAGGCCAGGGAGAGCTTAGGTATGTCAGTTCAGAGGAGGGGGCGACATGCACGTCAGCGTACCTTTGGTACTTTTCGCATTTCTTTACATGATTCTGTGAATCTTCATTCATGGTAGGCCAGTAATAACCCGCCCTGAGTGCTTTTGCCGCGAGGGCTTGTCCTCCCAGGTGTTGTCCACAGATCCCCTCGTGGATTTCTGTGAGCACGTAATCTGCTTCTGATCCTTCTACACACTTCAATAGAGGAATGGATAAGCCTCTACGGAAAAGCCGTCCTTCGATGACCGAGTATGATGCTGCGCGCCTCCTCATGGAGGCTGCTTCTTTGGCGTCAGCGGGCTCTTGCCCCTCGAGAATATACTGACGGATTGGGGTTATCCAGTTCTGGCTCGCTTCGATGGTGAGAACAGAGGTAGGCGATCCATTTCTTAGGAGGATGCTGGGACTAGACAGAGTTTCTTGAATGACTCTCCGAAGGTTCCCTGATGTTCTGGTGCTGGCCAGCTTGGAGAGTATATCAGCCCTGGTATTCTCTCCCCTGGGTACATGTTTTACCTCCGCCTTATTGAACCATCCAAGGAGTTCACGTACCTTGGCAAGATATTTCTGCAGCGCCGGGTCATAAGCTCCAAATTTTGCATTGATCTGCGAGACGACCAACAGTGAGTCTGTGTGGAGCACGAGTTGTGTGGCGCCGAAGTCTTTGGCCAACTGTAGGCCGGCTATGCAAGCCTCGTACTCCGCTTGATTGTTGGACATGGAGAACGAGAAGGTCAGGGACACCTCAACCATTAGTCCTTCCGAGTTTTCAAGTATCAGTCCGGCTCCATTCCTTTGCTGTTTGAGGACCCATCCACGTGGAGGGTCCATGCCGTTTCTGCTTTGTCTTCGTGCGGTATCGTTGTCATTTCAGCCACGAAGTCCGCCAAAATTTGAGCCTTCATGGCCGGTCTTGTTTCATACTTGATCCCGAACTCCGAGAGCTCGACCACCCATTTGATCATTCTCCCCGCCAGGTCGGGGCGGTGGAGGATTTGTCTGATTGGCTGATTGGTCCGAACCACCACTTGATGTGCCACAAAATATGGTCTAAGGCGCCTGGATGCGATCACGACCGCCAAAGCGACCTTTTCCACCTTTTGGTATCTTAACTCGGGTCCCTGTAATGCCTTACTGACATAGTATACCGGCCTCTGGCCAGTGCTGGTTTCCCTGACGAGTACTGCGCTTAGTGCTTCATCGGCCACAGCGAGGTATAAGTATAACGTTTCTCCTTCCTCGGGACGTGTCAAAATGGGTGGCTCGGAGAGGGTCTCTTTCAAAAGGGTCAGCGCCTGCTCTTGCTCGGCGGTCCAATCAAAACCCGTCTCCTTCTTAAGAAGCTTGAACAAGGGTAGGGACTTGTGGGTTGCTTTTGAAATGAATCGGGACAGCGCTGCTATCATCCCGGTGAGCTTTCGAATCTCTTTCTTTGTGGTAGGCGACGCCATCTCGGTCACGACCCTGCATTTATCTGGGTTGGCCTCGATGCCTCTCTCAGTGAGATAGAAACCGAGGAACTTCCCTGCACGAACTCCAAAAGTGCACTTCTCTGGGTTCAATCTCATATTGTTCTTCCGGATTTCAGAAAATACTTCTGTCAGGTCCTTGAGGTGATCTGGGTCGCTTTTGCTTTTCACTATCATGTCGTCTAGGTATACGTCGATTGTCCGGCCGATTTGACTTTTGAAGATTTTATTCATCATTCTTTGGTAGGTCGCCCCGGCGTTCTTGAGTCCAAATGGCATTACGCGATAACAATAATTTCCCTGTTCTGTCATGAATGCCGTTTTCTCTTGATCGGGCGGGAACATCGGGATTTGGTTGTATCCTGAGTAGGCGTCCATGAAAGATAACAAACGAAATCCTGAGGCGTTGTCCACTAATTTGTCCACGCTAGGGAAGGGAAGGCGTCTTTGGGACATGCCTTGTTGAGATCAGTATAATCGACACACGTTCTCCATTTTCCATTAGATTTCTTGACAAGGACTATATTTGACAGCCAGGTGATGTACTTAATTTCTTTTACGAAATTTGCCTCCACGAGGTCCTTCACAGCCCTCGCAGCGGCTTCGGCTTTCTCTCCCTTCTGGACTCTTCTTTTCTGGGCGACCCACTTAGTGTCGGGATTAACAGCTAGGTGGTGACAGGCTACCTCGGGTGGTATCCCTGGCATGTCAGCTGCAGACCAGGCAAACTGGTCTCCATTCTCCCTTAGGCAGATGGTAAGTTTCTCTTTGACCTCCTCGGGGAGGTCGGAGCCTATCTTGATAGTCTTAGTGGGGTCTTCTCCTAACTGGATGGAGATGAAGGCGCCATCTGGCTCGGGCCTCTTCATGCACTTTTTGAGTTCCTTAGTGAGGGTGGAATCTTCCTCCTCGATATGGAGTCAGGTCGGTGGGGGAGATGTTCAAAACTTGCAGCTGATCTTCAAAAATGATGTCTACTGAGCTTCCCTGGTCGACCAGGATTCTTCTTACTTCAATATTGGTCATAATGGCAGTAATGAGCAGTGGAACGTGTTTATTTGGTTTTCCATCATGCAAATCCTTGTCGTCAAAGGATAAGGGCGGCCTGATTGGTCCCTTCCTAGGGTCTGAGGTTGATGCAATGCTCAAGATTTCCTTTCACTTCTTTTTCATTGATTTGTTCGACCCCCAATCGTCAAGGGGAATGCTTCCCTGAATCACCATGGCCGCTGGCCACAATGTCCTTGGGATCTGGCCTTCTTGCCAGGCGCCACCCTGCCAGGCGCCCTCTTGCCAGGTGGTGCGATTGGCAGGGAAATCCAAAGGTTGGCTTACATTCGAGGGCGTGGCAGGTTGACTAGTACCCTCGTCAGGCAGGCCGGCGATGTTACTCTCAGGAGTACCCTCTGGTCGGGGTGTGGGTGTGGCAACGCCTTGAATCCGGGGTCTGCCTCGGGGAGCCATGGAGTAGCAAGAGAAAAGTTCGAGTAGTGATGATGTGAAAGATAGATATCTCCCACTGTGGTCGCCAATGTGCTGTACCTAGCAGTATTTTGGTCGGCTGCTGTTGGTAGGTCTCTTGCTGCCCTGGCAGGAGGTCAGTGAGCGCCCGGGGGGGGGGGGGGGGGTACCTGCAAAGCCACTCCGACGCTCAAGTCAGTATGAGAATAAGCTAGTGAATTTGCAAGGGAAGAGTGTGTACCGTATAAATGGCTATGCGAGCCGGTATTTATAGGAAATCGATGCTCGTCTGTGGACCGTCGGATTATCAGAATCGATCTAAACCATCCAAGCGTGGTGGCTTTAGTTGGGCTTGTATGTAGTGTATATGGGCCGAATCGATTGGGCTGATCCATATCCAATTGCTAAACGCACCCCCTGGTTTTGCTAAATGGACCTCTTGGTCTAGTCCAGAACATAATTTGTTGTAAGCGTGCTTTTGTTTATTACAAGTCTTAAGGTCAGAAAGATGTTTCTTTTGTAGTTTCAAATGACTTCTATACACATGTGATAGTTTTTCCATTTATAGATGCATGTGTAAACTATTTCAACAGGCTTATTTGTAATTAAATTCTGATTTTGCTGTGATCTTGCATTGGAAATCAACAGCTTCTGGTTCCATATTATCATAAACATTATTCTCTTCAAACACGGCCTTAGGTAGTCTATACACAAGAAAAGTCTAGCAAATTTGTATAACTTTCAAGTTTAATGAATTGGTGGAATTTTGTGCATGTAATACTTTTAAATTTAATAGAAGTATATTTATGAATTATTATGAGTTGTTGTATGAAAATCATTGTGTATTATAAATTGTTTAACAGGTATGAATTAAAACAATTTTTTTATTTAAAAAAGGGACATTAGTAATCAGTTATGTACCGACATAATCTTTCTGGTGGGGTTCTAATAGAAGTCAAGGAAGAGGTATTAATTGGCTTAGATGGGACAAGCTGGCCATGCGTAAAGAACATGGAGGATTGGGTTTTCGACACTTTCACATCTTTAACTCTGCTATGCTAGGGAAGCAAGGTTGGAATCTTCTTACCAACCATGATGCTATTATTTCTCATGTCTTCAAAGCTAAATACTTCCCAAGAGGGAATTTTTTGGGGGCTTCTTTAGGTCATAACCCAAGTTTTGTTTGGCGTAGCATCCATGCGTCACATGTGATAGTCAAGGAGGGCTTGAGATGGAGAGTGGGTGATGGCTCCAGCATTAGAATTTGGGAAGATTCGTGGCTCCGAAATTGCTCAAATGGGTATGTTAACTCTCCTAAGCCACCTAATACTCATTTAACCTTTGTGTCTGATTTGCTTGATGATTCAAATGAGGCATGGAACAATCAGCTTATAAACACATCCTTCAATAATTCGGATGCCAGGAGAATATTGAGTATCCCACGGTCAGTAGCCTTTAATAAGGATCAAATGATTTGGAAGTTCAGTCACAATGGTTGTTACTCGGTGAAATCTGCCTACTATCATGCCATGTAACATCTTGTGGATTCTTCTCACTTGAGAGTAGAGGGGAATTGGAATTCAATCTGGTCTCTCAAAGTTCCACACAAATTAAAAATCCTGTTGTGGAGGTTAGCTAGAGGTTGTCTCCCAACTAGGTGTCGGCTTCGCAGAAAGGGTGTGCCTTGCCAAGATACTTGCCCTATGTGCTACAAGCTTCCGGAGAATGAATGGCACTTGTTTTTCGGGTGCCACACAACGCAAGAAGTCTGGTGTGAAGCTGGTGTTTGGGAATTGATTTCGGATTTGGTCACATCTGCTGAAGGTGCAACCAAATTAATCTTTTCACTGCTACAAAGTCTAAACTCAGATGGATGTACTGATGTGGCTGCTATCATTTGGTGCTTGTGGAAGAGACGAAATGATCTGGGGTGGAAGGCTGTCTGCAAACCTGTCTGGGGCGTTATTCATGAGGCTCGAGCTTGGGTGACTGAATGGTGCAATTTCCATGCTGTCAGGCAGCAGCAGGATCGCGCACCAGTAGTTGCAATTTCCCAGTGGAAAAAACTGTGCTTGGGGCTACTCAAGTGCAATATTGACGAGCTATTTTCGATCGTGATAATCGTTGTGGGACTGGCATGTGTGTTAGGGACCATACGGGTTCTTTTATTGCTGCAAAAACAGTGTGGATTGATGGCTCTTTGTCCCCTCCGGAGATTGAAGCTCTCAGCTTGTTGGAGGCTCTTCGCTGGTTACCACAGATGGGGTTGTACATGACGGACTTTGAACTTGATTGTAAGCAGGTTGTGGACGCAGTAAAAGGGAAACTCAGGCTCCTTACAGAATTTGGAGTTATTATCTCCACATGTCGTGACTCTCTTTTTCATTTATACAACTGTACTCTCAGTTTTGTTTGGCGACAAGCCAATTGTGTTGCTCATAGTCTAGCTAGGGCGGCTCAATCTTTTGCTAGTTGATAACTCTATTTTATATAGAGTTATTCATATGTTTAAACTTAGTAAATTGCTCTCTTTCAAGCAAAGATAAAGAGTTTATATAGTAATTTATGTAATATGTGATAACTTGAGTGTTTGACATGGTTATAGTTGATAATAGGCCATTTTGGATACATTGTGGTATGTTTGATAAGTTTGTTCAGTGCAGTCTAGATGCCCCTGCATCAAATGCTCCTGCATTGATCCTGCATTGGTTTAGTACAATGCTACTGCACTGCAACTGCATTACCTGAAGGTTGGAGCCATCCACTTGCCATCCACTTGCATTTGATGACCTCATACTTGGTCCCCTAAAGCAAGAACACTTCAGATTTCGTTGCCTACAATTCCCACATAGCTTTGAAGAGTCATCAACGTAGGGACACATGTTGTTATCTCATTTGACCTCCCTATACAATTGATTGAAGACTTCACATGGGAATCAACTGCTGTAAAACAACCATGAATACAGCCATCAAGGTTACTTCAACATGAATGAAGGAAGCACCTCTCTTGAAGACTATAAAAGGACCTCACTCCTTCACTTGAAAATAGATCACAATCCATAAGTTAGATTTAAATTTCAATATACATAGTTAGTTTCTATTTTGTAAGAAGGAAAGGAAGGAAGTGACAAATCCTCCTTACTTCGATTTCATAGTTTTATCAAAGTGCTAAGGAGCTAATGCAACTACATTGCTAGGAGGATTCATGCTAAGAGCTACAACTTGTGTAAACTCTATCTTGTTGTTTCTCTTTTGTGATTTCAATTATATAAACATGTTCTATTCTGTTTATATTTGCCTTGCAATGTCTATGTTGAGCTAAACCTCTCTTAGTTGGAATGTTCTAACCATTTAATGAGCTTTTAAGTAAGTTTAATACAAGTATATGATGTGTGCACTTTAGTTCTTGCTTGATAATACTTTCAACACTTATTTTGAGGTTGATCACTTAGAATAAGTAGATTTGTAAAAGCAGACATGGTTTACAATTAAGAACTCAAGAACTAATATGGGTGAGTGTTTTACATAAAGGAAACTTTGTGAAAACCATACTAAGTCCTAGACATAGGATAGTATAGTCCATAGGGTGATACTGTGGGTACTTTAAAAGACAAGAGTGAACTTATTTAGCAAGCCTAGACATAGGAAGCTTGTAATGAAACTCTGAAGAAAAGTGACTGAAAGGCACACAACTAATGCAACAGCATTCAGTACAACTGCATCATAACTGCATTAAACACTTATAAGTAAGTTACTTGGGGAGGACATTCCAACTAGCTTTTATCTATTGCATTACAACTACTTACACCTTGTTTTATTCTAACTTACTTGTGATACTCACCATCATCAACTATCTTGTTAAATTAGTTACTTTTCTCTAAATTACACAATATTGACTTTTGAAAGAGTTCATCAATCCCTGTGGGTTCGACCTGTTCTAAACACTAGATTACTTGTTATGGACTGTGTATACTTGCACATGTTATCCACACACCAAGTTTTTGGCGCCGTTGCCGGGGATTGTAGTTAAATTCTTTTAAAAATCTAATATACTGTAATTTAGTGTATATTATTTCTGGTATTTGCAAGTTTCTGTCATGCAGGAGCACATGGTGCTTTAGCATATGTACAGGACCAGAAACAGGACACTAGAATACAGCTTAGATCCAGAGATAGAAAGAAGATTTAGGAGATTGTTAAGACTCCTAAAGCAAAAGGAACAAGCCTGCAATATGTCTCACAGTGAAGGACAAAGCTCAAGACCACACTCAGTAAGAGGAGGTCCTGGCTCTCATCAAGATACAGAAGAAGATCACAGAGAAAGATTCATTCACATGGATCCCATAGGTATGATTAATGATAGAGATAGACCTATGAGGGATTATGCTCAGTTTGATCATCAAAACATGCAAACTAGCATATCTAGACCTCATATTGATGCTGTGCATTTTGAATTTAAACCTATGATGTTTCAAATGCTTCAAACTATTGGACAATTTGGAGGAACTCCTCTAGAGGATCCTCACTTGCATTTAAAACAGTTTTTAGAAGTATGTAGTAACTTTATCTTACCTGGTGTTAGTGAAGATGCTTTCAGATTAAGGTTATTTCCTTATTCTTTGAAAGATAGAGCTAAGGCTTGGCTAAACTCTTTAGAGCCTAACTCTATCCATTCATGGAATGAAATGGCTGAAAAATTTTTAGGAAAATATTTCCGACCTATCAAAAATGCCAGGATGAGAACTGATATTACATCTTTTAGACAAAAAGAGTTTGAATCATTATTTGAAGCATGGGAAAGGTGGAAAGAACTTTTAAGAAAATGTCCTCATCATGGTTTACCTGTTATTATTCAAATGGAAAATTTTTATAATGGTTTAGAACCTCAAACCAGAATAATGGTTGATGCATCTTCTGGTGGAGTGTTATTAAATCTGTCATACAATGAAGCATGTGAGTTAATTGATAGAATAGCAGCTAATAGCTCTAGTTGGCCTACTGAGAGGGTGAGTGCCCAAAAGAAACCATCAGAGGTGCATGAGGTTAGTGATGTAACAGCCTTGTCTGCTTAGGTAGCCACTTTAGCTAATCTGATAAAAAACTTCACTTCAGTTAATGCAACTGCATCTAATGCAGCTACATCAAGAGACAGCAGTGCAGCAGCAGTAGAACAAGCACCTCCAGGAACCACCAGTTGTGTATATTGTGGAGGAGGTCACTTGTATGAGGAATGTCCTAGCAACCCTATTTCTGTAAATTATGTAGGTTATAATAGAAATAACAACCCCTATTCTAACACTTACAATCCTGGGTGGAAAAATCATCCCAACTTTAGATGGGGGCAATAACAATGCACCTGCATCTAATACTGCACCATCTACACCACCAGGATTCCCACCTCAAAAATAAGCCACCAATGAAAATTCTCTAGAAAATATGCTCAAAGCATTCATAGGAGAAGCAAGAACAGCTAGACAAACTCAAGATGCTTCCATTAAAAATCTAGAGACCCAAGTAGGGCAGTTAGCCATAGCTTTGTATCAAAGGCCATCAGGTGCCTTACCTTCTAATACAGAAGCTGCTCCTTCCCAGAAACAGGGAAAGGAACAAGTTAAAACTGTTTCCTTAAGAAGTGGCAAAGATTTGATTAAATCAAATGAGAGGGAAAGTGTAGATAAGGGAGAAAAAGAAAAACAAAAAAATAGCAAAGAAAGAAATGTGGAAGCATCCAATGCTCCTGCATTAGAGGAAGAAGTTCAGATCCCTACACCTAAGTTAGTACCTGAGTACCCTCCTCCTCCTTACCCACAAAGATTAAAAAAAGCACATGAGGAGAAACAATTTAGCAAATTCTTAGAGGTACTAAAACAGTTGCACATAAATGTTCCCTTAGTAGAAGCACTTCAACAAATGCCAAACTATGCAAAATTCATGAAAGATGTGCTTACCAAAAGAAAAAGATTAGGGGAATTTGAGACAGTTGCCATGACTAAAGAATGTAGTCAAATCATGCAAAGTAAAATTCCTAGGAAATTGAAGGATCCAGGAAGTTTTACAATTCCATTTTCCATTGGAACCTCTTATACTGGTAAAGCTTTATATGATTTAGGGGCAAGTATTAACTTAATGCCTAAATCTATTTTTAACCAGTTGGGAATTGGAATTGTAAGACCAACGATTGTGACACTTCAATTAGCAGATAGGTCAATAGCCTATCCTGAAGGTATAATAGAAGACATCTTAGTTAAGGTAGACAAGTTTGTGTTCCCTGCAGATTTTGTCATTCTTGACTTTGAAGCAGATAAAGATGTACCTATTATCCTAGGAAGACCATTTCTAGAAACTGGCAAAACCTTGATAGATGTGCAGAGAGGTGAACTTACAATGAGAGTGAATGATCAAGAGATAAAATTCAATGTAATGAGTGCTATGAAGTATCCCACAGAGGATACAGAAGCATGCTCATCCATTTTTTCTCTAGATAGATTGGTAGAAAAAAAGTTTTACAAACAGTATGATCATTTGGCTAATGCAGATGAACTTGATGCACCTGCATTACTAGATGAGGAATTACTAGAAAAAGAAAACCTGCCAATAGGAAACTCTTGTAAGGAAGTCTGGGCTAGAACTTATGAACCTCTCAATCTTGAGGATCCAACCCTCAAAGAAAATTTACCCTCCATAGAAAGACCTCCTAAGCTAGAATTGAAAGAATTACCTAAACATCTTAAGTATGTCTTTTTAGGAGAAAATGAGACCTTACCAGTTATTATTGCTTCTGATTTAACCTCAGAACAAGAAAATGATCTCATCAATACTCTAAAAAAACATACCAAAGCAATAGGTTGGCAAATGACAGATATCAAAGGAATTAGTCCTTCTGTGTGTATGCATAGAATCATCTTAGAAGAAAATTCTAAGAATAGTATAGAAAGCCAAAGAAGACTAAATCCTATCATGAAGGAGGTTGTAAAAAAAGAAATCATTAAATGGCTAGATGCTGGCATCATATACCCAATATCAGACAGTGCATGGGTAAGCCTTGTCCAATGTGTACCAAAGAAAGGGGGTGTGACAGTAATAGCCAATGAAAAGAATGAATTGATACCTACTAGAACTGTAACAGGTTGGAGGATATGCATGGATTACAGAAAACTCAATAAGGCTACCAAAAAGGATCACTTTCCTTTACCATTCATAGACCAAATGCTAGATAGATTAGCAGGAAAAGAGTTTTATTGTTTTCTGGATGGCTATTCAGGATACAATCAAATAACCATTGACCCTAAAGATCAAGATAAAACCACTTTTACATGCCCTTATGGAACCTTTGCCTTTAGAAGGATGCCATTTGGATTATGTAATGCACCTGCAACTTTCCAAAGATGCATGATGTCAATATTCTCAGATTTCATTGAGCAATCAATGGAAGTGTTTATGGATGATTTCTCTGTCTTTGGAGAAACATTCCAAGATTGTTTATCAAACTTGGAACAAATTCTCAAAAGATGTGAGGATACAAATCTAGTGTTAAACTGGGAAAAGTGCCATTTCATGGTGCAAGAGGGCATTGTGTTAGTACACAGAATTTCAAAGAAAGGTCTAGAGGTAGACAAAGCAAAAGTTGAGGTGATTGAGAAATTACCCCCACCAACAACAGTTAAAGGTATCAGGAGCTTTTTAGGCCATGCTGGTTTTTATAGAAGGTTTATCAAAGACTTTTCAAAAATTTCAAAGCCATTATGTATGCTTTTACAAAATGATGTACCATTTAACTTTGATGAATCTTGTTTGGATACTTTTGAAAAGCTTAAAAAAGCTTTAGTAACAGCACCAGTGATAGTAACACCTGACTGGAGCAGGCCTTTTGAATTAATGTGTGATCCTAGTGACTTTACAGTGGGAGCAGTCCTAGGGCAAAGGTATGACAAGGTTTTTCATTCTATTTATTATGCTAGCAAGACATTAATTGAAGCTCAAGTAAATTACACAGTCACAGAAAAGGAATTATTAGCTGTAGTATTTGCATTTGAAAAATTTAGACCATACTTAGTTGGCACTAAAGTAATTGTTTATACTGATCATTCTGCCATTAAGTATTTGATTTCAAAGAAAGATGCAAAGCCAAGGTTGATAAGATGGATTCTACTCCTACAAGAATTTGATCTTGAAATTAGAGACAAGAAGGGAGTAGAAAACCAAGTAGTAGACCATTTGTCAAGGCTTGAAGGTGAATCACTAGAAGGAGAAATCAAGGAGAGTTTTCCAGATGAGAAATTATTGGCAATCACAGTCAATGCACACAGTGCAACTGCATATGCTATAAGCAATGCAGGAGCATCAAATGCATCTGCACCATGGTATGCTGATATTGTAAATTTCCTTGCAAGTAGAGTGACACCAGTGAATATGACATATCAACAAAGGAGAAGATTCTTCCACATAGTAAAACAATACTATTGGGATGATCCATTTCTTTACAAGACGTGTCCTGATAAATTAATGAGGAAATGTGTTCCTGAGGAAGAACAACAAGCAGTGCTTCTGCATTGCCATGCTGCACCATATGGTGGCCACTTTGGAAGCACAAGAACAGCAGCTAAGGTATTACAGTCTGGTTATTTTTGGCCTACTTTATTTAAAGATGCATATCTTATGATCAAGAAATGTGATAAATGTCAAAGGGCAGGAAATATTTTTGATAAACATGAAATGCCAAGAACCAATATTTTAGAAATTGAATTGTTTGATGTATGGGGAATGGACTTCATGGGACCTTTTCCACCCTCTTTTGGCAATTTATATATTTTAGTAGCTGTTGATTATGTGTCCAAATGGGTAGAAGCAGTAGCATTACCAAATAATAATGCAAAATCAGTAAGTAGATTTCTTCAAAGGAATATATTTACTAGATTTGGTACTCCTAGAGCTATAATTAATGATGAAGGTTCACACTTCTGTAATAAAATCATTGAAAACCTTCTAGCTAAGTATGGAGTTAAGCATAAAATTGCTACAGCCTACCACCCTTAAACAAGTGGGCAAGCAGAAATCTCTAATAGAGAAATTAAAAGAGTGTTAGAAAAAATGGTAAGTCCAAATAGGAAAGATTGGTCTTTACATTTGGATGAAGCTTTATGGGCTTATAGAACAGCATTCAAAACACCCTTAGGAATGTCTCCTTATAGAATAGTTTATGGAAAAGCATGCCATCTACCTGTGGAGTTAGAAAATAAGTCTTATTGGGCTATCAAGAAGCTCAATTTTAATTTAGACAAAGCAGGTACACAAAGAATGCTAGAGCTTAATGAGTTAGAAGAGATTAGGCAATTCTCTTATGAGAATACTGAAATCTACAAAACCAAAACAAAGGCATGGCATGACAAAAGAATTCAAAAGAGAGACTGAAAAGAGGGAGGACTAGTTCTGCTATACAATTCTAGATTGAAGCTTTTTCCTGGAAAGCTTAGATCAAGGTGGTCAGGATCATTCAAATTGGTTAAAATTTATCCTCATGGAGCAGTTGACTTGTTAGATGAAAACTCAAACACCATCTTCAAAGTAAATGGTCAAAGAATCAAAATGTAATATGGTGAACATGTGGTGAGAGATAAGGTCACCACTCATTTGAAAAATCTCTAAAAGAAAGAGGTAGTCAGGCTGATAAGACTCTTAAAACAAGCGCTTAATGGGAGGCAACCCAACATTTTTACTTAATTTTGTTCAATTTGATGTTTTAAGTGTTTTGTAGAAAAAACAGGAAACTGATGCAGCTGCATTGCAATGCTACTGCATTACATATGCATTGAAGAAAAAAATGTGCCCACCCAAGTTCAAAAGTTTGAAGAAATTGATCAAGTGTGAGTGACAACTCATCAGAAGCAGAGTTAGAAATTAAATGAAGTGTTGAGTAACCAAGGAAGACACGTGGCTGCACGCATGTCCACCACGACCTTACCTAACGACTACTACCTCAAATCAAATCAAAAACTTCTCTCAACTCCTTACTAAGAAAACCCTAAAATCATTTTCGTTATCCCTTCCACTCAATCTGAAACCTCCCACTCCAATCAAACAGTTACACACATCAATTCCATATCCAGCAAACGCAATGGTGAAGAAGCAAATAGCATCAAAATCATCAGGCAAACATGCATCATCATCGTTCCAACAGAGCAAGAAAGGCAAGACCAATGCACCAGCATTGATCAGTGAAGAGAAAGCTCATCTATGGAAAATGCAAATGCTACCAGAAAGAGGATACGATTTAAAGAAAGCAAGTCCATCCTTCATGGCAACAGTGGCCAATCTTCACTGGGATCACTTTGTGTTGCCACGAGGAGGATACATTGAAGAGATAGTAAGAGAATTCTATGCTGGACTGTTTGAAGGAGGAAGACCAGAGAAAAGCTACACTTCCAAGGTTAGAGGTAAGATAGTTCATTTTCATCCTAAGAAAATAAATGAACATTATCTATTGAAATACAATGGACTTGAATTTGAGAAGAAAGTAGGGAAGGCCAATAAGAAAGAAATGGAAGAAATTAGGAGTAGAATTGCTACACCAGATTCTGTTTGGGAAAGATTCACACCAAATGAGGTTAAGCTTAGAAGTACTTATTTGATAGATGCTCTAGGAAATTTGCATTTGTTCATTACAACATCAATCTTACCTACTTCACACACATATGCTATGACCAAAGAGAGATTGATCTTACTAGATACAATTCTCTCTGAGGAAAATGTTGATTTAGGTAGATTGATTGCAAGAGAAATATATACATGCACAACAAAAACAAAGGGATTTCTGTTTTTCCCTTATCTCATAACTGAATTATGCATGAAAGAAGGTGTTCCTATTGCTGCTAATGAACAAAGGAAATTCCCCCCTACTAATTTGAATGCTGAGATGAAGGAGAGAATAAGAAAAGTGAAAGAATCAGTGCCTATGCCTGCAATGCAAGAGCATTTCATGCAAAAGCAAGCTGCAGTGTGGAAATTTCAAAATGAACAACATGATTGGCTGCAGCTTGTTTTCCAATATTTGTCTAATGAATTAGGCAATATTGAGGCACCTGTGTTCCCAAGCTGGGTGTTAAGAACTGAAGGACAAGAAAAAGAGGAGAAAGAACAAACTGATGAGGATAAAGAAGAAGAAAAAGAAGAGGAAAAGGAAGAAGAGAAAGAAGAGGAAGAAAAAGAAGAGCCTAGTAGAAAGAAGAAAGTGACTAGGAAACAAACAAAAGGAAAGAAAAAGGTAGTAGTGGAGCCTGAATTTGAAGACACTTACAACTCAGAAACTGAGGATGAAGATTTAGAAAAAAAATGGACAAGGAGAGTGAAGAAGAGGAAGAAGAAAGTACCGAAGTTGAAAGTGAGGAAGAAGAATATGCTAGAGGTGTCATTCTGGAAGAAATTACCAGAAAAAAATATGCCAAGAAAACACCACCACAAGCCCAACAAGAAACAACCCACACTTCACCAATCACATCACCTATTCAATCACCAATTCACTCACCTACCAAAGAAACATCTCCCCAACCAAAATCACCACTACTTACTGATCCACCAATACAGTCACCACCACAAACAACCCCTCCTCCACCCTCTCCACCAACTGAAATAGAACAACAAACTCACACAGTGCCACAAATCCCAATCCCAACCTCACCTATCACTGAGCCACAACCAGAACAAACAACCCCTACTAGCCCTACTAACATTATAACTAATGTTGTTTCTGCTCTTGAGCATGAAAATGTGCAGGACACTGATGAAGATCCAACTGAAGAAGCAGGACCAGAGGCAGTACAGGAGGAAGAAGCAGAAGCTGTCACAGAAGCAGTTGAGATGCAGAGTGATGCATATGCATCAGATGCTTCTGCATCTCAACAGAAGGCTGCAATGAAACCACAACATGATGAGGCTGCTATGCAACTAGTTCTGGAACAGATAGCTCAGAGAAAGAGAGAGGAACTGGGAAATACACAATCATTCTTCAAACAACCAGCTGTCAAGGCACCAAAGAGAAAGATCTCTGAGGCAATCCCAACTGATGCTGCTACATCAAGTCCTGCATCACCACCAGTGGAATCAGGTGCATCTGCACCAGTAGAAGTAACTCCAACCTCCAAGCACAAAGAAAAGAAGCAGAAAGTGAAGAACACTCCTCCTACCAGACAGAGTGCAAGAACAAGGAGTGGAGCCAAGAAATGAGTATTTGTTACATGCTTTCTGCAATTTTACCTACTATATTTTGGATGTTATCTTACCACTAACTCTTCCCTGGTTGTGTTTTTAATCCCTCTCCCCATATTTTGAACAAATATTTTGGAAGTATTTTGTGAACTTTTGGCAGTGAGGACACTGTCATCCCTTAAGTTTGGGGGGGGGGGGGAACTTATCATATTATCATATTAAGTATGTTATGTATGTTATCTATGTGTGTTTTTTATCAAATGTATGCTTTTAAATAAATATTTTTGTATGAATGTATTAGATGTACTTAACAAAGTAGTATCCAAATACATGAAACTAATTTTCCAAAGATACATTTTCATTGGAAAATAGGGACAAGTATGAGGAATACTATAAAATTGTTAAGAACATTTTAGTAGATGATCAGTTTGAAAACATTTTACAAAGATATGGTGCACCTATGGATGGATTTTTGAAAAGCAAGAAAAGAAAAAGAAGCCTTATTTCTCACAAAAATAACCAGAATTATTTTTTCCAAATACCTCAAAACTGAGTTTGTGAAAAGAACATTGCTATTTAAAGAGCAATCTGATGCAAAGGAAAATTTTGGTGAGCTAAGGTCAAAACAAATTTTGATTAAAAAGTTGGAATAGCTTAAAGAATTAAGTTTGGGGGTATTTTTATGAAAACCAAGGCTGAATTTGAAAAGCAAGAGCAAACAATGCAAAAGAATACAAAAAGAGTGGTAAAAAGATCAAAAATCAAAGCCATATTGACCTGAATCAATTGAGCTATACCTGTGCCTAAGTGCATGATTGCATCTGGAGGTCAGTGAAAAGCTGCACCTGTGCCATGCATGAATAAATGCATCTGGAGGATAGTTCAAAACTGTACCTGTGCCAAAGTGCATGAATGCATCTGGAGGTCAGTGAAAAGCTGCACCTGTGCCATGCAGGAATAAATGCATCTGGAGGACAGTGAGGAAGGCAATATAGGCTAGAAAAAAATAACACAGTGCAGAAGCAATGCAACTGCACTGAAGAAAATAAATGCAGAAAAACATCAATGCAAAAATCACTTCAAAAAAGTAATGCATCTGCATTAAAGAAACCACCAACACAAGAAAAATAGTGCATTAACTCAAAAAGCTTTGAAAAATTCAGTCAAATCCTTGGTTGTGTTTAAAACTCCCCAATACTTGAGGATTTTGTGAGTCTAACCTTTCTTTTGAAAAAATATTTTGGTGTGACCAAAGATAAACCAATCTTTTCAAAGGCTAGGAGGAAGTTTTCACTTAGTCTTGAAATCAATCTCAACTCAGTGGGTTCACACACACACACAAAGAGTGTAAATAATTCTAGAAGTTTGAAAAGAAATAAAGGCACAAGAAAAATTGATGAGCAAAGAAGTTCATAGAGAGCACCTCATGAAAATCCAAATATCAAACTGATTTATCTTCTAAAAAACTATAGTATTAGTTAGTTTGTCTTTGTCATTACTTGAGGACAAGCAATGGTTTAAGTTTGGGGGTGTGATAACTCTATTTTATATAGAGTTATTCATATGTTTAAACTTAGTAAATTGCTCTCTTTCAAGCAAAGATAAAGAGTTTATATAGTATTTTATGTAATATGTGATAACTTGAGTGTTTGACGTGGTTATAGTTGATAATAGGCCATTTTGGATAAATTGTGGTATGTTTGATAAGTTTGTTCAGTGCAGTCTAGATGCTCCTGCAACAAATGCTCCTGCATTGGTTTAGTACAATGCTACTGCACTGCAACTGTATTACCTGAAGGTTGGAGCCATCCACTTGCACATCCACTTGCCATCCACTTGCATTTGATGACCTCATACTTGGTCCCCTAAAGCAAGAACACTTCAGTTTTCGTTGCCTACAATTCCCACATAGCTTTGAAGAGTCATCAACGTAGGGACACATGTTGTTATCTCATTTGACCTCCCTATACAATTGATTGAAGACTTCACATGGGAATCAACTGCTGTAAAACAACCATGAATACAGCCATCAAGGTTACTTCAACATGAAGGAAGGAAGCACCTCTCTTGAAGACTATAAAAGGACCTCACTCCTTCACTTGAAAATAGATCACAATCCATAAGTTAGATTTAAATTTCAATATACATAGTTAGTTTCTATTTTGTAAGAAGGAAAGGAAGGAAGTGACAAATCCTCCTTACTTCGATTTCATAGTTTTATCAAAGTGCTAAGGAGCTAATGCAACTACATTGCTAGGAGGATTCATGCTAAGAGCTACAACTTGTGTAAACTCTATCTTGTTGTTTCTCTTTTGTGATTTCAATTATATAAACATGTTCTATTCTGTTTATATTTGCCTTGCAATGTCTATGTTGAGCTAAACCTCTCTTAGTTGGAATGTTCTAACCATATAATGAGCTTTTAAGTAAGTTTAATACAAGTATATGATGTGTGCACTTTAGTTCTTGCTTGATAATACTTTCAACACTTATTTTGAGGTTGATCACTTAGAATAAGTAGATTTGTAAAAGCAGACATGGTTTACAATTAAGAAATCAAGAACTAATATGGGTGAGTGTTTTACATAAGGGAAACTTTATGAAAACCATACTAAGTCCTAGACATAGGATAGTATAGTCCATAGGGTGATAATGTGAGTACTTTAAAAGACAAGAGTGAACTTATTTAGCAAGCCTAGACATAGGAAGCTTGTAATGAAACTCTGAAGAAAAGTGACCGAAAGGCACACAACTAATGCAACAGCATTCAGTGCAACTGCATCATAACTGCATTAAACACTTATAAGTAAGTTACTTGGGGAAGACATTCCAACTAGCTTTTATCTATTGCATTACAACTACTTACACCTTGTTTTATTCTAACTTACTTGTGATACTCACCATCATCAACTATCTTGTTAAATTAGTTACTTGTAACACCCCGATATTTTTATCAAGTAAAAATACCCAAGTGTACCAAACCTAAATCATCAGAGATATATTTCCTGTTTAAATACTGAACACCACTATAAAATTTTCACTGAATAACAACAGGACAATCTTAAACATAAATAAGACTACAAACCATTAGTGAAATACAGTGTTCAATATCGTACAAGAAAGCGGAAATAAATACATAACTTTTACAACAGATAAAGTCATAATGTCGTGATACATAACTAACAAGGGAAAACATAACTTAAGCATAAAAGCTAAGTCTTCAGCAACCATCCGAGTACCACCTACTCGTGCCTCTTGGATCTCCACTTTCCCTGTTTATCTGTAGAACCACAACATATAAACAATGAGATACAATCTCAGTGAGTTCTACCGAGACCCCTACTAGCACTCTCGGTCCTTTTTAAAACCTTTTAAGATTTGACACAACACCGACCGCAATCCGCTTGCTAATCCCGGCGAACGATACAATAAGGCTTCGACCTAGTAAGACACCGGCTGCAATCCACTTGCGTCTCCCGATGAACTAGCATCCTAGGCCTTTCTACGTACCACCAGCCGCAATCCACTTGCATCTTCTGGTGAACATAGTACAATAACTTTTGACACAACACCGGCCGCAATCCACTTGCATCTTCCGGCGAACCCCATATCCAATAGTGTTTCCTAATGGCACAGAGCCTAGGGTAAGGGTTCATGACTTCCCCGCCTAGTATGTCAACATGGGTTGTCACCCAAACTCGATATAATATATATATATATATATCTACAATCATATATAACCACCCACATTGGGCCGACTTCTTTGATCGATATAATATATATATATCGTGAATTATTCACCGGTTTAGACGAATGAATAATAATCATTCCGCGTCAGTGTTACAATCCCACGTAGAACTTATAATTCGTTTTATTATCAATAAAACATGTCCACACACGTGTACTATTGTTCGGCTTTTCGAAAGAATTTCAACTTCAAAAGTATTTTATAAAACCCTTTTTAAACATACCCAAAATCATGGCATTATAAGCCTAATATCATTATAGAAGGGTTAGGAAAGGATTAGAAGAGGATTGGAATCGATCGGGATCGTTTCGGGCAAATTTGGAAAATTTGGACAGAACGCTGCGCACGGACCGTGCTCCCATACGCACGGGTCGTGCGCCCTTTTATAAAAATTTGCGAAATAGAAACAGAACCAGATGCACGGTTCGTGCGCCTGGGGCGCACGGATCGTGCGCATTTGACAGCATTCTATTTTCATTCCGCTTTGCGGTTTCCGTCGTTCCGATCAATTCCGATCACTTCCGGTACCTGTTCCAGTCCAATCCTAACACCAAAATAGTACAAAAACATATCCAACGTCCTCACTCGATCAACCAATCCAATCAAAGACTCAACACATTCAATTTTCATCAAAATTCGACATATTTAAAAATAATGGTTTTTGACTCAAAATCTTCCGAGATCAAATCACTAAAAATTCCATTTCAACACGACTCAACCCGAGACTCGCTCCGATCAATTCCTAACCCGAATCAGACGGTATCAAGAAATATTCCAGTCCAGCGAAAGCGATAAAACATTAAATTAATTATTTCGAAACGTAAAAACCTAAACGTGAGGAGAACTCACCTATCGTGATGAAAATCACGAAACACCGAAACTGTCCGTGAAAACGCTTTTCTGACATAACCGCACGAACGCTCCCCAAATCAATTCCACGCTTCGGCGACATCCGTATCCGCTCCCAAAGCTTCCCACTCGACCTCGAGAAATCTTTTGACCGAAAAACTGAGTTCCCCGAAATTCTCCATGGATACTATTCATCACCTTCCTCCTTATGAAGCACTATTCACACAAAACCCTCAAATTTGATTTTCAACCTTAAAACACCCAACTAGCTTCCAATCAACGATCCATCATCCTTGGGTTCGCGCCAACCACCATCCCAAGCTATCCTTGAACTTCAACCATCGAAACCTCACTTTAGAGCTCTAAATCGAAAATGGTGGATTTGGGGAGAGTGAGTTGTTGTTGAGGATCTTGGTACCAAATCGAAGAGGGAATAACGCTGAACGTTTTTCGTGTTGGAAGGAAGTCGTTTTGATGAGCGTAAACCCTTCCTTTTTCCTCTTCTTCCTTCTCCCCCATTCTTTCTTCTTTCCCTTTTTCCTCTCTGTTCCTCTCGCTGCTTCCTTTTCTTTCTTTCCTTCAATTCATTCCTTTCTTTTCTTTTTAACACACACACACGTGTATATATATATATATATATATATATATATATATATATTTAATATATAGTTGGTAATGTGGTCCAATTACCATATTGATCTAAATCTCTTATTTCGATTCCAAAACTTCCTTGACCCGTATTATCCGGTTAACGATCCGATGACGACCAATAATTAATTTTTGCACTCAATAAATTTACCAGTTAAGTACTAATTTAATTTAATTGGGTTAGCACCCAAATAATTCTATTAATTATTTTGCGGATGTTACATTACTTTTCTCTAAATTACACAATATTGACTTTTGAAAGAGTTCATCAATCCCTGTAGGTTCGACCTGTTCTAAACACTGTATTACTTGTTATGGACTGTGTATACTTGCACATGTTATCCACACACCACTGGTCACCAAGTTCATCTTTCTATTCCTTCTTGTATTATGGATATTTTAATTAATGATATGACCTGAGTTTATTGTGTTTAAAAAAAAAAAGTAATCAGATGTGTAAAGAACCAATTCTAAATGTCTATTTTTTTGGACATTTAAAATTGATTGCTTATTTAACCGAGATTTAAAATGAGTTGTTTTTCAAGATGAAAGTGTGTCTGAAAAAAGTATTTAGAATCCGTTTTTTAAATAACCAATTTGGAATGTTACATTTTGAATCGGGTATTTAACCGATTCAAAATGTCTCACTTTTAGAATCTGCGGAATCCAAATCGACCAATAACCGATTCAAAATGTGTGAAATAAACGATTCTAAAAATCTTTTCTGCAGTAGTGAAAATGTTATGAGTGGTTGAGATTTAATGTTGATTGATAAAATCTCAACCACTTATAGCATTTTATGTTATATTAAACAGTCAATTTAAGTGGTATACCAATGGCGGAAATGTTATGAGTGGTTAGAAGCACCGGTTATTTTTATGTAGAAAAATAAAACAAAATTTAAATCGATTTTTTGCTACTTTCTTTTTGACAAAATCAAATTCTCTCATTACTTAAATCAATAAATTAATAGAATAGAATTATATATTAAATACAAGTTTGTTACCACTATTTGGTCAAAAAAAAGTTTGTTTCTGTTGGAGTTGATTGAAATTGGCATTTTGAAAAAGTTCCACATCGCTTAGTTTTGTGAAGGAAGAGGGAGACCAAGGCTATATAATGGGCTCAAGTTCTTCATTACAACATGCACCCGTCAAAAATACCTTAAAATGTATTTGACTTTGTTTTTTCTCTTATACTCTTGTTTTAGAGTGTTGTGAGATGTAGTTAAATATTTTCTTTGGAGGGTGTGGGTGTACTGGGGCCATGGGGGTGTTTTTTTAGAGAAGTCTGTGTGTTGTAACAATTTTCACATAGTGGTATTCTCTGGTTGTCATTAGACAACGGTTCGAGGTTTTTCTCCGGTTTGGAGTTTTCCACGTTAAATTCTTGTGTTCCGATTGTGCTCATTTTATTTCTCTATGTTGTTTTTCCCCAACAACTGGTATCAGAGCTTTTGGTTCGGTGGGGTAAATTTCTTAGTATGCTCTGTGGTTGCAGATTTGTCTGATCTTCCACATCAGAAAAGAAGTTTGTTACTGTGTAAGTGCTGTTTGAGAAATGTTCTGGCTAGAAAAGACTTGGCATTTAAGTGTGTCCATTGTGACCCACCTCTCTTTCCTGGGAACCTACTCGGTGCACGGCTTACAGTATGTTTACAGCTGGAATGTTAAATTTTTCAAGTGCTGTGAAGTTTGACAAGGAGAAATTTGATGGAAGAATCAATTTTGGCTTGTGGAAAATTCAAGTCATGGATGTGTTGATGGAATCGGAGTTGCACAAGGTCTTGAAAGGCAACAATTCTGGGCATGTAAAGAAAAAAAAATTGTCCAGGGGAGCAGGTCCGGCAAATTGCTCCAAAGATTGCGAGTCAATAATTGCGCACGGGGCACTGGTTTCACAGTTGTGCAAGGTGCGTGGTGGAAAGGAATGTCGATGGCAGATGAAACTTCCGGAAAAGTGAAACATGGAAGTTGCACCATAATTTTTCTGCAGGTTTTTTCGACATGTGCCGAAAGAAGAAATTCTTGAAGTGGTTTAGCTTCAAGTGAAATATACTCTTTATGGTGGAGTATGATAGTTCTTTTGAACTATGATTGTCGGTGTAGACAATGAAGGTAGAAGATGTCCTGGGTATCAATTACAATCAAGGTGGAGATTGTTGGAGTTGATAGGAATTGAGCATCTTGAAGAAGTTATGTCGATGGCTTTCGGCATGGATAAAATTCTTGGAGTGGTTTAGCTTCAAGTGAAGTATACTCTCTATGGTGGAGTATGATAGTTCTTTTGAACTATGATTGTCGGTGAAGACAATGAAAGCCGAAGATGTCTCGTTGATCAATTACAATCAAGGTGGAGATTGTTGGAGTTGATTGAAATTGGCATTTTGAAAAAGTCCCACATCGCTTAGTTTTGTGAAGGAAGAGGGAGACCAAAGCTATATAATGGGCTCGAGTTCTTCATTACAAGATGCACCAGTCAAAAATACCTTAACTTGTATTTGACTTTGTTTTTTTCTCTTATAGAGTGTTGTGAGATGTAGTTAAATATTTTCTTTGGAGGGTGTGGGAGTACTGGGGCCATGGGGGTGTTTTTTTTAGAGAAATCTGTGTGTTGTAACAATTTTCACAGAGTGGTATTCTCTGGTTGGCATTAGACAACTGTTGTGCGAAAAGTAGATGTGCAAGTATACACAATCGCAACAAGTAATATAATGATATATAAAGTTCGTTCCCACAGGGATTGGAACTAATCTAAGAAGTTTAAGTGATTCGAAGCTTAGTGAAAAGAATTAAGTAACAAGTAAAGGTAAAGAGTTGTAAACATTATAAGTTGTGATAAATTAGTATTAAGTTGAAGTAATTAAAGGTGAGTTGGACACCTCAATAGTTGTGTAAATTCCCAAGAGTAATGTTCAAATAATATTTAGACGCTGTAGCATTAAGCGCTGTAGCGCTTGAGAATCCGTAGACGCTGTAGCGCTTTGGTGGCGTGCCTTTCAGTCACTTTCGTCAGGGTTATGTTACAAGACTCCTATGTCTAGGCTCTAAATAAGTTTTACCCCTGTATATTAAGCTTTCACAACATTTGCCTTATGAACAACTACTCCCCTATGTCTAGAGTTAAGTAGTGCTTCCTTTAAATGTCTTTAAAGGGTTTTCATTCATATCATTCCTTGAGTTCTATTTGTGAACCATGTCTGTACTCACAAAGTTACCTTGTTTTAGTTGATCATTCCCAAACCAAGATTGAAAGCATTATGACACAAGGAATAAAACACAAACATCATAATACTATACAAAAGTTACTCAAGGTTCATTACACACCAAGAACAATCCAACTACAACAAAGTTAGCTCATCACAAGTTCCATCAACATAACACAACTAAAGAGTATGTATTACCGTATGAAGACAAGAGAAGAGTGGTTGCAAAAGATACACTCCAATAATCTCAAGTAGCATACAAAGGATGAAGTTGAGGCGTGAGCAAAACCTTGGATGAAGACTAGAAAACTACGCTAAAAATACAAGCTTAAAAGTAGTATAACAATGGAGAAAAGCTACTATGTCATAAGAAGTTCTTCTTCCAAGCTACAACTACTTGTTGTCTACGTATGTTACTTACTAATGAAGCAATCTTAATTAATCTAAAACTAACTAAGTCTTAATAGAATAATAATATATCATGATGATCATAAGACTTAGATATTATCCTTAAAGTACTTTACAAAAAGTGCTAATGATGGAATACACCAACTATCACATGGGTTCCATTTAGGAGGCGCCGAGTGTAATTTAGCATCCACTTGAAAGACAAAATATCCAGCTGAGAGGAAGAGATAAGGGTGGTGACTCATCATGTCCTCAAGTGGTCACACAAATATCTCACTGGTCAGCCGTCATATAACGCTGTAGCGTCTCCTTGATAGCATACCGCTGCAGCGCTAAAGCAAAACATCAAACATATTCACAAAGGCATTTCATTATGCCCAAGGTTTAAGGAATTGACTTATAACCTATATTTATTCTAATATTTGTATATTCACATATTTAAGTACTAAAATTACTTGAGAAGTAATCTTGGCTTAAGTATTAGGAGCATAAATAACCTATATTAAATAGAGTTATCACACCCCCAAACTTAAACCATTGCTTGTCCCCAAGTAATGACACTTGAACAAGACAAACTGATCATATAACTAGCTGCAGAATTTATGCATAAGCTAATTCTTATCATTTTCACACATCATTATGGTCCACAATTCAAATAGAATCATTACTGCTCAGTTGTGAGTGTGTGATATCAAAGCTTAACTTAGTTCCTAGTTAATTTCAGAATTTCTCTAAGGTTTTGGGAAGAATGGATTTCTTTTGGGTTAGGCAAAGAATGTTTTCAAAAAGAAGAGTGGGATAACAATTTCACAGAAGATCTGAGGGGCTTCAAAGCACAGCAAAGGGCTTTAATTAGGCATTTTTCAGAATATTGGTCAGTGCATAAACTTTTGGTCTGGTGATCAAACGCTGTAGCGCTTCAAAGTCCGTAGACGCTGTAGCGCCGAATTTAATGATCAAAACTAGATGCTATCTTCATTACTGAGCTCCTTATTTGCATTTTCTTTTCATGCTTTTTGGAACAGCTCAGCAATTTATTTAAGATATTTTGCAACTTTTTACAAGACCGCATTCATTTTTATTTTTCATTTTGCAAAGACCAATTTATCATCTTTTGTTCCTAGCCTTAACATAACCGATGCTCCCCCAAACTTAGCTTCAAAACAACTCTCAATTTTTAATGAAAACTTGACTAACCCTTGGTTATCCTAGACTAATTTTATCCTTAGATTACCCCTAGCTAACTAGGTTCTTTACTAAGCTTGGATTTTGTGTAAAAGCAGCAATAAAACCATTTCATTGTTTACACAAGGGTGCTTTACTCAAAAATTCTTATTTACTTTAGCTTTTGCTTACTAAAAAAAATTTAAAACATGCAGCTAATCATATTTCCTATTCAAGCATACAAAATATACAAAACATGCAACACATGCAAAACATGGCATAATTAATTATACTTAATATTTAAAAACATAATTGTACTTAATTTAAAACATTATTAACCATAAGGTCCTCCCCCAGAAATTAAATTCGGCAGTGTCCTCACTGCTTGATGGACAACAAAAGGGAGATGCCTTAGAACAACAAAAAACAAAGTTCAAAGAACATAACCGGCATGAGAAGCCAACAAGTCTTGGCTTATAAGGCCTTCTTGAGCCTCTTACTGGCTCTTGAAGGGGCTGGGGCGCCTTTGGTTGCCTTTTTCTTCCTTGGCTGAGGTGGAGTAGTCTTTTCTGCCGCTACAGCGGTTGGTGGCGCTGTAGCGCTTGCTTCCTGCACTGCTGTCGTTGTAGCGTCTGATTCCTGCACTTCTTCTTCCTCTTCTGTTTGCTCTTGCTCCTGCTCTTTTTCTTCCAGCACTGGCTCTGTTTCATCCTGCAAGTTCACTAGCTCCTCAGCAGCCTCCTTCTCACTTTCCTCCTCGGTCAGAATTGCCTCAGGCATTGTGTCACTAGGTACTGCAGACATAGTTGCTGCAGCATCTACTGGCTGAACACCTTCTTCTGGGTGCTCAGCCAGTTTGACACCTGGGTTTCTTCTTGCCTTGGTGTATGACTGATAAACTTTCTTAAGCTGCTCAGTTGGGTTTTCTTTGGTGATTGGATGTTTTTGTTCAGGCTTCTTTGGTGTGGCTTGTTTGGCAGGTGTTTTCTTGGGTGTTAGTATGGTTGGTTCAGGCATGGGGGTGGGGGTTGATGGTGGATTGGATGATTTGGCAGGGGGGTTTTTGGTTTCTTTGGGCTTGGGGTTGGATCACACTGTATTTGTAACATCCCTTATATTTGCTAATTTATTATATTGTTATAATATCAATTATTAGTGATTTATTTAGTTGATTGAAATTTTAAATTAAATTGAAAGTGATTTGCTTGATTGGTTAAGTGTGAGAATTGTGTGCTTAAGTGAATTAATTGCTTCACATTGAGTTTATTAGAGCTGAAGGAGTCATAGGGAATGAAATGTTAGGAAAGGGATAGTTTGGTCTTTTTGCCATGTCCCCTTATATGAACCCATCCAGCTGAACAAATGAAGGGAAACACACTTCATTTTCAAAGAGAAAGAAAACAGAAACTGAGGGGAGAGAAAGGGAAGGTGAGGCGTGAGAGGGAGAGGGAAAGAGAAGAGAGGAGAGTTCATCAAAATGTTCATGCATGTTTAATCCCTTGCCACCAAAGTGTTATGCTCATCTCCTTCTTTTCATTGATACCAAATTCGAAATCATCCCCCTCCTCCACCATAAATCACCATTGGAGGACAAACCAAGCTCCACTTGTCCAAACACCAAATCTGAACCATTGCATGTTGGTTGGGTGAGCATTAGGACCAACTTCAGTCCCTAAACCATGATTTGAACCAACCTAGGAAGCTCTTCCGGATCTGGATTCAGTGTACAAGCTTTAGGAGACCTGGGTTTTCAGCTTGGAGCTGTCTAGGAGCAGTTGAGCAAGAGAGTTTGTGGCCCTCCGTTCGTCGCGTTCGATAAGTCTCGGCATTGTGTGGTTGTCATCGTGAAAGAGGTGAGTTCTATACTCACTAGGGAAATTATCATGTGTTCTGGTTGAGTCTCGCGTTTTGAAAGAAATTGGCGACAAGCCGCTTTGCGAAAACCCGTTTTAAATACCGAGATATGTCGTTGTTTGATTGGAATTGTGTTTGATATTTATGGTTGTTATGATGAGTGATATATGGAGTGTTTGGCTGAATGATATTCTGTTATTAAAGGTTGATAAGTTAGGTATCGATCGGGAAAAGATTTGGACACGAAACGGAGTCAAAAACAGTATGAAATGGCCATTTTACAGGACTGTGCATCAGGCACGGATCGTGCGGATCCTTCTGATGCTTTCTGGAAAATTTCCATTTCGCGCACGGATCGTGCGCCATTAAGCACGGGTCGTGCATATCTGTCTGACCCAGATTTTTAAAAGGTGTCCAAACGCTTCCTAAATGATTCCAAACCTATCCTAATCCCTTCCCAATGTTATGAAATGATAAAATAACCGTAATCCATGGAAACTACTTGTGTTATGGATTTGATTGTCATGCTATGATTGTGATCGAGATAAGCTTATGCCATGGATATTGCTTTGTGTGATTGATGTATTGTGCTGGACTGGCTGGATTATTATCAAGATAAGTTAGAAGAGTAAACCCTAGTAAGCCATGTGAGATCACCTAATAATAAGATCATGTTCGTACAAGACTAAGTTAAGTACAAGTTCACTGTTAAGTATAAGCTCATGGTTTAATCAAGTTCATTGTTCACTGATCACGGTTCACGGTTTACTGCTCATTGTTCATGGTATATATTATACACATCATTTCTGGGGTGACGACCCTGTTCATGGATTAGCGTACTAGTGGGAGAGGAAGTCATGAGCCTTATCCCCTAGGCCCACTGCATTGTTGTCCCTAAGGTAGTAGAAATGGCCGGGGACCGGGTTTGCCGGAATCTCTAAAATAAGACCCGGTGATATGCTAAGAATCATTGTTATTGTGTGTGCCTTGTGTGTCGCTTAGAAGGGCCACGAGTACATGTTGTATGTTCCCCGTAGTCGACTTAAGGGCTACGATTCATGAAATCAAGCATAATTGAACCGAGAGAGTTAGTAAAGGGTCTCGATAGAACTCACTGAGACAAGTTGTCTCACCCAATCCATTGTTGTTGTTTTTCAGTTAAGCAGGGAAAGTTGAAGACCGTGAGGCACGGCTATGGAGACGCTTGAAGAGTTGCTGACGACATTCCTTTTGTCATGTTATGTATCTTTGTATTTCAGTTTCCTTTGTATCTCCGTATATTTGTATTCGGTACCTTAGATATACGATTGTACGACTTATGTCATGAAGTTGCAAATCGCTTCCGTAGACTTTCGGTTATGAGTATTGAACACTAGTTTGAGTTGTGTGAGGACCGACTTTAATTATATTATGTTCAGATATGTAAGTGCGTTTGATGAGTTTCATCGAAGTGTAGAATGTGTTCAATATTTTAAAAAGGAAAGTCACTCTGATGTATGCCAGTAGTGCATTTCGGTAGTTTCTACAAGTTAGAAACTATCGGGGTGTTACAATTGGTATCAGAGCAGTTCGACCTAGTCGGGCTTAGAATCATGAGTCTCTTAAGTCCTCTAAGTGTGATTCCTCTTTATATGCTATTAGACGTTTAGCCTGATCAACTAAACACTTTGTGCATATTTTGCGGAATCATGGCTGGTGGAAGTAGGAGAAGCGTCCCCGTTGATCCGAATACCGAATGGATGCAGAATGTGATCGAGAGACAACAGAAGATGATGGAAGATATGTTGCTAATGCAGCAGAATGCTCAAGCTCAGCCTCAGCAAGTTCCTGAGCCTCAAGTTGACCCAAGGAGGGTTTTCTCTGAATTTCTGAAAATGAAGCCGTCCGAGTTCAGAGGAGGACCAGATGTCATGGAAGCCCAGCATTGGATGGATGACATAGAGAAGATTTTCGTGGCTATGCAAGTCCCTGATGAGGACAAGCTGAGATTGGCGACACATATGCTGAAGGGAGAAGCTAACAACTGGTGGACTAAAGCCAAAGCCATGATGGCAACTATGGGTACTCCCCAGACTTGGGAACATTTCAGGCAGGTATTTTTGGAGCAGTTCTTTCCGACAGCTACGAGGTTTGACAAGGAGAATGAGTTTCTGACTCTCACTCAAGGAATTTCAACTGTGGGTCAGTACGCGGCTAAGTTTGAAGAGTTATATCAATTCTTCGGTTTGGCCGGGTATGCTCCCAATGACAAGTGGAAAACCGAAAGGTTCAAGTATGGATTAAGGGAGGACATTGCTCAGAGTCTAAGTTCTTTTGCATATACCAATTATGCGGCCATGGTTCAGCAAGCTCATATAGCTGAAAGTGATTTGAAGAGGTTGTATGCTAGTAGAAAGGTATTCAATCAGAATAAGAGGAAGGAGGTCGAATGGGCAGACCGGGACGATGAGTCAAGGGGTAACTTCGGCAAGGATAAGCAAGTGCGGACATCCGAGTTCTCAAAGCCTGAAAATTGTTCAAAGTGTGGAAAACCGCATAGGGGAGAATGTCGCATGGGCTCAGATCATTGTTTCTTTTGCAAGGAGGAAGGACACTACTCTAGGGATTGTCCCGCTAAGAAGAGGAATAGAGAGGGGACGGCTGCTCCGAGGGTATTTGTGTTGGACGCTCAGAAAGGGAAAGCTGATGATGATTCGACGAAAGGTATATTGTGTGCTAAACTGTTTGAGTAGGTCAAATTTTGAGGACAAAATTTTTAAAAGTTGGGGTGAATGTAACATCCCCTGTATTTGCTAATTTATTATATTGTTATAATATCAATTATTAGTGATTTATTTAGTTGATTGAAATTTTAAATTAAATTGAAAGTGATTTGCTTGATTGGTTAAGTGTGAGAATTGTGTGCTTAATTGAATTAATTGCTTCACATTGAGTTTATTAGAGCTGAAGGAGTCATAGGGAATGAAATGTTAGGAAAGGGATAGTTTGGTCTTTTTGCCATGTCCCCTTATATGAACCCATCCAACTGAACAAATGAAGGGAAACACACTTCATTTTCAAAGAGAAAGAAAACAGAAACTGAGGGGAGAGAAAGGGAAGGTGAGGCGTGAGAGGGAGAGGGAAAGAGAAGAGAGGAGAGTTCATCAAAATGTTCATGCATGTTTAATCCCTTGCCACCAAAGTGTTAAGCTCATCTCCTTCTTTTCATTGATACCAAATTCGAAATCATCCCCCTCCTCCACCATAAATCACCATTGGAGGACAAACCAAGCTCCACTTGCCCAAACACCAAATCTGAACCATTGCATGTTGGTTGGGTGAGCATTAGGACCAACTTCAGTCCCTAAACCATGATTTGAACCAACCTAGGAAGCTCTTCCGGATCTGGATTCAGTGTACAAGCTTTAGGAGACCTGGGTTTTCAGCTTGGAGCTGTCTAGGAGCAGTTGAGCAAGAGAGTTTGTGGCCCTCCGTTCGTCGCGTTCGATAAGTCTCGGCATTGTGTGGTTGTCATCGTGAAAGAGGTGAGTTCTATACTCACTAGGGAAATTATCATGTGTTCTGGTTGAGTCTCGCGTTTTGAAAGAAATTGGCGACAAGCCGCTTTGCGAAAACCCGTTTTAAATACCGAGATATGTCGTTGTTTGATTGGAATTGTGTTTGATATTTATGGTTGTTATGATGAGTGATATATGGAGTGTTTGGCTGAATGATATTCTGTTATTAAAGGTTGATAAGTTAGGTATCGATCGGGAAAAGATTTGGACACGAAACGGAGTCAAAAACAGTATGAAATGGCCATTTTACAGGACTGTGCATCAGGCACGGATCGTGCGGATCCTTCTGATGCTTTCTGGAAAATTTCCATTTCGCGCACGGATCGTGCGCCATTAAGCACGGGTCGTGCATATCTGTCTGACCCAGATTTTTAAAAGGTGTCCAAACGCTTCCTAAATGATTCCAAACCTATCCTAATCCCTTCCCAATGTTATGAAATGATAAAATAACCGTAATCCATGGAAACTACTTGTGTTATGGATTTGATTGTCATGCTATGATTGTGATCGAGATAAGCTTATGCCATGGATATTGCTTTGTGTAATTGATGTATTGTGCTGGACTGGCTGGATTATTATCAGGATAAGTTAGAAGAGTAAACCCTAGTAAGCCATGTGAGATCACCTAATAATAAGATCATGTTCGTACAAGACTAAGTTAAGTACAAGTTCACTGTTAAGTATAAGCTCATGGTTTGATCAAGTTCATTGTTCACTGATCACGGTTTACTGCTCATTGTTCATGGTATATATTATACACATCATTTCTGGGGTGACGACCCTGTTCATGGATTAGCGTACTAGTGGGAGAGGAAGTCATGAGCCTTATCCCCTAGGCCCACTGCATTGTTGTCCCTAAGGTAGTAGAAATGGCCGGGGACCGGGTTTGCCGGAATCTTTAAAATAAAACCCGGTGATATGCTAAGAATCATTGTTATTGTGTGTGCCTTGTGTGTCGCTTAGAAGGGCCACGAGTACACGTTGTATGTTCCCCGTAGTCGACTTAAGGGCTAAGTTTCATGAAATCAAGCATAATTGAACCGAGAGAGTTAGTAAGGGGTCTCGATAGAACTCACTGAGACAAGTTGTCTCACCCAATCCATTGTTGTTGTTTTTCAGTTAAGCAGGGAAAGTTGAAGACCGTGAGGCACGGCTATGGAGACGCTTGAAGAGTTGCTGACGACATTCCTTTTGTCATGTTATGTATCTTTGTATTTCAGTTTCCTTTGTATCTCCGTATATTTGTATTCGGTACCTTAGATATACGATTGTACGACTTATGTCATGAAGTTGCAAATCGCTTCCGCAGACTTTCGGTTTTGAGTATTGAACACTAGTTTGAGTTATGTGACGACCGACTTTAATTATATTATGTTCAGATATGTAAGTGCGTTTGATGAGTTTCATCGAAGTGTAGAATGTGTTCAATATTTTAAAAAGGAAAGTCACTCTGATGTATGCCAGTAGTGCATTTCGGTAGTTTCTACAAGTTAGAAACTATCGGGGTGTTACAGTATTTCTTCTGCTTCCTCATCTTCTTCACTCTCAGATTCTTCTTCAGTATCACTCTCCTCACCTGATGATTCCTCATCCTCCTGCTTCTCCATCTCTTTCATCACTGCAATGGTTTCTTCTTCATCTTCCTCACTTATGTTTTCAATGTCATCAGAATCCAAACTTTCCTCCTCTACTACAGCTTTTTGCACTTTCTTTGGAGGATGATAAGAGCAACTCCCCTCAGCAAGTCAGAAGCCGCAAAGACTAGCGGGAACGTCAATGGAGGATGATAAGAGCAACTCCCCTCAGCACCAAGCAATCCCTGAAAAGTCATAGGTGAGAAGGCAGGCTAAAAGCAGAAGAAAACGGCAAAAATAAAACAGAGTGCTAAGCACAAGCCCACACAAAACCAGCGCCCATAGGAGCAGCCAGCGCCCAGGAGGACGCCTGGCAGGGCGCCAATCAAGGCAGCCAGCGCCCCTGAGGGCGCCTGGCAAGGCGTCAATAAGGCAACCAGCGAGCAGCCAGCGCCCAGGAGGGCGCCTGGCAGGGCGCCAGTCAAGGCAGCCGGCGCCCGTGAGGGTGCCTGGCAGGAGGGCACTGATAACAATGTAAATAAACGGGAACGAACAACAAATACTTACCGGGAAGAAGAGACGTTGAAACGAGTGGACTCTACTCCCTCCTCCTCTTTTTAAGGAGGCACTAGGTTGGTGACTTGATCCCCACTCCTTGGACAGTCAAGATCAACTCTACCCATTCAACGATTCACAGGAGGGCACGATTTCCTATAAATACAGGCAAACTTTGCCCTTACAAAGGTTGAATCTCTAATCTTTAGTACCTTCACTCTTATATTCTATATACTGACTTGAGCGTCGGAGTGGCTTGCAGGTACCCCCCCGGGCGCTCATTGACCTCCTGTCAGGACAGCAAGAGACCTACCAACAGCAGACGACCAAAAAGCTGCTCGGTACAGAACACCCCCCAAGTGTGAGTCACTCACATCACTATACTTGATCCAAACTAGGATCCACTACCCGCTCCCCCACCAAGCCGAACCATGGCTTTGATACCACTTGTTGGGGAGTCCGGGGGAGCACCGAGAGCAACAACGAGCTAGCCAATGAACCGGACCACCAAGAGACTTGGATGCCACATCTCCACCAAAAACCTTAAGGCGTTAGGTATTTGGGTCCCCTCTCTTATATGTCCTTCATATAGCTCATTCATAGCCAATGTGGGACTTATAACCCACTCACACTTGAATTTCCAACATCTCCCCCCAAGTGTGAGTCACCCACATCACTATACTTGATCAAAACCAGGATCCACTACCCGCTCCCCCACCAAGCCGAACCATGACTTTGATACCACTTGTTGGGGAGTCCGGGGGAGCACCGAGAGCAACAACGAGCTAGCCAATGAACAAAACCACCAAGAGACTTGAACGCCACATCTCCACCCAAAACCTTAAGGCGTTAGGTATATGGGACCCCTCTCTTATATGTCCTTCGTATAGCTCATTCATAGCCGATGTGGGACTTATAACCACTCACACTTGAATTTCCAACGGTTACTACTATAATATTATAGTTTTTTTGTTGATTTTGTCATAACATTATTAATAAGCCCTTTCCGTCAAAAAAATCTACTATACCTAGTTACTCGGTGACAGTATTATTTTGAAATACAATAATTTTATTCATGTAAAAAGTGTTTTTTTTTGTGATGAACGTAGATCACATAAATTTATGAGACTTCTGATTTAGTTAAATTTTGTTTGATATTTCATCTTTAATAATATATCAATTTTTTTATAAATCGGTTATCCTCTGCGCGTAATTGTAGAGACTAATTCCTCGAGCAAGTTATGACCACAACGGGCGGCAAAACATTTTTAAATTGATTAACAATTAAAACTCACTTTTGAGTGGTCAATATTTTAAGAACCGAACCAGTGATGGTACTGGGTCACTGGGTCAAGGGATAGACCGAAGTGTTATTAGTTGAACCGCATGATCATTAACACGATATTAATTAAAAAATTCCCAAATTTTTAGGACCTATAAATTTCATCCCTGTAAAACTTAATTTGTTAAAATTACACGCCTTGCTTATTTTATTTGCTCGGTATATATTAAATAAATTTTAAAATAACTACTATCTAAGTATTTTATATATATAAAAATTCAGTCTATACTTTAAAAATTCATATCATGCTTCAATAAATATTTAAAATCTTATTTTTAATTTCAATATAGATATTTAGGTAATAGCAAACAATAAGAAATTTATAATAAAGAACAAAAATATATTTTAATATATTAAGAATTATGAATAAACTTCATAGGTAAGTTAATATTAAATAAGTTTGTTTAAATGTATTATCTCATAATATTAATATTACAAGTTTACAATGTCCTCAGAATGAGCGTACATCATTTTAATTCTTAAGTTATTATATACTCCCTCCATCCCAAAATATAAGACTCTTTTTTCACTTTTACTTGTCCCAAAATATAAGACCCTTTACAACTTTCTATATACATTTATTACTCTTTTCTAAATATATCCTTATTAATAGTACTAAATTGTGTTGGTATATGAAAATTTAACATTAAATGTTAGGGTAATTTAGTAATAGTCATACAAAATTTTGTAATTTAGTCATACAAAATTTTAACATATTAACTACTCTACCAGCTTTTCTTAATAACCGTGAAAAGCGCAATGAGGCCTTATATTATGAGACAGATGGAGTATATTTTTATCGCCACTTTCTATCAAAAGCACTGATGGCTTAGTGGCTATGTTGTAGCATTGCATGCAATTGGTTGCGGGATCGATTCCTAGTTGCTCCAAGTTGTGTTAATTTTTAAGTATCATAACAATACTTCTTTTTCCTACGGGTCAGTTCAACCAGAAGACCTTCACCGGACCGTGCATAGGACCAGTTCTTGGTCGTCCCGGTCCAACCGCCCGGTTTGAACCGGGTTTTAAAAAACTGGTCCATAGGTTGTGGCAGTTTTGCCAGTTGAATTGTTTCGAGTGGGAAGTGAGCAAACTGTCCTATTATAGGAAGTAGGATGGACTCACATGTGGAGGCTATTGGAACTTGCATTTTAATTGTGAATAATTATTTTGTTTGAAATTAGAAAGGACCTTTTATGTACCAAGTTTTTCACGAAACTTGATTTCAATTTCTAAACTTGAACCATTTGGATATTCCTTTAATTTCAAGGATACTTCGTTTGAATTATTTTATAATTCTGAAAGTGTTGGGAATGGTATATTGTCTGATGATCTTTATGGCATTAATTTACAAAACGAGTCCATCTATAATTCGATACATGTACAAAATGGAATTAAAAGGTGTAATATTATTGAGAACTCCTCTACGTTATGGCAGTGGAAATTAGGACATATCTCCATAGAGAGAATTAAAAGGTTAGTAAAAGATGGGGGTACTCAATACTCTAGATTTTGCTGACTTTGAAACTTGTGTTGACGGCTTTAAGGGAAAGTAGACTAACATGTCTACGAAAGGTTCCATTAGGAGTTCAAGCCTATTAGAAACAATTCGTACAGACATGTATTGTCCTGATATGGATGCACATGGTTAGAAATATTTTATCACCTTTATAGATGATTACTCACGTAATATGAATGTTTATTTGCTTCAGATTAAAAATGAATCATTGGATGCCTTCAAAGTCTTTAAGGCTGAAGTTGATCAGAACCAATGTGGAAAGCAAATAAAGTTAGTGAGATCAGATTGGGGTGGAGAGTATTATTAGGGATGGCAATGGGGCGGGGCGGGGACGGGGAGTACTCCCCCGCTCCCCGTCCCCGCCTCCCAAGTTGTCCCCCGTCCCCATCCCCGATCCCCGCTTCGGGAAGTTTTCCTCCTCCATCCCCATCCCCCACAGATCCCCACGGTCCCCGCGGGGACTCCGAAAATTTATTAAAAGTTTGAAAAAATATAAATTAAAATATAATAAAATTGAATAAATATATAAAAGTAAGACTAAAAAACAAAACTTTAACATTTTAATACAAAAAATATAAAAGTTAGTCTTACTTTTATATTTTAATATTTAAAAAGTATAAAAGTTAGAACAATTAAATATTTTAAATTAGAAACACGTATAAAAAGACTACAAAATTAATACTTATAGTATAATATACATCTATAATAAAAATATTTATGTAATATATTTCGGGGCGGGGGGTATGATCCTCGTCCCCATCCCCACTTTAACTGCGGGGAGATTTTCTCCGCCGTCCCCGTCCCCACGGGGGGAAATTCCCCGCCCACGGGGCCCCGAACGGGGCAATCCCCGCGGTGATCCCCACTTACGGGTAGAAATTGCCATCCCTAAGTATTATGGTAGCTACACTGAGAGTGGACAAGCACCTGGTCCATTTGCTAAGTTTCTTCAAGAGCATGAGATTGTTGCCCAATATACTGTGTCAGGTTCTCCAAACTAGAATGGTGATGCAAAAAGAAGAAACTGAACACTTTTGGACATGGTGCAGAGTATGCTTAGCAGCTCAAACCTTCCTAAATCCTTGTGGAAAGAAGCACTAAAGATGGCTGTGCATATTTTACACCGAGCTCCAACCAAGGCTGTTCCGAAAATGCGTTTGAAATTATTTAAAGGTTGGAAACCGAGTTTGCGATATTTGCGTGTTTGAGGCTGACCATCCGAGATGAGGACTTATAACCCACAAGAGAAGAGATTCGACCCGAGGACCATTAGTGGGTATTTCATTGGATATGTCGAAAGGTTTAAAGGTTATAGATTTTTGCTGTCCATCTCACACAACTAGGATTGTGGAGTCAAGAAATGCAAAGTTTCTTGAAAATCAATTGATTAGTGGGAGTAATCAATTCAGGAACTTAGTTTTTGTGCATGATCATATAGAATCTTAACCTTCCACTTCGAGTGGTAGATTGATTGTAGTTCATAATATCCCTCAAGTTCAATTGGATGTTGATCAAACAATAATTGGGATTCCACAAAATGCTGAGAATCGGGTAGATCAAGTTGATCATCGAATGCCTAAAAATGATGAACAATTAGTTGAACCACATGATCCACAAGAAAATGTTGACCCAACATTGAGGAGATCTTCTAGAACGAGAAAACCAACTATTCCTAATGATTTCGTTGTGTATCTACAAGACTCTGACTATAATATTGGAGTTGAGGATGATCCTAAAACTATTACACAAGCCATGAGTTGTAAAGAGTCAAATTTGTGGTATGATGCCATGAATGATGAGAGGATTTCCATGAAAATAGCAATGTTTGGGATCTTGTAGAGTTACCGAATGGGTACAAGGGCATTGGCTTTAAATGGGTCTTTAAAACCAAGAAAGATATTCATTAGATAACATTAAGAGATACAAGACTAGACCCATAGCTAAGGGGTTTAAGCAAAAGGAAAGAATCGATTACACGGGGACTTTCTCTCCTGTATCTAAGAAAAATTCTCTTCGTATCATCTTGGCATTAGTTGCACATTTTGATATTGAGTTGCATCAAATGGATGTGAAAACAACCTTTCTTAATGATGATTTAAAGGAGGAGGTTTGTATGAAGGTAAGCATTTGGTTTGCAAGTTTAAGAAATCTATATATGGTTTAAAACAATCCTCACGTTTTGGTCTGAAAATCCTATGGATCAATGCGTATACCAGAAGGTTAATGGGAGCAAAATTTGTTTTCTTGTTTTATAAGTGGATGATATTCTACTTGTTTCAAATGATAAGGGTTTGCTACACGAGGTTAAACAATTTCTCTCCAAAAACGTTGATATGAAGGATATGGGTGACACATCTTATGTCATTGGCATTAAGATCTATAGAGATAGACCTCGAGGTATTTTAGGTCTATCACAGGAAGCCCATATCAACAAGGTTTTAGAGAGATTTCGGATGAAGGATTTTTCACCACGTGTTGCTCCCATTGTGATAGGTAATAAGTTCAATTTAAACCAATGCCTTAAGAGTGATTTTGTGTGGGAACAAATGTAAAACATTCTTTATGCTTCTGTTGTTCGAAGTCTTATGTGTGCACAAGGCCCGATATTGATTTTCTTGTTGGACTTTTAGGAAGATATCAGAATAATACATGCATTGACCATTGCAAAGATGCAAAGAAAGTATTGAGGGACCTTTAAGGGACAAGATTATAGACTCATGTATAGGCAGACGGACAATCTAGATGTTATCGGCTATTCAGATTTTGACTTTGTTGGTTGTGTTGATTCTAGTAAATCAACATCAGGTTACATCTTTATGATGGCTGGTGGAGCTATTTCATGGAGAAGTACTAAGAAAACTATGGTTTCTACTTCTACTTTGGAAGCCGAGTTTATCTCATGTTATGAGGCTACACATGAGTGTACGAGCGGAAATTTGGTGAGGTATCATTGAGTGGCAGACAAACATGTTTAGTAAGTTCGACAATGTAGCCATCGAATATATCCCAGTATAACAAAATCAAAAGGCTAATGACTTATCCCAGATAGCCTCATGAGTCATGATACAAATTATTGCTAAATACAATTACGCATTTGTCGGAGATCCGTGAACTCTTATGTTCTCTTGACGAACGATATAATCTGACGAATGACATGTCGATTAGGACAAATTGGAGGATGCAAATGATTTATTATTTGGAGAACCCTAATCAGAACGTAGACGGAGAACTCAAATATAAGGCCTTTAAGTTTACATTGTTAGGAGAGACCTTATATGAAAATCAGTTGACCGGAATCTCAACACGTGTTTAAGTGAGGAAGATGCCTTCATAGCTCTAGCTAAAGAACATGAAGGAATTTGTGAAGCTTACCAAGAAAGAAACTAAATGAAGTGGATACTTGATGACAAATATACTATTTGGTTGATGATGATTTTGAATTGCATTAAATTTGCTTAGTCCTATGAAGAGTGTTAGAAACATGGACGTATTCGAAAGGTGCGTGATTGTGAATTGCATTCGATAGTCAAACCTTGGCCATTTCAGAGTATAGGCTTTGGACCTAACAGGATGTAATAATGAACTGCTTGGTGTGGATAATTTTATTAAATGCTTAGAATAGTGCTATTGAAAGATCGAGGCACCATCTTTGTAAGGAACCATCTTTGTTGGTAAAAATACGTCGAATATATATGTACAATTTAGGAATATAAATATGTTGACTTGTACGCCTTATCACACTAAGGATAATGGCCAAGCACGAGTATTGTTGGCTTGTCAAAATTTAGCGCGAGAGCTGACGGGAACAACTCCATACAAACTTGTTTATGGCCATGACAATGTATTACCTGTTGAGATCCAATTGGAGTCGATTCGTAAAGTCATTGAATTGTGATTCGGTCGAAACATGAAAAATTACATGATAAAATAAAATTATAATGGAAAAAACTTAAAGTGTGGTCGGTGCTATTTTTCAATCACGCCATGACACATGGATTAATTATTTATATTATCTATTTTCTTTTATTTATTTTTAAAAAAACTAGCACACATGTTGGACAATGTTGGATGAAAGCTGGGTTCAAGTTGCTAGATCCTGTCGACGATCACTCTGGCTTTCTTGGGTTTGCACTTGGTCATCATTTTTGCCTCTTATCACTTTGGCACAAAGGTTTTCCTTCTTGATCACATCAGTGTAAGGTGTTATCTTAGCTTGAAGAAGTACTGAGGCTTTTGTGACCTGAATGAGGTTTTCCTTCCATATTGATGATATCAATTGGGACTATCAAAACCAGTTTGTGCTCAACAACACTGGGAGACATAGCTTCTCGAGTGTCCTCAACTTGGAGATTATGTTGAGACCCATATGATAAGTAAAAAATGTTTTTATAGCATTAAATCTCTACTCTGGATGTTAACATACCAACTTAGGTTATCTAAGAAAGTATATTATAAAATATAATTTGATACATTATAAAGATAAAAATACGTGTTTCAATGATTCTTGTTTATCTTCTTGTTATGCCCTTATTGTCAAGTTATTTACTTCCAACATGTCAAAAAAAAGTTATTTACTTCCAAATCTTCAATGAACAAGCTAAATAAAATTCTAAGTGCATTTGCTCAAAAAACTTATTAGTTGAGAAGATCTAATAGAGTCCTCTTTAAAGGTCTTTCTTGTCCTATATGATCTAACGAATATAAGGAGAAGTCTCCCACGACTAGGTTTGATTCTGGTGCTTCCTACGCGGTGGAGGTATCTGCTTTGGAAAAAAGCTGGGCGGATATCGCAGATGAGGAGGTTGTCTCTAACTCGCAAGAAGCTATGCTCTTTCCAAACACCAAAGTTTTGATTGTTCCTGACTTAGAGGTCACGAATCATGCAGTAAAGGATGATATGCAAATTTTAAGTAGGCTGTGGGGTGAGTCGCCAGATGACGTTGGTGACCCGGTGGTTCCTAACTCAGCGGAGAGGTACTCGGAACCGGTTGTGTCCAAGAAACAGAAGAAGACGCAAAAAAAGACTGTTGGCTACAATCTTCGGTCTAAATCTAGTTCAATTTCTGTCACTTTTTGAGGTGTTGTTTTTTTATTTCAGTCTTTGAGCCTGTTTTGTTTGACCTGTTGGTCTGCTCTCAACCTTTGTTTGGTTTTTGGGTGCCTTTGCCTAGGTTCCTTTTTGTTGCTTTGTTTACTTTTTCTGGCTTTGGGTCTTGGTTTGGTCCCCCATAATCTTTTTAATTTCTGTATTCTTTTTCTCTTTTTAATATAATTTAGTTGCTTAAAAAAAAAGAAGAAGATATAAAAAGCTAACAAAAGCTCAACAGGATTCAAAACAAAGGTAGACTATATACAAAATGTATTGTGTAAAGCCTTAAAGTAAAACACTCTTAATTACCTAGATTCTTAATATGCATGATAGCACTAACATTCTCCCTAGTAAAGTATTTTTGTCTTCATCTAAATGTTAATTCTGTGTGTGATGGCATAAAAAAACATCACCTAAGAAAAGGCACACTAACCATTTAGGACTCAAAAAATAAATACCAAAAGTATTGTGAGATTATCACTAGTGCAAAAAAGGGATTTAAAGTCAGGCGAAAAGGGGATTTAAAGTCAGGCGCCCGCTTGACTTTTATTAAGTCGACTTTGTATGTCAGGAGTTTTAAAGTCAAGCGATAGCCTGACTTCGTAAGTCTGATTTAAAGTCAAGCATTTATTTCGCCTGACTTCGTAAGTCACTTTTAAAGTCAAGCATTTATTTTGCCTGACTTCGTAAGTCTGTTTTAAAGTCAAGCATTTATTTCGCCTGACTTCGTAAGTCTGTTTTAAAGTCAAGCATTTATTATTGCCTGACTTCGTAAGTATGATTTAAAGTCAAGCATTTTATTCTTGCCTGACTTCGTAAGTATGATTTAAAGTCAAACATTTATTCTTGTCTGACTTCGTAAATATGATTTAAAGTCAAGCATTATTGCGCCTGACCTTAAAAGTTTTTTTTTTTTCAAATTTTGGTTAAATCTATACACCCTGGTTATACAAATTTTCGTTCCGTAGAAGCGACTCCACTGGGGATCGAACCCAGATCTCTGGTTCCGTAGACCAGCGCCTTATCCATTGGGCCATGGAGTCATATATCAGTGCTCAGGTCATAAATAATACTCACAGTAAAACAACCATAAATAATACCCACCTTCTACAGTGAAGAATATCCTAGAACCAATTTACCACTAATCTAAATATCATGAAATTATAACATACTCATTATGAACTGCTTATACCCTAGACAATAGACTGAGCAAAGATTACAATGATTGGAAATATACTTCCATTAGAAACTACTAATGCAATCACCAAAGAAGTAGTGCTGTAAGAACATCTAGTCTAACAATGAAGAGTCATAACATATTCATACCAACACTAACAAATTACATATTCATACCAACACTAACAAATTACATATTCATACCAACACCAGTCTAGTATAAGAACATCTCTTATTCACTGCATATATAAGAGAGCTGTAAGCCTGTAATGCATATACATTATTAACTATAGTAAAGAACATCTACTAGAAAAAGAAACTTAACAAGAAAAATAAAACCAAAAGAAATGGTTTTATTTTTGAATGGTCATTATGATTTCATTATTTGTTAAAGATATACAAACTTCAAATAATGGAACAGAGGACAATTGCAAGGACAGGGGAAATGTCCTGACTACAAATTGCAATAACTCAATTTTCTGTAAGAGACAGACTGGAAATAATCATTCTCAACTCCTTCCTATATAAGAAATAAAGAAATCCTAAGAAAGGAGAGTGAGACTGACTAGTGCTGCAACCCGCATATCCAGGCCAATTTTTTTCAAGGACTTAGTTCACCACATCTTCGCCAACCTACGAGCCATAAAAGAACAACTGTCAAATTACCAGTCAGTGAAAGAATTTATGAAAAACAAAGAAAAAACTAGTAGATGAGAGTTCACTCTTTGAAAATAGTTTCTAAGATACTATTTTGGACAATTATGAAAACACTATGATATCTGAACTCGCAAAATTTAACACATCACAGGAGGAGTTTGGTAGTATGTGTTTCAAACTAAGAGAGAATTACTGCATCACGGAATAATCATGATAATTGACAACAAGAAAGAATCGAACTGATTATAACAAACTCAAGGTAACAAGAATTACTGTATCCTCAATATTGAAACCCTTAGTCCACTTTATTAGAGTCCCAGATGCAATTGGTGTTTGCTTCACTGGGAACGAGAACGTAAAACCTAGCTCTCTTTGTCTGCTGGGTGGAGGATGAAATCCTAAAATTTGACCAACATTACAGATTCCTGAACACCTTATACATTTTATTTCTCCTTAGTACCTGCAAATCAAGATTGCAATTAAGTGTTACTTCAATTCTGACCAATATAATCAGATACTATAAGCCTCACAATCAAAAATCACTCAAAGAGCAATAAATAGCAGCAAACTTTAGCCTGAATTTTTTACACCATAAATTTAGTGTTTAAGAACAGTAAATTTATCTATCAAATGAAACCTCATGAACACTGGGCTCCGGCCCTCTGCCAAAATGGAATGGCATGAGTCTACATGCAAGGAATGAAATCATTCCTTCCATTAATTGATCAAACCAAATATAAAAGCAACTCACCAACTGGTTTGAAGGTGATGTAAGAGTTCCGGTGCCATCCGTCCCAAACATCATTAGAGGCTTAGAAGAATTACCATTATTAGGCATGGTAGTAGGCATTGATATCACATCTCCAGGAGTATGAGTTGAGGGAGTTGAAGGCGCTGAACTTGGTGATGGTCCTGCGGTATTTGTTGTTCCTGAACTATTAGCAGGACCTGAAGAAGATACAGGTTGCTTTCTCTTTGTTCCCATCTGGCTTTTTGAAACCTTCAAGTGCATTCAGAGAACTGTGTTAGGAACCTACTTTATACTCATCGTAAGTTACATGTACATGGTATTGACAACAATAAAAGGACTGACCTGTTCATTTCCTCTAAATGAACTTGACATGCTACCATCCATGGTAACACTACCACCTTCTCCCCCTATTTTATCTTGCTGATGCATGCTATGATTTGAAGACTGAGATTGCTGATTTGAAAGAGCATGTTGTTGAAGTTGTTGTTGCTGTGCATTGATGCCTGTCTGTTGTTGATGCTGTTGTTGCTGCTGCTGAAACTGAGCCAGTTTCAACTGCACATACAGAAACATTCATTAGCATAAATATAAGAAATTTTTATTTTTATATATAAAACTGTTCAACTAATTGTGTAGCAACTAAATTGAATATGGAAAGAAAATTAAAAGAGAACTAGCACCTTCATTAGCATATCTGTATCTCCACGAGGAAAAAGAGGGCCACCACCTTGAAGAGGTGATCCGACATTCGATATAACATCGCCAATAGGGTTTGAAATACCGTCTTTATTTAGGCCAAGATTCCTATTGTTCAATAGCATTCTTAGTCTTCTACTTTCTTCACTGGCAGATGGTGATGCCAGACTTTGTTGTGCGAGCATAAACTGTTGCTGATGCTATGGGGACTAGCCCTGCTGCTTACCACAAAAAAAGCTGATAGACTGTTGTAATTCAAAAATATCACAATCTAGAGGTAAGGAGGAGACTATTGAAGATGATAAATTAAAATACTAAGTAAAGAACATTACCAAAGCTGCAGCACATATTATTGCAGCTGTCTGAGTAGAATGAGTTCTTCTACCAAATGGAAACTGAGTACAACTCGATGATATTGAATTATTAACCGTCTGGATTCCTCTTGGAAATTTTGATGTAGTAAGAACATTCTCTTCAATGCACTGGCCACCTCTTCTAACTGTGTACAAAAGTATGATCATTATGCTATCATTATAATAGTTAAAAAAGATTGAATCAAGTTTTCTATCACTTGTGCAACAAATAGAAAACCAAATGTGTCAGATTCAGATCTATGTAGTTAATAGCAAAATAGTGTAGTGTTCCTACCCCCAAAAGGCCAAAACACTAGCAAATAATTGGAGGTATACAAATAATTGGATGGAATGAACTAATATGAGAAGCAAATAATTGGAGGTATACAAATGATGGATATATGAGTGAAGACATAGATAATATAATCCTCTACTGAATGTTAATTGCAAGTTAATGTAATCCTCTACTGAAGATTTAGCAACAACTTAATTAATTTTATAGAACAAGAATGACACTTAAGATTTAGCTCACATCATACTGACTGAGGCAACAATGGTGTACCCAATTGCAACTCCAAACAGGTTCACATACTGGATTATGCCACATACCTTCACCATCTTCCCTCCTGAAACCCAAAAACCATGGCATGTTCATTAATCAACATTCATCACACACAATACTACATATTTTTTTCTTCTAGTTTTGACTACAAATATTGTTACCTAAGATGGACTTTACTGCATCCATGTCGGTGTAACAAGTTCCTGTGGCATATGATAACTTCTTAAAATTGGAAAACAAGAAAAAGATGGAAACTAAAAATTAGAAACTATAAAAGCCAGGACTCTTACACGCTTCCTTGTTGACAAGTTTTCTGCTCAAACCTTGTTATGCTGAAGTTGTTATATGACAGATCTCTGCATAAATGTTAGAGGATCTTAATCAGAATGTAAGATAATGCAATAGATAACTTCATGAAACAAGTGATTTATCAGGAAATGAAGCTAAAGCTACAGTCCTTAAAAGAGAAAAAACAAAAGAAACTGCACATTTGATCAAGTAGCACTAGAGAGACAACTTACACAAAGTTTGGTTTGTCTATCCACTCAGGCAGCGAGCCAGACATACGATTCCGGATTCGGGATATAACTCTAGTGAAATCAACATCACAACATCAATTTATAGAACTTCAGACAAACATATTAGTAGTCATCTCCACCAATCAAAGAGTTTCTCTAGATGGCAAGCTCAATCAGCATTTACTAATAATAATAATAATAGCAATTATAATCAAAATAAACATGGAATCACAAAAGATTTTCTTCTCTTTCTCTATATCTTTTACTTTGTCAGAAGCACAAGTTAAATATATTATGAGTATTTTTCTTTTTGAAAAAAATTCTTAGTAAAAGTTTTTTTGCAAGATGATAACAAGGAGAAGAGTGAACTGACCAAGACTCAACATGGCCATGCCAAAGCCAGCATCTGACAATATGGAAATAGACTTAGCAATTTAGCAGGCATCTCAATGTTCCATCTGCAAGGAACAACAACAAAACAGACAACCATAATCAATCAAAATAAAACAACAATTGATTTTATTATTGTACACATGAAATGAAATGTGAAAGATGTGCTTGCATACTTAAATGAAACTAGTGACCAAGTGAGACCAATTAGACTAGAGTAAGTGTTTGGATTTCTGATAAGTTTCCTCCAAACCATAATCAATATAAGCCTTGTCATCACACTTGCTGGTGGCATAGTTTTTGGCTTTCCATCTCCAATTTAGAAGGTCTAGGAGTTAGTCCTCTAGAAGTAGCTGAAAGACCATAAACATAAAAAGCACCAAAATTTGAATTCCTTCCACCACCAGAAGCCATCATTGAATAAAAATCTGTATGATTAAATCTCAGCATTAGTAAGATTGCAAAGAATCAACATGAATAGAAACAATAGAACCAACAGTGTCAGGAAATTGTTCAGAAATCAACATCCTAGCACCTCTAAACTCAAACATAAATAACATCAAATTATACCAAATAATACATTGAAGTACAACAATTTGAACCATTAAAATCCCTGAAATAATACATAAACTCAATATTTACCACAAAATGTATATAAATAGTACAAACAACATAAAATGGCAGTTTTGTTATGCCAATAAATTCAAAAACATAAATTTTTATTTTCCTTTTCATAAATGTCAATATTTTTTACTCACACAAAGGAGTCTCTGTCGAATCTGAATCTCTGTCGAATCTGGATCAAGAGCTGGTTGAGATATCTCCAACCCTTTCCTTATTTTTCACCTCCTCGCCGTCGCACCATCAATCACCACCGTGCAACCCCAAAGCCACGAACCAAACCGTCAACGGCCATCATCCTTCGCCCAATCACCTTCAACACGAACACAGTAACCACCACCCATGACCATCTACACCGCACCACAGTAACCATACTTATGACTAAACCCTCTACACCACCGTCAACTATCACGCCTCACCACCAACAGAGTCGAACCATCGTAGATCGTCCTTCTCCCTTTGCGAATCGCACCCACCGCCCTCTTCTCTCTACTCAGATCTCTCGTTTCCCCTCTCTCCCTTTTCTATTCCGAAGAGCGTCGTGTTGATAGTGAAAAGAGAGTGGTGTGAGACGCGGTGGAGGAGAAGGAGAAAACGAAGTCACGGTGGAGGGATAGAGAAAGACCACGGTGCCGTGAAAGAGGAGAGGATGAGTAGGGTGCTGAGGCTCAGTGACGAGAGGAGAGCGAAGGCTGAGTCTGTGAGGAAGAAAAACATTTAGGGTTTCAGACTGAGAATGCTAGTACGTGAGAGTGAGAATCGAGAGGAGTGTTCTGAGAGTGAGGCAGTGAAATTCTTTTTTATTATTTTAGTACTTTAGAAGTCAGGCGTGTATTCGCTTGACTTCTCTAGAATCTCTTTTTTTTTTATTTTGGTACTTTAGAAGTCAAGCGAATACACACGCCTGACTTCTAAAGTATTAAAATAGAAACAAATAATTTCACCATTAATTACAAGTTTGCCACCGCGTCACTTATGTAGTCAGGCGAATACACGCCTGACTTCTAAAGTCTACTTTTTTCCCTATTTGTTCACTTTAGAAGTCAGGCGTGTATCCGCTTGACTTTAAAACTCGCGAGTTTTGCCTTTTAATTACAAGTTTGCCACCGCATCACTTATGTAGTCAGGCATCTGAGCGCCTGACTTTAAATGTCTAATTCTAATCCCATTTTTGCACTAGTGTATGTTGGTACTATAGGTTAAAAAGGGCAAAACAAAAGATATCGGCTCATATGGTGATATAAACCAAAAGATATCTTAAGTTGGAACTCCGGAGGCCTGGGTCACTCGTCGGCAGTTCCGTTATTCAGGGCAAGGTTTTAAAAACCGGACCGGCCGGTTCAACCGATTGAACCGGGAACCGGACCCCTGGCCGGTTGGTTCAACCCCATTTGAACCGCAGGCCAAAGAACCGCCCCAGAACCGGATTGAACCGCCAAGAACCGCTTTGAACCGGGAAAGAACCGGGAACCGAACCGGTTTGAACCGCCCGAAATGCAATTTTTTATTTTTAAATTTACTTTTTTCTCCAAAATTTAATATTTTTTATTTTTTATTTAATAAATTACTTATCCGGTTCAACCATGGTTGAACCGGTTGAACCGATTGAACCATGAACCGGAGGTCTCGCCGGTTCGATCTCCGGTCCGGTTTTAAAAACATTGATTCAGGGATATAATCCGGGCTCATAAACCAGATATTGTCTTTCTTTATGAAACTATTGCTACGTCTCAATTTATGGATTTTGTTCGTCGTTCGGTTGGTTTTGATAATTGTCTGGTTGTTGATAGGGTTGGGCGCAGTGGTGGTATTGCTATTCTTTGACGCAATACAATCAATTGTTCTATTATTGGATATTCTAGACATCATTTGGACATGGAGGTTGAGGAGGATAGAGTTGGTAAGTGGCGTCTTACGGGGTACTATGGTTTCCCTAATAGAGCTCATAGGCGCCAATCTTGGGTGCTAATTAGATGTACTTGGCTGGTTTGTCTCCGCTTCCGTGGTGAATTTTGGGAGATTTTAATGACTTACTTTCTCCGGATGATAACTGGGTTCGATGTGATCCCCCTTATTTAATGAGGGGTTTCAGAGATGCTATTGGTTATGCTCAGCTGGTTGATATTTACATGATTGGTATCCGTTCACTTGGAGATTTGGTATGGGTACGCCTAATGCTCTAGAACAACTGCTTGGCCGAGCCCTTGCTACTAGGGAGTGGCTGACAACTTTTCCTGTTGCCCAGCATGATAATCTTATTTCCCCGAAGTCAGATTACTCTTCGCTTCTCCTTGTTAGGTCGCCTGTCCAAGAGGCCCGAAGGGAGAGAGTAGTTCATGAGGGTTGGGATAAGGCTGGGGATCAGAATATTCTAGCAAAACTTTCTAGTTGTGCGTCGGTCCTAGCTTCGTGGGCTCGTAAGATTCGAATGAAGTTCCAGGAAGATATTATTGCGTGTAAGAGGAAGTTGGAGCATACACGTCATAGGAGGGATTATATGGGTGTTGAGTTGCATAAGAGGTATTCTCATGACCTTAGTAGGCTTATTATGAATGAGGAGATTTTTTGGAAACAACGGGCTAAGAAATTTTGGTTGAAAGACGGTGATCTTTATACTAAATTTTTCCATGCCTCAGCTACTTGTAGGTTGTTGTGTAAAAACATGTGCAAGTATACACAGTCCAACAAGTAGTATAATGATAAATAGAGATCGTTCCCACGAGGATTGAAGTCTAAAAGGTGTTTAATTTGGCTAGCAAATTAGTGAGGCAAAATAAGTGACACAAGTTTTTGAAAGCATTTTTAAATAAAAATTTAAGTAAGGGGGTCTGAAAATCAGAGTTGGGAATGCGTTGGAATGTGTTCACTATGCAAATCCATTTTAATGTAGTAATGTTGCATCTGATGCTGCAGCATTAGATGCTATCGCAACAGTTGCTATTTTGTCAAATACTTTCACTAGGGTTTCGCTACAAGAGTCTACGTCTAGACCCTAAATAGGTATACCCTAGGCTGCTTATGCAACAGTGTTCATCTTATGAATTTTTCCCTCCTATGTCAAGGGTTTAAGCAAGTAGCATTAAAGTGTCCTTTAATACTAACTATCCATATTATCTTTTGAGATCTATTTGCAAACCATGTCTGAATTTACAAATGCTACTTAAAATTAGTTGGTCATTCCTAACTTAAGATGGAAATATAAATTTCGCAAAAGAAAAAATGCTTAAACATCAAACACACTTCATTAAATGCATTAAAACTTCATTACATAGATCCCAACATTCCAACTATGAGTATTTAGCTCATAATGAGCAAACAACACAAGAAAAATAACTTAAACATAAATGCTAAAGTCATAACTAAGAAATACAAGGAAGAAGTTATACTAAGATGAAGAACCGAAGGTAGACTCCAAGAGTTGAAGCTTGGAGATACGAATCAGCTCCCAAGGTAGAATTTTCCCAAGTATTGCTAGCTCATGTCATTGCTACAGCAACACTTTCATCAATGATCTTCTTAATTTGGTAATGAGATGTAGCTTCGGTAAAAATGGTAGAAAGCTATTTCTAAACTTTCTCCTTTCAGACCTAGCATGAGAAAATGACGAGGAAGGCTGTCCTTATATAGCATTAGGGTACATGATCCAAGAAACCCTAAATTTGAGGTGCCCTTTGTTCTTATGTGTGACCAAAAGTACATGTGTCCAAGGAAAAGGTGGAATATTCTCTCCTCAGGTGCTGGCATCCTAGGTAGTGCGCTTGTCCTTGATTGACAGCTGGAATGCGCTCAAATTAGCGCTTCCAGCATTCTCTCTCATCTTGCGCAGGAATGCATTGCTGTGGCAACTGTTGCTGCAGCAATAAGGCACCCAAATCAAAGTGCCAAATATTTCTTGACTCAGGGGTACAACCTTCATTAATCAAAACATGCTATTTACAAACATAAAGCAATTAATTAATTAAGAACACACAATGAATTAGGCTTAAGAATGCATAAATAACTCTTATAAATAAGAGTTATCACACGCCCAAACTTAAAGTCCTCAAGTAATGACACTTGACAAAGACTAACAACAAGCCCAAACTTAAAGTCCTCAAGTAATGACACTTGACAAAGACTAACAACAAGGCAGTATTAAGCTACACCAATTCATTCACAATCTTTGCAAAAGATAATCAAATTGAGCATAAACTTTCAGAGTTACGTACCATGCTCAAGATGAGTGTGTGTGACTCCTAGGTTCAGTTCAGTTCAAAGCAAGTTTCAATATTCACCTAGCTAAAGCAAGAGTGGCTTTCTTTTGGTTAAGCCAAGAATTTTTCAAAATGTAGGGTAGACTAACAACTTCAGCAAAAGAAAGGGGGCTTCAAAGCACAACAAAGGACTTAAATAAACACTTCAGATAATTGGCCAGTGCACTACTATTTATATGACTTTCAGATCTGTTGCTGCGGCATTGACATTTGACACTTTTCTGCTGCAATGCCTATTTCATGTGTTTTTTTTAGCATTAATATAACCGATGCACTCCCAAACTTAGTTTCATATGCTACCCTAAGTTAGTTTCATATGCTACCCTAAGTTTTTAATAGAAACTTGGCACAACCTAGGTCTACCATCAACTTAACTTAGCATCAGATTCCTTTTAGCTTACTAAGTTCCTACCTAAACCTAGGGTAATGTGTGGGAACAAAGGTAACATAGTTCACATAACAAGTAAGGCATTTCATTGCTGCAGCAACAGTTGCTGCAACATTCTCTCTTCCTCACAACTTTCATCACTAGGCTCAGCTCAAGATGACATCTAAATTTTTATTTATTGATATAGCAGAACATGCCTTTCACAACACAAAACATAAACATAGACCTAGGTCCTTCCCCCTACTTAGGACTCAGTAGTGTCCCCACTGCTCATGCAACAACTATTGGGGAAGGCCTAACACAAAACATAACACAAACACAACAACATTTAGGTAACACAACTGTTGGATGCTGACACTCAAGCTAAAGCATCCAACATGTTTATTTAAAGCATAAAACTAAAAACAGAAATGAACAACAAAAGACTTAAGAAGGAGAAGGATTCCCTGATCTGGCCCTAGGGCTGGTTCTGACATTGGCACCACGCTTTACTCTGGGCTGGTAGACTTTGGGCTTCTTTGCAACTGGTTCTTTGCCAGTTTTGCCCTCCTCTGTTGCTGCAGCACTGGACCTGCATCTGCAACAGCAAACCCAGTAGGAGGGGAGGGTTCCTTCAATTTTAGAACTGAAGCAGCAACTAAGTCCAGAGCAGCCTTGGCTGCTGTAGCTTTCTGTTCCTCTGTCATTGCTGCAGCATCAGGTGCTACAGTATCTTCCTTCGCAACAGTGATCTCAGCAACAACCCTCTCTACTAGGACCTCATGTTCAGCAATCAATCCATCATCCTCTTCATGCTTTTCCTGTTCATTCTGAAACTTCCTCTTTCTTGCCATTTTCTTGGTGCGGACCTTTTTGTTTGATGCGACATCAGGGCTCTTGACAACCTCAACATTCTCAATTGCTACAGCATCAGATGCTGCAACATCAACAGGTGCTTGCTGAGGGTCCTGCTGAGGTGCATTAGAAATGGGTTCAGGTTCTTTTTTTGTTTGGTCTTGGGGTTGAATGATGGTTTGTTGGTTAGTGGTGGTGATGGTGGTTTGGGTGATTTTGGTGATTCAGCTAGTGAGGTATGGGTGGTTTCTAGATTTGGTTCAGTGGAAGTTACAGGGTCTTGGGTGGTGTTGACTGGTGGGATTATGGGTGTTGCATTTGGATTGTGTTCCATTTCGATATCAGTGTGGTCCTCCTATTCTGTCTCTTCCTTATCAGTTTCTTCCAATGTGTCCTCTTCTTGTTCATCACTTTCTTCATTCAACTCAACCAAAATCCCCCTATTTTCTTCTTTCTCCTCTTCACTTAGAGACTCCTCATTATCTGTAAACAATGGGTCTTCGTCTTCAGATACAACCTCCTTTCTCTTTCCCTTCTTATTAGCAGCATTTTTCTTCTTCTTATTAGGAGGTGCTTCTCCTTCATCCTCACTTAAAGGCTCCCACTCAGGCTCTTCTTCATGTAATTTTTCCAGCCGTTATTTACCCTAGAAACAGAAATGGAAATAAGATCAAAATCAACCATGATTAGGAAGGAAATAAAATATGAAATTAAGCTGATTGATGATCTGCATTCAATTACATTCAACAAATATAAACCCTATAAACAGAGAGTGGATCTCACAAAAAAAGGGAGAGCATCAGAGGGGAATACGATCACTAATAGTAGAGATATTGGACGTATCTCATTGAGACCCTAATCAGAGGTGCAAACGCCACCGGGGGTCGCCATCGAGGAGATCCCCCGAGCAGCGCAGGTATCGAGATTCGGACTACGAGGACGTCTCCCCTCGCAACTCAAGGAGGTTCTTCGATGAAGGACCTTTCACTCGGAAGGTGGATGAGTGCCCAATACCAAAGGGCCTTGGAGAAACTGCCAGCTCTCAAGATGTATGATAGGACTGGAGACCCAGACCGCCATCTGGCACACTACTCCCAGATGATGCGCTATAGAGGTGCCAGGGAGCCTGTTCACTGTAAAATCTTTCCCCCCACTCTCGAAAATCCCGCATTAGAGTGGTTTCAAGAGCTAAAGGCAAACTCCATCTCCCCGTGGAGTCAGTTGGCAAGAATGTTCGTAGCTCGTTTCACTGCCTCTCGGCTGAAGCCCAAGTCAGAAGAGGTGCTGAGGGCCGTCAGACAGCGTGATGACGAGACACTAAGAGAATACATAGAGTGTTTCAATAAGGAGGTTTCATGTGTGCGAAATTTGGAAGACTGACAAAGGTTATTTTGGATGAAAGACGGCCAAAAAAAGGGAAGTCTTTTCCAAATTGACGTGGGGGTCAACAAACCCACGAACTTGGGCGAATTCCTTCAAAGGTCAGAAAAGTACCTGGATTATGGAGAGGACAATATGTCCTACCGTGAGGCAGCTAAGGTTGGTGACGACAGGGGGGACGCTCGAGAAACCCGGCAGCGAAATGAAGCAGGAGGTGGGCATCGTGAGGCGCGGCCCCGCAGGTTCGCCGAACATACCCCCCTCAACGCGTCTCGGGCCAAGATCCCAGCTGAATGCGCTAATATTGAGTTTAAGAGCGTCAAGAGACCAGAGCCTTTGGTACTGAGGGAAGGCCAGAATCCCTCGAAGAAATTGTGCCCCTATCACCGAAGCGGAGGTCATGGCACCAATGGTTGCCGAGCTCTTAAAGAAGATATTATTGCGTGGCACCAAAACTTTTGAGTTGTGCGTCGGTCCTAGCTTCGTGGGCTCGTAAGATTCGAATGAAGTTCCAGGAAGATATTATTGCGTGTAAGAGGAAGTTGGAGCATACACGTCATAGGAGGGATTATATGGGTGTTGAGTTGCATAAGAGGTATTCTCATGACCTTAGTAGGCTTATTATGAATGAGGAGATTTTTTGGAAACAACGGGCTAAGAAATTTTGGTTGAAAGACGGTGATCTTTATAATAAATTTTTCCATGCCTCGGCTACTTGTAGGTTGTTGTGTAAAAACGTGTGCAAGTATACACAGTCCAACAAGTAGTATAATGATAAATAGAGATCGTTCCCACGAGGATTGAAGTCTAAAAGGTGTTTAATTTGGCTAGCAAATTAGTGAGGCAAAATAAGTGACACAAGTTTTTGAAAACATTTTTAAATAAAAATTTAAATAAAGGGGTGTGAAAATCAGAGTTGGGAATGCGTTGGAATGTAGTATAAAGGGGTGTGAAAAACACACTTAGAGCAAGTGTACTCTACCGCAGAAGTAGTATAAAAGATTATCGTGTCCACAGGGATTAATTAGCAAGTACCAAACTAATAGAGATTATTTATTATTTAGACGAACAAATATTTGAATTGTAATGGAACAAATAAAAAAGAAATAAATAACAATAATAAAATGCAAGAATTAATTCAATGGAGAGAGGCCTAGGATCACAGTTTCACTTGCAAGTTTCGATTCCCCCTATGTCTAATCCTACCTGAATTCCCTTATTTTACTTAATTACCAATTCCTTTACTAAAACTATTAATCCGTTTGGTCATTCGCGATTAATATTCTTTTTCCTAATTAACCCCCGTTTGGTCATGCAAGAATTTAAATTCAGGAAAAGCATAAAGAGCAAAAAGGTTGAATGATTGGAAGACTAAATTATGGTTTGGTCATGCCCTAATTATAGCCCCAATTATCCTATAGGTCCACCAACTAATTGCAGTACGGTCGCTGATCAACTAATTGATTATAAACATGCAAAGGGTAGCTAATCCTAATCATGTGATAAAAACAATAGGACAATATTAAATAAAATAAAAACAGGAATTCAAACCAGAAATTAGAACACAAAAAGGTCTCTAATCAAGCAAGATCCACCTAGACCCTAGAAGAGGATTTAGCTATCCAAAATCATAAGGAACAATAAAATAGAAATTAGAGTCATGAATTACAGAGATAAAAATAACCCGGAAATTAGAGAAATTATTATTCTGAGTCTCCAGTCTCCTTTTTCTGCTCCAAAGCTCTCTCACGGTGTCAAGAACGGGTACCAAATCTTCCTCTCTCCACTTGCCGGCGCTACTGTTTACTTTCGTATGTACTGTGCGGCTGATTATTCTCTCCAATTGTTCTGTTCCGCGTCTCCTCCTTGTTCGTGTGTGCGGCTTGCTCCTTTTATTCTTTTTTTTTAATTGATGATGCGTTCCTTTCTTTCTTATTAAGCCAAGGAAGCCTTATTTTTCCTCCTCCCCAAGTCACGTGTATTGCTTCTTTGTTTAATTAGGCATTGGGCTTTTCCAATTCCTTTCCAAGTAAAGGCCTCATGGGACTATTTTCTTCTTTCAAAACACTGCCAGCCCATATATATAAATAACTCCTCTAAATTGTTCCAAATTGTATTTTCATTCATAATTTTTCCTTTTCTGCAAAATATAGAGTAAACTAAGTTAGTGATATATATTTACTAATAATTACTCTAAAAGTAACTAAAAAGTATCTCTAAAATTGCATTATATTGAAGTTTATCAACTCCCCCACACTTAACTTCTGCTTGTCCTCAAGCAAATTTTCTGGCTCAACAAAATTTTCAAATAAGAGACAGAGACAGCTAAATAAGAGACTCAAAATTAGAAGTACAATGACAGACAGTAAATAATATAGCACATATGAGGTGTCAAAAGGTTGCCCAATTAGAGGCTCATGTCCCTGAAGAATACATTTCTGTGAACAAAGTCACTCGTTCACAATCTCTCTAAGTGTTTAGGGACTAGGGAAATATACACTCAAGTTTCCACAAAATGCACATTACCATATGTTTGTAATTTGACCAAATCTCCACTAAATAGTTCACATGCATGCAAAAGATGGGGTTTCATGGGTTGTAATGGGGCCAGGGTGAATTCATGCAAGGTAGGAAATAAGAAGAAAGAGATAATCAAAGGGCTAAAAAAAAAGAAACAAGAAATAAATAGTAACTTTTGAAACAAAATATGGAGCTCCTATCTATTTTACAATTTTTGCCCAAACTCCAAATTTGTTTCACTTCCTTCTTCACTCTTTTTCTATTGAGTCAGCTCTTTTTGATTTTCTTTTTGCTCTTGAGAAGACTTTTTTTTTGGATTTGCCCTTTGGCTCTTTCATTCTTTTGATGTGCCTTTTCCTCCTTCTTGCTTTCCTTTGTTCTCTTTTTTTTTCTTTCCAACTTTTCATTTTTCTATATTTTTCTTAGGAGGAAAAGGTACTTGTAACCACATTAGCCACTCCTTTTTTGTTTTTATGTCCCGATGAGATAGACACTTGAAATACAGGACAAAATTGTAACTTTCAATAGTTGCTCCAAATTTAATTTCAAATGGTTACCACAAAAAAAAAAGAAAAAATTATATCTGGGTACCAAAGAAAAAATATAACAAATAGGCTCAAAGGGGGCAACTAATGGATAAATTCAACAAACAACTCTGAGGCCAGAAAAATACCTAAATTCCCCAAATCTTTTTACATTATGCAAATCAATTTTCGCCTTGAAAAGGTCAAAAGGCAAATTCTAGAATGTAGCAAATTGGGAAACACACTCATAGAAAGAAAAGGGGTAAATTTATGATTGAATAGCAATCCCTTTATGAAGGCTCAGATCTCACCTATAGAAGCTAGTTCACAAGAAGTACTCAACAGGGACAAATGCTAATTATCAGCTTCCTAAGGACATCCTCACAGTTACAATTAAGCACAAGTCTGTCAAGTAAATTGATTATGGGATCCCCTAAAGGCAAAATCTCTATTTTTTTCAGTTTTATATCCAAAACTAGCCAGAAAAAATGCTATCAACACATGTAGTGGGTATATGCATTAATAGAGATGAATTGACAAAGTTAAACCCTCCTCCCCCACACTAGCCTAAAGCATGGTCCTCAATGCAAAATATCAAATTGGCACAAAAATAAATAAATGAGAGAGAGTAAGAGTGACTTCCCTGAGAGAGCTTGCAGTTTGAGCTTATTCCTAAAAACAAAATGAAACAAATTAAAAGTAAAAATAACTGAAAATAAAACACAGGTTGCCTCCTGCGAAGCGCTTGTTTAACGTCGTGAGCCTGACGATAGTTAGTGCTTAATCAGGTGGCTCTCCTAGAGCAAATTTAACATCTAACGCAGTACACCTTCTTAGCTTTCTAACAATGTGGTTCACATTATTCTTTCTTTTTCCACGTGGTGGATGAACTTCAAAGGATGGTGAAATTTTTATTTTATCTCCATCCACCACTATGCTAGGATCCTGCAAAATAAGTTTTTTTTCCAAAAGGTCCTGCATCTTTAATTCACAAAAAATGTTAGTTTCAACCACATCATCAAAATAAGGAGAAGTTAAAGAAGAGAAAATTTCATTGGAATTTAAAGCTTTAATAACATCATCTTCTTTACCACTCCTTAAAGTTACCTTTCCCCGGTGAACCTCAATCACAGCATCACCAATGGTTAAAACAATTTGCCCAAAAATTTGGGCTTTCTCCTCTTTCTTCAATTCAAGAACCAACGAATGTTTCTCATTCTCCTCACAACCGCTCTCATTAATAGGATCTTTTGTTTCAATATGACTCCATTCAGTAGGAGCTACTATTTTGATTTGACTCCCTTCAGTAAGAGTCTCCTCATCTTTCTTGAGAGCTTCTTCCTCCAAATTATATTCCATGGAGACAACTTCATCTCTCGTAGGAATACTTTTTTTGTATTGCTCAGCTTCTTTATTTTGGGTCGACTTAGTTTGTGAAGGAGTTTCTTGGGCCTCTTGAGATAACAAAGCAATGAGACTTGAGATTTGACCATTCAGGCTTTCAAAATTTTCATGTGTCTGCTGCATAAATTTGGCCAACACCTCATTGACATCCGACTTTTCCTCCTCTTGCCTTTGCACTTGTAGTGACTCATAATTATCACAGTGGGGGGAATAAGGAGGTGGCTCATAGTCATCCCAATAGTCTGAATAAGGTTCATAAGGAGGAGGAGAAATTTGCATCTGACATTGAGACATATACCAATATGACTTCTCTAAATTCCTTTGTGCCTCTGCATCTCTAATATAATCTCCAATTGTCTTAACCATGATTTAAACTTTTATCTGCAAAAAAGGTGAACTGCAGCGGTCTCTTGGGAAAGTATTAGCAGCCTTTTTTTTGTATTTTTTTTTCAATAAGATAAAAAAGAATAAATAAAACTAGTGCATAAAAAAAATGTCTAAAGCAATAAAAATCTTTTTCGTTTAATATTGCTAAATTAATCCCCGGCAACGGCGCCAAAAACTTGTTGCGTTAAAAACACACTTAGAGCAAGTGTACTCTACCGCAGAAGTAGTATAAAAGATTATCGTGTCCACAGGGATTAATTAGCAAGTACCAAACTAATAGAGATTATTTATTATTTAGACGAACAAATATTTGAATTGTAATGGAACAAATAAAAAAGAAATAAATAACAATAATAAAATGCAAGAATTAATTCAATGGAGAGAGGCCTAGGATCACGGTTTCACTTGCAAGCTTCGATTCCCCCTATGTCTAATCCTACCTGAATTCCCTTATTTTACTTAATTACCAATCCCTTTACTAAAACTATTAATCCGTTTGGTCATTCGCGATTAATATTCTTTTTCCTAAATTAACCCTCGTTTGGTCATGCAAGAATTTAAATTCAGGAAAAGCATAAAGAGCAAAAAGGTTGAATGATTGGAAGACTAAATTATGGTTTGGTCATGCCCTAATTATAGCCCCAATTATCCTATAGGTCCACCAACTAATTGCAGTACGGTCGCTGATCAACTAATTGATTATAAACATGCAAATGGTAGCTAATCCTAATCATGTGATAAAAACAATAGGACAATATTAATTAAAATAAAAACAGGAATTCAAACCAGAAATTAGAACATAAAAAGGTCTCTAATCAAGCAAGATCCACCTAGACCCTAGAAGAGGATTTAGCTATCCAAAATCATAAGGAACAATAAAATAGAAATTAGAGTCATGAATTACAGAGATAAAAATAACCCGGAAATTAGAGAAATTATTATTCTGAGTCTCCAGTCTCCATTTTCTGCTCCAAAGCTCTCTCACGGTGTCAAGAACGGGTACCAAATCTTCCTCTCTCCACTTGCCGGCGCTACTGTTTACTTTCGTATGTACTGTGCGGCTGATTATTCTCTCCAATTGTTCTGTTCCGCGTCTCCTCCCAGTTCGTGTGTGCGGCTTGCTCCTTTTATTCTTTTTTTTTTAATTGATGATGCGTTCCTTTCTTTCTTATTAAGCCAAGGATGCCTTATTTTTCCTCCTCCCCAAGTCACGTGTATTGCTTCTTTGTTTAATTAGGCATTGGGCTTTTCCAATTCCTTTCCAAGTAAAGGCCTCATGGGCCTATTTTCTTCTTTCAAAACACTGCCAGCCCATATATATAAATAACTCCTCTAAATTGTTCCAAATTGTATTTTCATTCATAATTTTTCCTTTTCTACAAAATATAGAGAAAACTAAGTTAGTGATATATATTTACTAATAATTACTCTAAAAGTGACTAAAAAGTATTTCTAAAATTGCATTATATTGAAGTTTATCAACATACGAATAAGCTCCCAAGGTAGAAATTTCCCAAGTATTGCTAGCTCATGTCGTTGCTACAGCAACACTTTCATCAATGATCTTCTTAATTTGGTAATGAGAGGTAGCTTCGGTAAAAATGGTAGAAAGCTATTTCTTAACTTTCTCCTTTCAGACCTAGCATGAGAAAATGAAGAGGAAGGCTGTCCTTATATAGCATTAGGGTACATGATCCAAGAAACCCTAAATTTGAGGTGCCCTTTGTTCTTATATGTGTGACCAAAAGTACATGTGTCCAAGGAAAAGGTGGAATATTCTCTGCTCAGGTGCTGGCATCCTAGGTAGTGCGCTTGTCCTTGATTGACAGCTGGAATGCGCTCAAATTAGCGCTTCCAGCATTCTCTCTCATCTTGCGCAGGAATGCATTGCTGTGGCAACTGTTGCTGCAGCAATAAGGCACCAAAATCAAAGAACACAAAAGGGCATCAAAGTGCCAAATATTTCTTGACTCAGGGGTACAACCTTCATTGATCAAAACATGCTATTTACAAACATAAAGCAATTAATTAATTAAGAACACACAATGAATTAGGCTTAAGAATGCATAAATAACTCTTATAAATAAGAGTTATCACACGCCCAAACTTAAAGTCCTCAAGTAATGACACTTGACAAAGACTAACAACAAGGCAGTATTAAGCTACACCAATTCATTCACAATCTTTGCAAAAGATAATCAAATTGAGCATAAACTTTCAGAGTTACGTACCATGCTCAAGATGTGTGTGTGTGTGACTCCTAGGTTCAGTTCAGTTCAAAGCAAGTTTCAAAATTCACCTAGCTAAAGCAAGAGTGGCTTTCTTTTGGTTAAGCCAAGAATTTTTCAAAATGTAGGGTAGACTAACAACTTCAGCAAAAGAAAGTGGGCTTCAAAGCACAACAAAGGACTTAAATAAACACTTCAGATAATTGGCCAGTGCACTACTATTTATATGACTTTCAGATCTGTTGCTGCAGCATTGACATTTGACACTTTTCTGCTGCAATGCCTATTTCATGTGTTTTTTTTAGCATTAATATAACCGATGCACTCCCAAACTTAGTTTCATATGCTGCCCTAAGTTAGTTTCATATGCTACCCTAAGTTTTTAATAGAAACTTGGCACAACCTAGGTCTACCATCAACTTAACTTAGCATCAGATTCCTTTTAGCTTACTAAGTTCCTACCTAAACCTAGGGTAATGTGTGGGAACAAAGGTAACATAGTTCACCTAACAAGTAAGGCATTTCATTGCTGCAGCAACAGTTGCTGCAACATTCTCTCTTCCTCACAACTTTCATCACTAGGCTCAGCTCAAGATGACATCTAAATTTTTATTTATTGATATAGCAGAACATGCCTTTCACAACACAAAACATAAACATAGACCTAGGAGGGGAGGGTTCCTTCAATTTTAGAACTGAAGCAGCAACTAAGTCCAGAGCAGCCTTGGCTGCTGTAGCTTTCTGTTCCTCTGTCATTGCTGCAGCATCAGGTGCTACAGTATCTTCCTTCGCAACAGTGATCTCAGCAACAGCCCTCTCTACTAGGACCTCATGTTCAGCAATCAATCCATCATCCTCTTCATGCTTTTCCTGTTCATTCTGAAACTTCCTCTTTCTTGCCATTTTCTTGGTGCGGACCTTTTTGTTTGATGCGACATCAGGGCTCTTGACAACCTCAACATTCTCAATTGCTACAGCATCAGATGCTGCAACATCAACAGGTGCTTGCTGAGGGTCCTGCTGAGGTGCATTAGAAATGGGTTCAGGTTCTTTTTTTGTTTGGTCTTGGGGTTGAATGATGGTTTGTTGGTTAGTGGTGGTGATGGTGGTTTGGGTGATTTTGGTGATTCAGCTAGTGAGGTATGGGTGGTTTCTAGATTTGGTTCAGTGGAAGTTACAGGGTCTTGGGTGGTGTTGACTGGTGGGATTATGGGTGTTGCATTTGGATTGGGTTCCATTTCGATATCAGTGTGGTCCTCCTATTCTGTCTCTTCCTTATCAGTTTCTTCCAATATGTCCTCTTCTTGTTCATCACTTTCTTCATTCAACTCAACCAAAATCCCCCTATTTTCTTCTTTCTCCTCTTCACTTAGAGACTCCTCATTATCTGTAAACAATGGGTCTTCGTCTTCAGCTACAACCTCCTTTCTCTTTCCCTTCTTATTAGCAGCATTTTTCTTCTTCTTATTAGGAGGTGCTTCTCCTTCATCCTCACTTAAAGGCTCCCACTCAGGCTCTTCTTCATGTAATTTTTCCAGCCGTTATTTACCCTAGAAACAGAAATGGAAATAAGATCAAAATCAACCATGATTGGGAAGGAAATAAAATATGAAATTAAGCTGATTGATGATCTGCATTCAATTACATTCAACAAATATAAACCCTATAAACAGAGAGTGGATCTCACAAAAAAAGGGAGAGCATCAGAGGGGAATACGATCACTAATAGTAGAGATATTGGACGTATCTCATTGAGACCCTAATCAGAGGTGCAAACGCCACCGGGGGTCGCCATCGAGGAGATCCCCCGAGCAGCGCAGGTATCGAGATTCGGACTACGAGGACGTCTCCCCTCGCAACTCAAGGAGGTTCTTCGATGAAGGACCTTTCACTCGGAAGGTGGATGAGTGCCCAATACCAAGGGCCTTGGAGAAACTGCCAGCTCTCAAGATGTATGATGGGACTGGAGACCCAGACCGCCATCTGGCACACTTCTCCCAGATGATGCGCTATAGAGGTGCCAGGGAGCCTGTTCACTGTAAAATCTTTCCCCCCACTCTCGAAAATCCCGCATTAGAGTGGTTTCAAGAGCTAAAGGCAAACTCCATCTTCTCGTGGAGTCAGTTGGCAAGAATGTTCATAGCTCGTTTCACTGCCTCTCGGCTGAAGCCCAAGTCAGAAGAGGTGCTGAGGGCCGTCAGACAGCGTGATGACGAGACACTAAGAGAATACATAGTGTTTCAATAAGGAGGTTTCATGTGTGCGAAATTTGGAAGACAAACAAAGGTTATTTTGGATGAAAGACGGCCTAAAAAAGGGAAGTCATTTCCAAATTGACGTGGGGGCCAACAAACCCACGAACTTGAGCGAATTCCTTCAAAGGTCGGAAAAGTACCTGGATTATGAAGAGGACGATATGGCCTACCGTGAGGCAGCTAAGGTTGGTGACGACAGGGGGGACGCTCGAGAAACCCGGCAGCGAAATGAAGCAGGAGGTGGGCATCGTGAGGCGCGACCCCGCAGGTTCGCCGAACATACCCCCCTCAACGCGTCTCGGGCCAAGATCCCAGCTGAATGCGCTAATATTGAGTTTAAGAGCGTCAAGAGACCAGAGCCTTTGGTACTGAGGGAAGGCGAGAATCCCTCGAAGAAATTGTGCCGCTATCACCGAAGCGGAGGTCATGGCACCAATGGTTGCCGAGCTCTTAAAGACGACATTGAGGAAATGATTCAGAAAGGGAAACTCTTGCAATATGTAAAGATGGAGGGAGAAACAAATAGCTCGCGCAAAAGACACTGATCCCCCACAAGAAGGTCCATGTCCCCTAGGAAGGGTAAGGCCCCAACCGGTGAAGCGGTTAAAGCGGCAAAGGATGACGACAGTGAATCTACTGAGAAGGATGACACCCAAAAGTCCAAAGGGAGGCCAGTGGCCATGGTGATTCACGGAAGCAACCCCCTTGATGATTGGGGATCGAATAAGTAAATGAAGAGAAAATGGAAGGAAATCCTGAACGTTGCATCAACCTCATCCCCTAGGGAGGGACCAGCCAGGCCACCCTTATCCTTCGATGATAAGGATTTGCTTGATGGAAAACCAAATAAACAGATCCCGTTGCTCATCACTGCTATTATGGCCAACATTGAAGTATGATGAATCCTGGTCGACCAGGGTAGCTCAGAGGACATCATTTTTGAAGACTTATTGCAAGTTTTGAACATCTCCCTCGACGACCTAACTCCCTACCGAGGGGGGGACTTGACCGAATTCAACGGATCAAAAACCAAGCCACCGGGCCACTTGGAGCTGATGGTCACCTATGGAGACCCCGATGGTGAACAACCTTTATTCAGAAATGTCAAAACAGCCTTCCTGGTTCTCCTATGTAAGTCTGTCTACCAGTGCATTATCGGGAGTCCGACATTGGGCAGGCTGGAGGCAGTAACCTCGACGGTTCACCTAAAGATGAAATTCTACAGTTTGGAGAGCAAGATTGTGACCCTTCAGGTGGACTTGGGCGCAGCGCGCAGGTGTTTTTACATGAGTATTAAGGAGGAAAAAGAAACTACTGAAGTAAGAGACCCAGACAAGGGATCTGGGAAGGAAGTTGAGGTAAATTTGGCAGACTTGGATGTCAGGTATGATTCAGACAGTGAGGAAGAGGAGGAGGATTCCACCCTCACTAAGGAGCTCAAGAAGCGTATGAAGAGGCCTGAACCAGATGGCGAGTTCATCTCCATCCAATTGGGAGAAGACCCCACTAAGACTATCAAGATAGGCTCCGACCTCCTTGAGTAGGTCAAGGAGAAACTCACCAACTGCCTGAGGGAGAATGCTGACCTGTTTTCCTGGTCAGCAGCTGACATGCCAGGGATACCACCCGAGGTAGCTTGCCACCATCTTGTTGTTAATCCCAACACTAAGTGGGTTGCCCAGAAGAGGAGAGTCCAGAAAGGGGAGAAAGCTGAAGCTGCTGCTAAGGCTGTGAAAGACCTCATAGAGGCGAACTTTGTAAAAGAGATTAAGTATACCATGTGGTTGTCCAATGTAGTCCTTGTTAAGAAATCTAATGGAAAATGGAGGATGTGTGTTGATTATACTCATGTTAACAAGGCATGTCCAAAAGACACCTTCCCCGTCCCTAGCGTAGATAAATTAATTGATAGCGCCTCAGGCTTTCGTTTATTATCTTTCATGGACGCGTATTCAGGATATAACCAAATCCCAATGTTCCCGTCTAATCAAGAGAAAACGACGTTCATGACAGAGCAAGGAAATTATTGCTATCGCGTAATGCCCTTTGGCCTCAAAAACGCCGGGGCAACTTACCAAAGAATGATGAACAAGGCCTTTAAAAATAAAATCGGTCGGTTAATCGAAGTGTATCTTGACGACATGATAGTTAAAAGTAAAAATGATCTTGACCATCTCAAAGATGTGACAGAAGTATTTTCGGAAATCTGAAAGAACAATATGAGATTGAATCCGGGGAAATGCACCTTCGGGGTTTGAGCAGGGAAATTCCTCGGTTTCTATCTCACTGAGAGAGGTATTGAGGCCAACCCTGACAAATGTAGGGCTGTGACCGAGATACCTTCACCAACTACAAAGAAAGAAATTCAAAAACTCACTAGGATGATAGCAGCACTGTTCCGTTTCATTTCAAAAGCAGCCCACAAGTCTCTACATTTGTTCAAACTGCTGAAGATAGAAACAAAGTTTGACTGGACCGCTGAGCAAGAGCAGGCATTGACCCTTTTAAAAGAGACCCTCTCAGAACCACCCATCTTAACACTCCCTGAAGTTGGAGAAACTTTGTATTTGTACCTCGCTGTTATCGATGAAGCGTTAAGTGCAGTACTCGTCAGAGAAACCAACGTTGACCAAAAACCGGTATACGTCATAAGTAAGGCGTTGCAGGGACCGGAGTTGAGGTACCAAAAGGTTGAAAAGGTTGCTTTGGCAGTGGTAATTGCAGGCAGGCGCCTCAGACCATATTTTGTGGCACATCAAGTGGTAGTTCGAACCAACCAACCAATCAGACAAATCCTCCATCTCCCCGACCTGGTTGGAAGAATGATCAAATTTGAAGTCGAGCTCTCAGAGTTTGGGATCAAGTACGAGACAAGGCTAGCCATGAAGGCTCGGATATTGGCAGACTTTGTAGCCGAAATGACAACGACGCCACAAGGGGTCGGAGCAGAAATCGCATGGACCCTCCACGTGAATGGGTCCTCAAACAGCAAAGGAAGTGGAGCCGGCCTGATACTTGAAAACTCAGAAGGACTAATGGTTGAAGTATCCCTGACATTTTCATTCTCCACATCCAACAATCAAGCGGAATATGAGGCTTGCATAGCCGGCCTACAGTTGGCCAAAGACTTCGGTGCTACACAATTTGAGCTCCACACAGATTCACTGTTGGTTGTCTCCCAAATCAACGCAACGTTTGGTGCTTATGACCCGGTACTACAAAAGTACCTTGCTAAAGTACGCGAGCTCCTAAGATTGTTTAATAAGGCGGAGGTAAAACATGTACCCAGGGGAGACAACACCAGAGCTGATATACTATCCAAACTGGCGAGCACCAGAGCGCCAGGGAACCGTCAGAGCCTCATTTAAGAAACTCTATCCAGTCCCAGGGTCCTCTTAAACAATGGATCGCCTACCTCCATCCTCACCGTCGAAGCAAGCCAAAATTGGATAACCCCAATCCGTCGGTATATCCTCGAAGGACAAGAGCCCACTGATGCAAAAGAAGTGGCTTCCGTAAGAAGGCGGGCAGCATCATACCCGGTCATTGAAGGACGACTTTTTCGTTGAGGCTTCTCTATGCCTCTGTTAAAATGTGTAGAGGGACCTGAAGCGGACTACGTGCTGGCAGAAATCCACGAGGGAATCTGTGGGCAAAACCTTGGAGGACGAGCCCTGGCAGCAAAAGCACTCAGGACAGGTTATTACTGGCCCACCATGAATGAAGATTCGCAAAATTACGTAAAAAAATGTGACAAGTGCCAAATATACGCCGATGTGCATATCGCCCCTTCATCTGATCTGACTTACCTAACCTCCCCCTGGCCGTTTTGCTTGGTGGGGGATTGACCTTTTGGGTCCCTTTCCTCCGGGCGCAGGGCAGGTGAAGTACTTAATCGTCGCTTTTGATTACTTTACGAAATGGATCGAAGTTGAGCCCTTGACCATTATCACGGCAAAAAATTGTATGAAGTTCTTTAAGAAAAATATCATGACCAGATTCGGCATACCGGAGGTAGTCATCACCGACAACGTCACACAATTTACAGACAAAGGATTTAGGCAGCTGATGGCCGATTTGGGCATCAAACACCGCTTCACGTCGGTGGAACACCCCCAGACCAACGGACAAGCAGAGGCAGCCAACATAGTAGTTTTGAGAGGATTACAGAGGAGACTTGACGAAGCAAAAGGGTGCTGGCCGGAAGAACTACCCTATGTCTTGTGGGCCTACAGAACTACCCCACACTCATAAATTGGAGAGTCACCCTTCCGGATGGCATACGGAACAGAAGCAGTCATACCCGTCGAAACCGGAGAGTTAAACTGGAGGACCAAGCACCCAAACCCTCCAGAAGCCAATGAGCAAAGACTCCGAGAGGAGTTGGACTTCGTAGAGGAATTTAGAAACCAAGCAGCGTTAAAGGACATGGTGATCAAGAAAAGGATGGCTGCAAGGTTTAATGTCAAGGTGGTCCCTAGAACCTTCGAGGTGGGCGACCTAGTCCTACGAAGGGCAGACGTAGGTTTGAAGAATGCATAAAGTTAGCCCCTAACTGGCAAGGTCCATACAGAATAATTGCAGAAACTAGAAACGGAGCTTTCAAACTGGAAACTTTGAGCAAGGAACCAATACCTAGAACTTGGAATGTTGAAAAGCTAAGGAAATTTGTTGTATGAACGAAACACGAATGATCAATCAATGTAATAGCATGAACCGTTAATATGCATGAGTGAATGTTTATCCTAATGATTCAAAATATCGTTTTGCAATACTCACTGTTACTTGCAGGATAGAAAGCCAGGTCCCGAAACTAGCAGCGGGAGACCAGGCAACTAACGTAAAAGCCTGGCGATAAAATGGGGCGGCATAAGATCGACGCTGCGATCGTTTGCGCTTCCCTACCAACCGAGGCGCAAGTCGACCTACTCGTTTCGCGAAGCGACTTAAAACGTGTTGCAACCTTTGAGGGGCGAGTTAGAATCAGACCGAGTTCTGATAAACTATCCCCAGAGTAAACCTGACCACGAGGTGATATGGTATTATACATTCGGACGCGCGAGGCACGACTTACGCCCGATGCCATCCAACATACACCAGTCATAAAGATAATAAACAAGCCAGACAAAAAGTAAACATGGATAATTCAAAATGTAACATAGATGGTCATCTCGGAGACGGCGAGGCCCCTTAAAGCGAAATACATAAAAAGATCCAACAAGACAAAGATAAACTACACAGCCAAAAGTAAATGAACTGAAAGAAATGATCAGGGGGCAATGACATCGAAGTCAACCTTGTTGGGGTGATATTTGACAATCCTCCCATCACGAACCTCATGATCAAACTGAAAAACACTCGGTTCCAAAACAGCTTCCGGATACAGACACTGAACATGGCTCAAAGCCTTATCATAGGCGGTATAGGAAAAGTCCACAACCTTGCCGGCCACCATCTGCACCTTACCCTCAGCTTCGTCTTTCAATTTCTTTGTACTCTCTAATTCAAACTAGACATTCTTGAGCCGAACTTGGAGCTCCTCCACTCTCCTCACCTACTCATTCCTCTCAATATAGGCCTCCTCTCGGTCTTTTTGGTGTTGACAAGCAGACTCCTTAGCTGGGCGTGCGGATTCTAGGGCTCCGTGTAGCTCCAGCTGAAGCCTGTTCTTATCCAACATGAGTCGGACCACTTCCGCGCTCGCCCCTACAAAAGAGGGGAAACAGCACAACAAGGTTAAAAACCAGCTCAACAAACATGGGTCAAATACCTGAACCAGAGCCATACCCCTCTTAGCTCCCCACTTCGCATGCAGACTTGACCCAGCCTTGACCATGCGCATGGCAAGTTCGAAAGGGTGCTCCCAGAAGTGATCACGCTCATCAGCGGAAAACTAATTTCGGCTTCATGATCAGGCATAAGAGGGGGACACCTAGCAGGGGAAGGACAATCAACAGGAGGAGGACGCCAGACACAACTTTTCTTGCGCTTGGACTTATTTTGGGCCCCCGAGGTGGTTGAGAACCCTCCCTCACAAATTCCTTTGTCACGTAGGTCAACTGGAATCATCGGCGCTCCAGAGAGATCTCTCCCAGCCCGGCTAGGTGCTCCTAGGCTTAAGCGAGATCCCATGGAGGGACGGGCAGCAGCAGATACTGCGGGAACCGGACTGCTTTCTTCACTAAGTTCAACACCTAAAGGCTTCCTCCTCCCAGCCCAAGAAGCCACTTCGTCAAAGGAAAGTGGGGTGGCCATCTTGTCTGCAAGGCAACAATGAAACAAGTCAGCAACATAAAAAAAGAATAAAGCAAAGAAGAAAATAAAGGTGCACAAAATCTAACAAACGACCTAAGAGCTCAACAGCTTCATGAATATTTGAAGCCTTAGACAGCTCACTACACAAAATATTTTTTGGCGTATTGGACAAACGACTGACGATGCCCTTAAGCATACTTAATGTCCTCAGCTCGGACACTGATAACTCAGACGGGAGGACACGATAAGACCGAGAAGTACGATCGGCATCAGCATTACACCATCCAAAATGAAACTTATCCCCAATCAAACACCCCTGTTCATCAAAGAAATCCATGCTGTTCACAGCCTTCTGGCTCGACGGAACGAGATAAAAGTACTTAAACCTCCAATCATGCTGACTATCCGAGTGTACTTGGAAGAAAGCACAACTTGCCCGACACTTCAAACATACGAACTCATAATGAATGGTGCCGCCCGAAGAATCTCGACGACGTTGGACCTCGAAAATAGTAAAAAAGATCCTCAAATTACACTTCCTTTTCAAGACTTTCATCACCAACTCAAAACACTTCACAAAGCACCACGAATTTGGATGGAGTTGAGACGGAGCTATCTGAATGTGGTTTAAAACCCCCAGTTGAAATGAGGGAAAGAAGTGAGAAATCCGTATTCTATGAATAACGCTGTGAAACATCATGAATTTCCTACCGTTAGGAATCCTACAGACTCTGCCATTTGGATGAACCACCTAAACCCGCCAATCGTCTCCAAGTGCCTCCTGTATATAACGGGGGGACTCTTTCCCAGGAAGGTAGAAACTCCTGGTAGATCGAACAGTACGAGCAACCCAGTCATAATTAAAACAATCAATCTCTACCACTTCGAGCTCAAATGGAAGCTCATCATCATCATCATCATCATCATCATCATCATCATCATCATCATCATCATCATCATTAGAGGAGGTAACAATAAAGCCAGACACATCCGCTTCCTCCAAAGGCACAATATCATCACGTACCACAGACGGTCCTCCCCCTATAGAATAACCAGCCTGCCTTATAGTAGGAATGGGACCTGGATACGACCCATACGTCCGGGCTGTCTCCTTCGTCCTCGCCATCACTCGAAACCTGCAGGATAGGGGGAAGAACAAGTGACTACGAGGAAACACAAAAACTTGTTGGAAACCCCCTCTCCTGAGGTCCTCCGCTGAAGACTTCAATGAAACAAGACGTGTTCGAGAACCAGAAAACTAAAAATGTAAACTAAAGGTCAAGCAAAATTATCTTAGTAAATTAGAAGTAGCAAAAAGCTCGTGGAAATGTCGAACGGATAGTGGCGAGAGCAGAGGGGAGACAATTCCCCTTGGCGCCAAGCACGCCCTGGAATTTCAAAAAAGAAAAACAGGATAAAAAACAGGATGATCAGCAACAAAATCGGCACCCAAGAGGGCGCCTAGGTGGGCGCCAAACCAAAACGTAAACCGGCACCCAGGAGGGCGCCTAGGTGGGCGCCAAATCAAAACGTAAACCGGCACCCAGGAGGGCGCCTAGGTGGGCCCCAAACACAAAGCGCAAACCGGCACCCAGGAGGGCGCCTAGGTGGGCGCCAAACCAAAGCACAAACCGGCACCCGGGAGGGTGCCTAGGTGGGCGCCAAACCAAGAAGTAAACCGGCACCCAGGAGGGCGCCTAGGTGGGCGCCAAACCAAGACACAAACCGGCACCCAGGAGGGCGCCAAACACAAAGCGCAAACCAGCACCCAGGAGGGCGCCTAGGTGGGCGCCAAACCAAAACGCAAACCGACACCCAGGAGGGCGCCTAGGTGGGCGCCAAACCAAAGCGCAAACCGGCACCCAGGAGGGCGCCTAGGTGGGCGTCAAACCAAAATGCAAACCGGCACCCAGGAGGGCCCCTAGGTGGGCGCCAAACCAAAACGCAAACCGGCACCCAGGAGGGCACCTAGGTGGGCGCCAAACCAAAGCGCAAACCGGCACCAGGAGGGCGCTTGGGTGGTCTCCAAACCAAAACGTAAACCGGCACCCAAGAGGGCGCCTAGGTGGGTGCCAAACACAAAGCGCAAACCGGCACCTAGGAGAGCGCCTAGGTGGGCGCCAAACCAAAGCGCAAACCGGCACCCAGGAGGGCGCCAAACCAAAGCGCAAACCGGCACCCAAGAGGGCACCTAGGTGGGCGCCATCAACAACACAAACGAAAATGACCACGCACAACAGCAAGACAGTCAATGAAGGAAGAGCATGAAACACTTACTAAGAAAGAAAAAACTTGCTTCAAGTAGATGATGAAGTGGGTAGATCCTAGGTCCTTTCTCCTCTTCAAGTGTGTGGCTCAAAGAAACCTTATCCCGACAACCTTATCCTCACTCCTCCACAAATCTTCAAGTGTGGACCAAATGATGGAGACTCACCTATTTATAATGGGTAAAATGAGTATTAAAATTTATTATTTTTACTCTGTAGAGTAATAACCTAAAAACACATTCGTTACAAAGAGATTCTCTCACACGACCTGACAAGACAGACAAAGCAACGCTTCGGACAGATCGGCAAAAATTCTTCAAGCCAAGACCACCTTCGGAATAATCTCGGCTTGGGGGGCAACTGTTCTGGACTGGGCCAAGAGGCCTATTGAACAATTGTACATGGATTGGCCCAATCACTTTGATCCATATCCACAATGCACAAGCCCATTGATGATTTTCATACTTGGATGGCTCAGATCATTTCTACCGATCCGACGGCTTACCACGGGCACAGTTCCCTATAAATACTAGCACGCATTGCCATAAAGAGGTAAATTCTCATTTCTAGCTAAATCACTCATCTATTCTCAATACTGACTTGAGCGTCGGAGTGGCTTCGCAGGTATCCCTCCCGGGCTCTCACTAACTTCTGGCCAGACAGCAAGAGACCTACCAACTGCAGCTCACCCAACACTGCAAGGTACAGAACATAGGTAAAGACCAAATCAATAACAAAGCATGTAAAGAATATATACAAACCAGATTAAATAAGAAACATACTTCATACAAAAAGAAGAAGCAAAAGGTAGAGAGAAAAAAATAGAGGCTGAGAGAAGAAAGGATTTGAGAAAGTTTGAGTTGAAAATCAGAGAGGAAAAAAGTGAATCCTAGAAAAAGCAAAACAAGGTAGAAAGATACCTTATTCTTGAATCCCTGACCACAACCGTGTCACCACCATGAATAACCCTCTCGCCCCACCAAGGGCGTCTACTCGGTCCAAACTCCTTCCTCCTTGATCAGACGTGCATCACATCAGCGGCTGGGGCCCGTTTTCTTCGCGGCCAAACCTGCATCCAGTACCCTTCGGGATCTCACGTACACCACCTTTCTCTCGTCTTCACCATGGCCGATTGGCTTGCAGGTAGGGTTTCTTTTGAAACCACTTTTACCCAATTTTGCATCTTTTCATCTCAACCACTCAAACGTTTTATGTTATGAGTTTAATTTATGTATACATATCGTGAACAAGCTTTTACAACCACCACCAATCACAATTCATTTGTGGAATAGTTGACATATTAGGTGGCATTCAATTGACTAACTTCTTTTTAATTATATGTCAACTTGTAATTGCTAGATAGGGTAAAACACTTATACACCTATTGTGTATATAAATCAAATTCGTATGTTATATCTAACGAATAATTTAAGTGCTACATCGGTGAGAGATCCCTCACCCTAGAAGCACCCTATATTTATTATTTGTTTCATTTTATTAGCATAATAATTCGTGGAATTTATCCTTCGTCCTCCATATATTTACTCTTCTAGTTATTTATTTTATTTTATGTCTTATTTCTTTTCATTTTTTCCGGTCAAATGATTATCTATCTATATAATATTGTAAAGGAGACTTGCTCTTTTTTAGCACTATACTTAAGTTCTATTTTCAATGGATAATTAAAATTTGTTGTAACAGTTTTAGTTTCATATTAACTCATGACTTTCCCATTCTTTAAAATATTATCCACTATTTAGATTAAAATGTAATTTTTTGTTAGAAAAAATAGGCTAAATAGCACTTTTGGTCCTTTATGTTTGCTCTAGGTTTCACTTTGGTCATTTATCTTTTTTTGGTCCGTTTTGGTCCCTCATGTTTCATTTTTGTTTCATTTTGGTCCCTGACGTTAGTTTTGACTAACGGACGCCACGCTGGCAGTTAACTGCTGACGTGGCGTCCGTTATTCATTAAATGATGTGGCAAAAATATATTATTTAATTCCAAATCATAATAACACATAGGATTTTAAAATTAAAACAAAATAGAAAAACCAAATTAAATCAAACAATTAAAACTAAATCAAATGAAGAACAGCTCAGATTAAACAAAAATGAAAATTAAACGAAGAACAAACTAACGAAAGAACCCAGATTAAACAAACTCAAATTAAACAAACTAGCGAAGAAACATGATGAAGAACAGAAAGAACCAATTGAACCCAAATGAAGAACAGAAAGAACCCAGATTAAACCAAATTAAACCGTCAACATGATGAAGAACAAAACGAAGAACAAAACGAAGATTCCAGATTCCAGATTTCGAACAAAACGAAGAACCCAAATTTCGAACAAAACTAAAATAAAAAAGATTCCAAATTTCGAACAAAACGAAGAACAACGAACCAGATCTGCTTCTAACAGATTTTGAAACGAACCAGATTTTGAAACGAACCCTAATCGAACCAGATTTCAAACAAAACGAAGAACCCAGATTTCGAACAAAACGAAGAAAAAAAAGATTCTAGATTTCGAACAAAACGAAGAACAATGAACCAGATCTGCTTCTAACAGATTTTGAAATGAACCAGAAGAAGAACAATGATTCAAAATGGTTTTTGATTTCATTTCTCAAAATGGTTTTTGATTTTTGTTCTTCTTCTCTTCTCAAAAACGAAATCCAGGAGAAGAAGAATGATGGGTGAGAAGAAGAACGATGATCTGCAAAAACGAAAAATTGAGAATGGTGGGTGATGAGGAAGGTAAGCAATAATCAGAGATTTGGGTTTTGTTTTATGTTTTTGTTTTGATGTTATTAGTTTTAATGTTATTAGGTTTTTGTTTAATTTTGTTTTATGTTTTTATAATTTTAAAAACTTAATTGATTATGTGTAAAATAATATTAAATTAAATAATACATTTTGAGACGCCACGTCAGCAGTTAACTGCCAGCGTGGCGTTCGTTAGTCAAAACTAACGTCAGGGACCAAAATGAAACAAACACTACTAGAAAAGTTGTTTTTAGAGAGGGATTTTTGAGATGGATAAGTATCCCTCACTATTAGTGAGGGATTTAGTGACAAAAATATGTAGCCATCGCTAATTTACTTTTGTGACGAATATAGAGATGGAAAACATCCCTCTCTAAAGATTCCGTCTCTAAATTCGTCACAATATATCAAAAAGACGTTTAGACACGAATTTGGGGATGGAAAAGTATCCCTCACTAATAGTGAGGGATGACTAATCCGTCGCTGACACAAAAAGCGTGCTTTCCATCTAACTCTCACTGATAATAATATTGAAAAAAAAAACTTTTATTTTTGCTATTATTCCTCACCAAAAAATTCACACAGTCACCAAATTAACCCACTCTCCATCGCTGCTTCTCTCAAAAATGAAAACCGGCGCTCTGGTGTGTGAAAAGATGTGCAAGTATACACAGTCACAAACAAGTAATATAATGATAAGAAAGGTCGAACCCACAGGGATTGGATTAACTTTGTGTGTGTTTAGAAAACATATAAATTAGTACTACTACACTACTCACAAAATTTGGGGTTTTTAGTTTAAGTAAAAACAGAATGCAAGTATGTAAAATAAGATGAAGGAAATCAGTTGAGAAATATAGTTGAGATGTCTTTACTAGATAATGCTTCTTTTGAGAGTTTCTATGCTTTTAGTGATGCAGAAGCACTATGATGCAGAAGCATCAAGTGCAGAAGCATCAAGTGCAGTAGCATTGAGTGCAGTTGCATAAGTGTGTGCTTTTCAGCTACTTTCTTCAGAGTTTCGTTACAAGCTTCCCATGTCTGGGCTTGCTAAATAAGTTCACTCCTGCCTTTGAAGTTCCCACTGTTTTCACCCTAAGGACTATGTTATCCTATGTCTAGGACTTAACATGGTTTTAACACAGTTTCTTTATTAAACAAATTTAACAATATTAATGAAATAGTATCAAATAAGTTCTTAAATTAATGAAATAGAAATTAAAAATATCAAATATTAAAAATAAGTTCTTTAATTTCTTTAAGTTCTTTAATATTTGATATTTATATAGGCAAATAATTTCTATTTCTTTAATTTCTATTTCATTAAAAATATTAATGAAATATTTTTAATTTAATTTCTTTAATATTTATATACACAAATAATGAAATATCAAATAATTTCTATTTCATTATTTGCCTATATCAAATTTAACAATATTTATATAGGAAAATAATGAAATAGAAATTAAAAATATCAAATAAGTTCTTAAATTAATTTCGTATCCATGACTCTTTATTTTCTCTTTTAGGATCATGATGACTATGTCTAATGTTAATATGAAATCCCTACATTTATCTTTAGTTGTATATAAAATAAATGTGGATTCATTGTTAGATTTATATAAATTATTGGTTAATTTAATTTTATAGACTTTTGATATTCCATTACATAGATAACAACTTTTGATATTCATTGTAAGTGCCAAATGAAATCCATTTGATCAGAAAAAATGCATGCATGCTTAATCATCATTTTTATATGAACTGATGGTCTAACGTTTGGGTTTGTAGATTGGTTGACACTGAGCTCCAATTTCCCATTTAATCTCCCTTTTTCTTCCATCTAACTTGAGCATTTTAAATTATTGGAGTAACTTGACATTGTCATTATCTTATCGAATCGCAGGTTTAATTTGGAATACAATATGAATTATCTCTTTCAAGAAAGATGGATCAAGCATATCGAAGTACTCATCAGCCACCTGGTACCACCATGTTTTTCTTGATTAAATTTGACAAATATGTTTAATGAAGTATTTTCTAACTCATGTTTGTTACTATACTATGTGTCACTGATTCTCCCCAATATTGACAATTGAGATTTTTTTAAGTTGGATCCATGTGTTTGTTTAATAAAGGAGTGTTGTGCTTGAAAGGTGGATCTCTATTTTTCTTGGCAAATCCTTCAAACATCAAAGGTGAATTTCTCTTTCTCCTAAAGCTTCTTTTACTTTTCATTTCAGTAGCAACCATTAAAATATTTCATCAGTAAGATAATTTTACATTCTTACATATGTTTTAGGATAGTCCTTTTAGGCATAAGCCAAAAAATAACAATGCACTTGAGCCTTCGGACAATTTTATAAATAGAAAGGTATGTTGTCGGGCCTATTGTATTGAGCAGGCATGGAAAATGGATATTTTTTTTCTTGCTTTTCTTTGGAAAATGGAGTATAACAACAACACATATGAAATTCGAATGAAATTGACATTTCAAAAAGTTGTGCTTTAAATTCTTTTCAATTTACTTTTGTAGTCATGATTCAAAGCTTAATGGTATGTAATGGAGTGGATTACTCTTTGTTCTTAGTTTGCATTTTCATTTTATTTATCTTATTTGATAACCTATCATTCTATCACTACTCTGTAACAATTAATTGTTGGCACGTACGTTCAGCTCTTCCCTTTTATCTGCAAATTTTTTCTCTAGGTGGTTGTTGTACCTCCGTTCAATAGAAATGTTTTATAGGAAGGAAATAAGATACCAATTTTAGATGATTATTTACGGAATATCATTACCCGGGGGTTGTCCTTTTTTCTTATTTCATAGAAACCTGACTATGTGAGATAAATATTGTGTCCTTTTAATTTTTCTAAAACTTGAAAGAGAGCTCCACTACATTATGCACACTTTTGGTGTCTCTAAATTATTATTTTGATTAGTAGTAATTATTATAGGTTTTTAATAGAGATATGTTACAATCTTTTCATTTTCTTTTTCTTTAAAGTCTTCCTTAACAAATACTATAAATACTATAGAAGAGAAATCACCACTTATATATCATTTCATTTTTTACATCACTTTTGTTTGGTTGTCACATCACTTATGTAATTTTTTTATTTTTACATCACTATTATTCAGGCTTGGAGAAAGCCATTGTAGTAGTTGTAGTTGCAAAAAATATTTGTGTAAATTTGTCTTTTATTGATTGTTGATTAAGTATTGAGTTGGTTATATGTTTCAAATTGCAGTCAAGGGAGGGAAAATTGAGCTTACAAAGATATAGAAGAAATTGAAAAGGAAAAGCAAAGGATTTCGGCTTCATGTTCTAGACAATTCTAATGTAGTCAAAAAGACAAAAAAAAATTGGATTAGTTAGTGAGTCATGCAATTGAGGAACAATTTTTTGTCAAGCTATAGACATGTATGGATTATGTTTAGTTTTAATACTATTATTTAAAAAAAAATTAATTTTAATAGCTACCATGAAATTGATTGATGTGTTATATCTACAAGTTTTTTTTAATATGTTCCTTTGAAAATTTTTTTGGTGTCATAGTTAAGCATTGAAATATTAGAGTTTCAAAATAATATAATGAATTAATTTAGTTATCAATAAACTCATGTTTTACTCTAATATGAGTGTAAGAAACCGAGTTTTTAAATTCATCATTTATTTATATAATTTTTATGAATTGTTTCATTTTATTTTGACATTAAGGTTATCTATTCGTTCCCTTTTTTGATAAATTATTTACTTATTTATTTCAATTATATATCATAAGTTCAAATGTATTATTTTGTATTTATTGCAATTATATAAAATAAAATTTATCACTCTTGATTCAAATTGATCACTCTAAAATAAAATTTAATCAGAAATGTTTTTGAATTAAGAAATAATGAGTGAGCCTTTGATATTCTTTTTGGTGTAACTATTATGCATTGAAAGGGGAGAATTTTATATTAATATGAATCATTCATTTGGTTGCCAACAAATTCACGGGTTAGTAAAATATATATGAAAGATATATAGTTTTAATCAATTACAATAACATGCAACTTTTTATAGGAGAAAATTTTAGATGGTGTGGGGTGGGATTTTGGCAAATAAAAAATAGACTGTGCATGCGAGCATTAGAAATGAGTGGTCACACAAGTAGAGGCAGAGTGCACAGAGAGAAATACGAGACTGCACACTCAATGGAGGCAAAAAGGAGTTTACAAGGATAAAGAATAAATGGAAAAAGCCGAGCAAATGATTCGAGCTTCGTGTTCTACACATTTCTAATATTGTTAGGGAGAAAGGAAAATTTTGGATCAGTTATTGAATCATGCAATTGGACAAAAAAACAATGAAATAAGAAGTCACTCTCAATGATGTCTTTAGTGAAATTGAATAGTTTGTAATGAAAAGTTAGATTGCTCTCATTTTTTCTCTAAAAAAAATGGTTCAATTTAATGAGAATGAAAATGAATAGTTTGACCCTATGATTAACTATCAGATAGTTTTGTTTGGTGGAATTGCACTACTATATGTTATAATAAGTTACGTTATTTATTATTGAATATATATATATATATATATATATATATATATATATATATATATATATATTGTCTTTAGCCCCCAATTGTAATGTATGTAATACCGTTAGTTTTATAATCCCTTTAATGCTTTACAGAAAACTAACCATAAATCCATCCAATGACTATAGAATAACATGAGTTTCTAAATATAAGCTATTACTAATTATATCTACATATTTTTTGTGAAGATAATTATATCTACATATAGTTAGAAACCAATAGATAATAAAAATATTAACTCATTTTATTCTCTCACTTAGTTCATATGCTTTATATACAGTACTATTCATATCATTTGTAAAATATTCAATGAACTTTGTAAAATTTTACTTTTGTACAATTACATTTCAAAATAATTAATCTAATAAAGATTATAAACAAATATTTATATAGTTATATTTTTTTTGGTTAAAATTTTATATTTATATTAAAAAACACATACACAATATAAAAATATTACCTAAATTTGATAGTTTGGATATAAAAAATATAATTCATATTTATAATTTACATTAACAATTTATATATTTTATAAATTTTTTTACTGCTATATATTTTATACATAAACTCAATAAAACTAATAAATGTTTTTTTATAACAACCCCGTGCAACGCACGGGTATTCCCCTAGTTTATTCCTATTTGTCACACCTTTTCATATTTGAAACTCCGCGCATATTTTAAAAAGGCTTAATTTTCAAAAGGCTTTAAATTTAAAAACTCTATATTTGAAACTCTGCGCATATTTGTGTCACACCTTTTAACCCGTTTGAGACTTATAAAAAAAACCTGTTTGAGTATTGCGAACACTATCATTATCTTTAAATGAATCAAATTCCAAAAATATTTTCATACAAAATTTGAAATAACAAAAATTTAACACACAAATATTTTCTACCCAAGAACAACGTAGCATTTGATTCTCTACCAGAAGATACGTAGAAGCAGAGATGAGCTCATCTCTGCCAATTGCAAAGAATAAAAGATCTTTTTTAATTCTTTTTTTTAATCATTTCTTTCTTATTTCTCAATAAAATAACAAAAATAAATTACTTTTTATTAAATACTTT